>LQNS02278143.1:18541899-18563243 GCA_001587735.2 Parhyale hawaiensis | reverse complement strand
TCTACATTCTACTAACATAATGGCAATAGCTCATAGAGGATCGGGGTGTAAGTCCCGGTGTCTTTTTGGGAATGGGCCTTTTGGTTCGTCTACTGCCGCCTATCTAATCTAATCTAATCTTAAGATGAGGGTCTTTGAGCATGCTGAGCACACATTGCGGTCAAGTCAGGTTCTGTGCCACAATATGTCCTTCGACGTCTTGCTGAGGGCTGAAGTGGCTCCGTTTCTCTAGAATATTTTCAAATCCCTACAACTACCTCTTGCAACGCCGATCTAAGAGTCCTGCAGTCCCTTTGCATTTTCAAACTGAAACCGTTTTATGATGAAAAAAAAAACCTTTGTCTTTAACGTGTCCGAAACAGTCCATCACATGCGTCACTTGTTTCATTTCTTAGTAGTTCCTCGATAGACAGTAAAGTTACATACTTATGTATCATTTTTTGCAAGGTGTAGTTTGACCGGAGATATGTCTGTGTATTCTATTAACTTTCTTGGTTTACAATGCAAACCTGCTATCCTGTGATGATTTTTATTAATACAGCATTGTTGCTGAAGAGGACATCTCGTCTGTAGCGCTTGATTTTTTATATTTGGAAAACTAGCAAATCTTTTAATGAAATGGCACGACGCAATGTTACAGCTGTCTTGCAATTTTATTTTGAGAATGAGAAGCGTTGATGCTGAAAGAATTTTAGAAGGTTGTAAAGTTTCTTTGTAATTTGGCAGTGAACAAGTTACGAATAAGCCATACCATGAAAGACAAGCACCAAATTTCTTTTTATATTAGGAAAATTGTACTAATTAGGCGCATATTTTGTCATAATTTCATAGAAGTGGCAATAAAATCAAAATGGGCCTCAGATATTTTATTCGTATACGTGCATTGTGTCGGAGTTTATCATGCATATCTTTTTTAGAATACTGAAAGAACTACATGCAGTGCCGGCAAAAAAAATCTTTACACTTCAGTGGCAAGACACGAGAAATGTGAGTTAGTATTTCGTTTGCCCTACCCGACATAATAAAGCGAGAAGATGTTAGTGATGATGCATTCCCTCCGCCCACTCATAGCAAATGTCCATCTCCCAGCCAACCCTCAGCGAGGGTTGTGTGCTGCTGCAGTGAGGTTGATAGTGGGGTCACTCCTGCCGACTTGTTATTTTTACTTTCTTATAAGTTTGAAGTTATATAACTTTACGCCTACTGCACACAATGGGTCAAAAAATTCTTCAAATGAAAGAGTAAACCCTTGCCAAGCCATTAGCTTGGCCTTCGGGGATGTCTGTCTTTCGTGACCACTTTGCTTCCTTCCCATCTCATACTCGATCCTACTGATCTTTCTTCCATCTGTTCTTCCTCTTCTTTCCCGACTTGCTGTTCCTATGCTCGTTGATTCTGTGTGGGAGCACCCTCGCCCATGGATTCCACGTGTCTATCGTCGTTCTATATGTCCCTTCTAACTTCCTCTGTGATATCGCCTTTGTTGTGGAAACGGAGACTTAAACTTCTCAACGTAATAATTGTAAAAGAGGCACTGGAAATATTTCAAATTCACTATACAGCAGCAGACGACCAAATGACTGAAAATTCTTAGCTACATTCTACTCAATTGGAAATAACAGGCAAGAAATTGGTGACTGCCACTTGATCAAACCATCGAGCTTTTCTTCCACTACAGTTAGTTTAATAGGGGAATCTGTATCACGGAAAAGCAAGTTCTCATTTGCCATATTTATGTCGGCATCAGCCAGTATTACCTGCTGCTGTTTATGGGGTCATATTGCAATAACCCAAAACGTACAAGTGGCAGGTTAGAAACGCTGATATTAATGACACTGAAGGTGACACTCTTGAGTCCTCCAACCAGGCGGGCGAGCTCTTGTGGTGCTTGATGTGCTTAGTCAGCGTTTGATGTTCGCACGCTGCTGCGTAGGTACTGACCCTAGCATTAAATGGGGAGAGTCGAGGGGCACAGGTCGTTTCATGATTGCCTTCCGTCGATGGTGCCATAGCTCTTGACGATCTGTGGTCGACTACAGCCGTGTCCTCCTCTGGTGCCTGTTAGGCAAAATCTGCAGCACTGCAACACGAATCAGTGCATGTGGGTTTCCCAGAAAAGATGTGCTCTCGAATTTACTTTTTTACGCAAATGTAGAAATTAGTAACACTAATTTCCAGGGGTACAATTTCAGTTCCAGTCGTCTGTGCGGGTATAACTGGCACTAGACCTGAGCCTGCAATAACGTGTCTTGTACGCCCTGCAGGTACGACTGGTTCGCAGAGCTGGGCCTGCAGTGGTACGCGCTGCCTGCAGTGTCCAGTATGCTGTTCGACTGCGGGGGTCTGCTGTTCCCCGCCGCACCGTTCAACGGTTGGTACATGGCTACAGAGATCGGCGCCAGAGACCTCGGGGACCCCACCCGCTACAACCAGCTCGAGGTGGGTTGCGCCTCACATTTTTCTATCTTACTTGTCTATCCCGCTGTCAAACTTGACGACAAATTTTGATAAACACCCGTTCCATGTTTATGCTCGGGGTCATGACGCAACTAAAAGGAGGATGCAAGACACCGTTGCAGCTTCAGCCTGTTTTTTAAACTAAGTGTAAACGTTGCCAATTCCACTTCGATAACACACACTCAATTTTTTCCAAAGCACCTCAAGTTGCCGCAAAAACTGTAAATTTTTCGCTGCCTTCAATAAATCTTAAGATAATTGAACAAATATGCATCATATTTGCTACCCTGCTTGAAGCGTCGACAAAATATAGAGTCGTGAATGTACCACGTTTTAAATCATATTTTTGCTTCATACATTTAGGTTCGTCTCTGCGAAGGCACCATCAGTTTAAAATAAATTTAATGGAGGGGGGAATAAAATAGAAAGCAATCTGCAGACCTATCGTTTCAGACTAAACACAAAGACTCTTGGAAGAATGTGCCGTTTACCTTTATTGCGTCAAGAATCAAGAAAATCATCTGCCTGAGAATTTGACAAATTCTTGCTAGTTTTCATCTTACGAAGCTTGGATTTTGCTGTATGCTCATGTGCTATGAACATCTGTTCTTGTAGAGTCGACGGTTAAAGAGACACGAGAAATATGGTAGAATACGTTGGTCCTTGTGATAGTGTCTCGCTTCATTCCTTGGGTCGTTCACTTTTATTGGGAATGAAACAGTCTCTCGTCTCAGATCCCTTCCTCCTCCCTGAAAAGAACTACCGAGTTCTTAGAAGCTCTCGCACCCTTGCGATATTTGCACCGCCAGCCGGACCTGACTGGCTGTACAGGCTCTGCTAAAATGTTTGTGAGTCGACGCGTAAAAAAATGCATATCAATCGTTTATATCGCTGCGCTCCTCGTCTTCTGTTCTGGCCGTCGAGCAGGCTTTCCACAAGCCGCTGCTCACAAGAGCACTAAATACCAAACGTACCAGGTTCATCGGAGAAAAGTTTCCGTAGCCGTGACTCGAAGTAGACGTACTTGAACAGTATTTGAAAATAGATTTCTGTGCTAATTTAAAGTCGCTCCGATTAAAGAGAATTGAAAAGATAGGTACCACTGGCACTTGCTGTTGAGTAGTAACAGCATTGGCGGCTGAGATATTGAACAAAATAATTTTGGACAGTGAAACAATATGGGGAAGTCGAAGCTGCACTCACGGCAGAGTAACCGGAAGAGTTGTAAAGACCTCTTCGCATTTACGCTCTCGTGCGCAGAGATCTGAAGCTAAAAACTCAGCTTTAACTCTTTCTCTCATGAAATATTCTGAATTTCTCGTAGAAAAAGCACTATATGACCTGTTCAATATAGACCACGCTGTGAGAGAAAAGACCAATTCCGTAGAAAAATTCGCAACGCTTAAGGTCAGTGCATCGACAGCTGAACGACAGTTCTTGGCCTCTAGTGCTTAGCCCTACTGCGGGTCACAGTGTGTGACTGCTCACCGTCTGTCCTGCAGTCTCTGGTTATGCACCGTTATAGTCTTCGCATTATTGGTCGTTTACAAAATCCTTGTATGAAAAGAAAACTTTGTCAATACATAACACGTGTCAAATGTCTAGACTATAGAGAAACACTGGTGTGCATGAAAATTTTCTGTCACATTCGAAAAATTTTAACTAGTAGCTACTATGAACGTGATAGCCGTGTAATTTATAAGTCTTCTATACGGATGATACATTTTAAATATAAATATTCTTTGCCAATCGTATTCTAATTCCGCTTGTTCCTCCGCTCGTTTGTTCCTTAGTTCGAGTCTAAGGACGACCGTTACGCTCTGAGGTTTAGATAAGAGAAAATTAGGGTATCTTAGATTCCATTTCGGTAGGGAAGAACTTGAGTCATCTTTTCAATGATTTAAACTGCCTCTGCTTGTAGCTTGTATGTAGAAGATTTGCTTTCTGATTTGAATATATTTTCGCACTTGGTATTCACGCTACGAATTAGAGATATTGGCTTGCTGTTCCCATGCTCGTTGAACGTGTATGGAAACACTTTCGTGCATGGGTTCCACGTTTCCATCGACGTACTTTATGTCCCTTCCTTCTTCCTCTGTGAGATCGACTTTGTATTGGAAACAGAGGCTTAAACTGTTCAATGTAACTAGCTAGAGATATTTGCATTGACACCTATAAGAGACTAGAGCACTCTGAGAGCGCATACCTCCGCCAAACGAAGCAATGGTAGCAAAAAATTCAAATTGACTCTGAAACCATAATTTTCATTGTATAAACTCCAAAATCTAATCATTTGTGCCTATTGGTAGTAATAACAGCTTGTGCAATTTTTTTGAAGATCCGTTCATAACTTTTTGAATTATGGTGCTAACAAACGTTATGGCACACATGAGTCAAACATACAAACGAACAAACCGATCTACACCAAAATTGAATCATTTATGTCTTTCAACATTACTAACAGCCCCTATAAATTTCATAAAGATCCATTCATTATTTTTTGAGTTATTGTGCTAACAAGCATAAAATTAAAAACAGTGACAAACGAACGAACCAACGGATCATTACCAAAACTTGATCATTTACTCTTTGTTATATACCTAACAACTCATGTTAATTTCATAAAAATCCATCCATAACTTTTTGAGTTAGGCAATGAGAAAAATGAGGCAGACAAACAAACAAACAAACAAACGGATGGACATATTTTCACCAAAAGTTAATCATCTGTTCCACCTAACATACCCAGCAATCCCTGAAATTTCGTCAGAATCGGTTCAGAACTTTTTGAGTTATTTTGGTGACAGACAGACAGACAACGAAACAAGCAAACAAATACGACGAAAACATAACCTCTTTGGCGGAGGCAATAATGCAACAATTATTATCACTGCTAGGTAAGATACAACCCGGCTATAATCAAGCCGTCAGACCAAGTGTTAGATTTGCGTCTGAGAAGTTCTACGAAGATGATACAGAAGCAATGTTTATCCCTTACAAGAAAAATTTATGAAAATGTTAAATTTTACGTATTGGTCATAAAAGGTGGATGGCAATGATGTTCTCGTTTGGAATTGGCCGCACTAAACTCCTTTAATTGGTCTAATCAAAATCAAATAAAGAACATCCAGTTTCAATGCACTCTCAATGCATAGTAATGTAAATTCCTTTCCGCCATATGCCATGATTCGCTGCAGTAGTTCTATAAAGCACACCGACTAGTGATACACTGACCAGACTGGACCCGCTGGCCCAATATTAACTACTGTTGTGGCCCCTGCTCAGGTGGTGGCCCAACGCATGGGTCTGGACACCCGCAGTCACGCCACCCTCTGGAAGGACAAAGCGATCGTGGAGATCAACCTCGCCGTGATGCACTCGTTCCAAGTAAGTGGAGTTTGTGAAGTTTTAGTTTAAACGTCGTTGCTTAGTCTGAACATACTAAATACAATGACGCTTAATATTCTTAGCACCAAACGTAATTGTCTGCACAAATGGTGTAAGCAGCTGGTTTCCACTATAAAAGACCATGTGGCCAGCAGGATAAAATTTTTTTAGGCTTGCGAATCCAAGACGGAAAAAATCTAAATTTGCAATCTCTTTGTTAACTTGAGAAAACATAGTCTACATTCGTATGCCTGTGGCAGCACGCATTCGATAAAGAGAACGTAGAAGTGCAGCAGCGCTCAGGTCCAGTACACTAGCCACATCGGTGACGTGCTTAGGAGTCCTTCAATGAAATTATGCGCGCCGTTTATATTCTGTGGGTCATACACCAGGGTTCATCGTTAACATTTTAGGATCGTACATTTAAATAATATTGAATTACTCTTACTAAATAAGGGCAAAGTACGTTTTGGGACACAATAAATTAGAGAAATGTACAGGGACTATATTTACTTAGGAAAAATATAATGCAGGCAATACAGTGCGTGGGAAAACTCTGGGTGGCCGTTGGAGACTTCACTGCTCGTACCATGATCATTGTGAGGGTGGTGCTGGTTGCACCACGATCATTATGAAGAAGGTGCTGGTCGTACCATGATCATTATTATGAGGGTAGTGCAAGTCGTACCATGTTCACTATGAGGGTGGCACTGCTCGTACTATGATCTTTATGATTTGACGTAGATCGAACCAAGATCATGATAAATATGAAGTACTTTGTACCATACGATGCAAATCGTACCATAATTATGTTAAATATGAAGTATATACGTCCTACACTATGACTGGTCCCCGGCAGCACCAGAAATAATGTAGAATGTTCAGTAGGTACGGTAGTCAAGCCCTTCCAGCTGCTGGTGGAAAGACTGCACCCGCTGACGCTGCGGAGACCTCGTTGAGAACTGCCGTGTGTTGTTTAAAAGATGGCACCCGGGCATCTCCAGGCTTGGTAACCTGCATGTAGACTGTGCGGCGGTTGTAACCTGCATGTAGACTGTGCGGCGGTTGCCGCGTTCCCTACTACTGGACAGTTCATAACTTGCCGAGCTTCTAAGAGCTGCGTATTCTGCACCGTGGTTAATATAGCCACGTTCATGGTACAGATGATGGTGCACTACAAATTATTCATGATTTCGATTTGAGTAAATAATCAATTGGTGCAATCATCTGTAGCGAAACAAAACTACTTGAACAAGACAGTACAGTAAACTATCTTGTTGCAATGGGCGAAAATGCCAAAATTGAGTTAGGTAGATCAAACTACTTATAGTCTTGCAAGAAAAAGTGAGCTAGTTTTCTTTACATTGTAAATACATACATGGGACTTTTTTTATTGGTACATACTTTCTAATATAATATAGACGTGTGCAACAAATGCATCAACCCCAAGGCGAGCCTTTAGGCTCGTCGGGCGAACACTGAGTACAAAGATATAACCTTGAGCTGCAGATAATCAAAATACGCGGCCCTTTTGCAATTGTTGCGGTCGCCTGTGCTGACCTCCGACCTGCGGCGCAGGTACACGGAGTCACGATCGTGGACCACCACACAGCAGCCGAGACCTTCATGAAGCATTACGACACTGAGATGAAGCTGCGGGGGGGATGCCCTGCGGACTGGGTGTGGATCGTGCCCCCCATCTCTGGGTCTGCTACACCCGTGTTCCATCAGGAGATGAGCGCTTACTACCTTAGGTGAGTATGACACTTAATCACCAGAAGCCTCACCATCTACCTCAGGTGGGTGTGACGCCTCGCCGCGAGACAGTCACCTAACTTAGGTGAGTGCGGCACCTTACCTCTGTGCGAGCACCTATTCCTTTAAGTGTGGCACATTGCCGGCGAATCATCACCTACTCCTTCAGGTGAGTGTGCTGCTGAGATCACCGCTGGACTAGGCAGGTAGTTACGCAGGTCCCGAGGCTGCTGTAAGTCTGTAACTCGCCTAAGACTGTAATAATACGAGGATGTATTAATGGCAGTGTAGACTCGTGTCACGTCGACGTTACGCAGCTACCGAGTCTCAAAAGTTACTCCTTTTCTTGGTTTTCTTGAAGAAAGCACACGGCCGAACTTTTTTTAACCCTTTTCTCTCATGAATCAATCTGCTTTTCTCGTAAAAGTAGCGCGATTTGAAATGCACACAGACACCGATAGGAGAGCAAAGCTTAAGTCATATAGTTTTTTCGGCCTACTTCAATGCGCAAGTTTCTTTTTTTTTTTTACTTTGATAAAAAACTTCCAAGGTTTTTTATGCTTTAACATTGGAAAAATATACTCATGACCCCGAGCTATTAAACGTTTCAGTATTGCTCGCTTTAACGTCTCTTATTATCTTATCTCACCTTCGTTCCAGATACACACTGTGACAGAACGCGATACTATTGGTATAAGCGCAGTCACGACGTTCGTTCTAAACCGCCCATGGTTGCAGTAACCAAATTACAGATGCGGATAACATTCATAACCGATGTTATATACACGGAAGCCCTTCTCTTGCAGTGGCTAGTTCTGTACCAAAGTACAAGCGATGCTGTGACGTCAAATCTGGCCCAATTCTGCTACTTTTACTGCCCAGCCTGTGGCGTATGTTCTTTGGTCTTCGGTCTGAGAGAAAGGAAGTTCTGCACGTATCATAGGTCAGAACCCTTGAGCGGCTTAGGCTACGTCCGCACTAGGCAGCAAAACGCTGCTTCTGTTTTTTGCTGCCGCTGCCTGTGCTATCTGCATTAGGCTGCTTCTGCTGCTCGCAGTGTTTCGCACTTTCGCTGCCGCTGCCTTTTGGTTCAGAGTGCTTCTGACTACGGTCGAATGCGGTTGTGTTGCAGTGTCATTAAATATGAAAGTTTTGACGAAAAAAGTGGTAATTGCTTACTTGTTGCGCAAGAAACAACAAGAAAAAAAAACATTGGGTTCATCCTCTTTTCTAAAGCAAAACAAGAACAGGAGCATTTCATAATTTATTTAAAGAACTAAAGGACGACGATCAAAATATTTTAATTATTGCAGAATGTCTAAGGCATCATATAATGAACTTTTACATCGTTTGGGCCCAGCACTTCAACGACAAGACACAAAGTTCAGAAATGCCCTGACGCCAGATGAGCAGTTAAATCACAATAAGATGTACTTAGTTGAAGTTAACTAGTTACAGAAAAAAAAAATTATGGTATGTGGATTTCTGTCTGCACTACGTAGAGAGCGCTGCCGCAGCGCTCCCTACGTAGTGCAGACAGCTCCATAGAAATACATATACCACCGAAACAGAAGCAGCGCAACGATGCTTCTGTTTCTGTAGGAACGCTGCTCGTGTAGAGGCAGCGTTGCGCTGCTTGTATGAAGCAGTAGGTAGTGCGTACAGCTCCATAGGATTACATGTATGACCAACACTCAAGCAGCGGCAGCAAAAAACAGAAACGGTTTCGCTGCCTAGTGCGGACGTAGCCTTAGGGTGGGCCACAGGAAGAGCTTAGTTAGGCTCGCCTATTCTACGTTATAGGGGTGGAGCTCGAATTTATATTATTAAAGAAGTCTCCGTAGTTTGCCCTAGATTTAGCTAGGCGTTCGGGACGCCTGTAGTTCGTACCCAATTTGCTTATTTTAATTTTCATACTCGTACAGAAAGTTTTTTCTTCGTTTCCTCTTTTTTCCCCACCCACTTGGTGTTCCATGCGCGTTGATCCTGCGTGGGAACACCATCGTGCATGGGCTCCACGTTTTTGTTGATATATATACTGCACGTTTCTTCTTTTTCTCCATTGAGACACCGTAGTTTTGTCGAAAGAAGCTTGAACAACGTACTAACTTCATGGGTAAAAAATTCGCCTAATTAAGAGGATATCCTCGCAGACCCCTTCCTGTCAAAAAATGTGTCTCTCGCCCCCCCCCCCCCCGGCTAGCTCGATTGGCTTACTGTAGTGGTTGTTGTATCAGGCCGCAGTTCCTCTTGCTAAGGGCTCCACACACTACACATACCGCCGACCCAAACCAGTGCGAAGCCCCAACTAATGCCAATTTACGTGATCTGTGGGTACGCTCATGCTCCAACTCAAGCCAAAGTTCTAGGCATGAGTTGCAGCTGTTCAGATTTGCCTGATATTTGTGGGTGGAGCGTCCAGTTTGCACTGCGCAAGGAGATTTAATATATCTATTCAATCTCCTTGGTGCTGCCGACCGACTGTTTTTTGCAGCGTAACTAATATAATGTGCTTGTGCAGTGTGTGAGGAAGCAGGCTTGTACAAGTCGAACGCCCAACCTGGCATGTACTTAAGTTTGAGTTGGCCGCATGCGTAATGAATGGGCCACTTTATTGTTAGTTTTGTAAAGTTAAGTAAGTCTTCTATGGTTCACTTTCTAGTCCATGAGATGGCCGTCGATGTTGGACTCTCAGCTGCTCCCGTGTGGTGGGACGCAGAAGGAAACAGTACCTTCTTCCCCGCGAAAAAAAAATCACTCTCCTGTCCCATTTTTCATATTTCGTCTCCTGGAGATGTTTTGCCTCTAATTTGCCCCCAGTAGAAACGAACTAGCCCAATTGAGACTTTCGGATAGGAATGCCGAGATAGGATACTTCTATTAAAGCTACGTGGCAAGAATACTCACTGATTGGGTACGGAGGTAAAACAATGACTATACGAAGTACAATATTGGGTATAAATTATCTCAAAGAATCGAAAGTCGCAGTTCCCTCTTTGGAATAGAACCATTTGAATACATATATTATAACGTCCACAAATGTTTACAGTAGGCATGAAAAAGGATCAACACGTTTGACCCTGATTCCAACAATTGGTAACACTAATCCTATATCTCCGTGTATGGCGCACATAGCAGCCGTGTTAATCCTAGAACATTATAACCTACCTACTAGGGTATACGTTAACCTGTTTCTATCGAAGACATTACATGGCTAATGTCCTAAAGCAGTGTGTCCCATAGGGGTGTATATAACCTACGGACCTCCTGTTGGGTCACCCACGGACCCCCTACTGGTTCATGACGTTTGAAGCTTCAAGAGAATATTTTAGTGCTTTTTATCCTATAAGCAATTCAACATTACCAAATGCATGAAAATTAAAAAAAAATTAATGTTACCATTGCTTATCTTAGCCTTATATAAAAAATTGAAATCGAAAAATTGTAATTTGGCATAGTTACCCTAAGCTCTTACGTTTTGTCCCATAAACCATTAGATATTTGTGAAATAGCAGCGATTACAGCATAAATTAACTATACTTCGATGCAAATAGTCATTCAGGGTGAGTCACAACAGAGTCATGAGAGTTAATGGTAAAAACTTACTGTATTTGATGAGCAGGGATGTCACATGACTGACATGACTAATTAATGCTTGATGTATATTGCTGTGCTCTTGCTATTTCTGTTTGCTGAATAACATTAGCCTGGGAGCCATAGGCATCTACAATACTATTCTGTTCTCAATTAGTACATAATGTACTCAGTGGAAGCCATTGCAGTGGCTAGGGGTCGGAGTGCTTTGGGCCGATTTCTCAGGGGGTCCATAGAAAGCTGAACTTTGAGAACCACTGTCCTGAAGGCTTCAGTGGCGGCTCGTACCAGGGGGCTGCACAGTTCCATACAAGGATTTATTTATATCCAAATATCTTCTGCATTGCAGGTTCACTAGGAAGGTGAAGACCTGGAGGGCAGTACGAATCATCATATCTTAAAATCGAACGTTTCGGGTATCGTACTCATCATCAGCAAAACTGTAGAAATAAAATACAAAAAATTACTAGCCGAGACTAAAGTTTACAAGTACAATAGCAATGAACAATAACAAAATCACAAAAAAAGCTAACGGTTGATGATATTCAGCGGATATGCAGATTGTGCTTCATTGAAAGGAGGCTGCAACTTAAAAATGTAGAGGGATTCTAAAATACGCAAACTGATAGACGAAGACTGCGTACCTAAAATAGAGAAACTGTCTAGACTGACTCGGACGCCACACCGTTCTGCATGCTGTCTCACCATGGAATGAGGAGGACTAAGCAGCACGCTTCCGGTTCGAGCACTCCTGCCGCTGTGTTCACAAACTCTGGTCATTATAGTACGCACAGTCGAACCTATGTACGTAGACCCACAGAGCGGGCAACAAAATTGACAGACTACAGAGCTTTGATCCGCTTTGGGACGCCTGTCCTTGAATTTTAAAAACTAATCTATCGTAAATTTATTTACTATAACAAAAATAAATTTCTTATCTGGAAAGTATTTCATTACAAGTTTATCTAATTCGCTTTTCATGTTTTCGTATTGCTGACCAAAATAATGAATGGGTTACATATACAGTGTTGGTATCATTGCCGGTAGCAGCGGGTGCTTCATTTCTGAAGTAACGAGACAAAAACTGCTTAATTTTAGAGTTTACAAAAGAAACAGGGAATCCATTGCATTTCAAAAATTTACGAAGAAATTCGAATTCTACATGAACATTGGCGTCGAAAGAACATATTTAATAGGCACGTGCTCTTAAAGTCTTCACAGCGTTACTCTTGTAACGGAGAGTACAAAAGCTAAAGTAACTCAAACATAGCCCAGTAAATGTTTCTTTTCTGTAGTCCGAAGTGTCAAAAATATTGTGTTTCTGCAGATGGACTCATTTAAAAATGAAAGTTTAACTCCTAGCTCCTTTTCATAAGTGAATTTAATGCTTGAATGTTGTTCATTAACCTAGTTAAAAAATTGATCGACATGCTGCGCATCACAGAACAGGAGAAAGGTGTCGTCTATATGTCTACGGTACTATGTAGGTTTAAAATCTATGGGACAGTTCTCTAACCCCTGTTGTTACCACTGTTGTTCGTGGTGACACATGAATATGTTTGCGAACGTTGGGCCTAGTGGGAGGCCCATACCTAAACCATCTTTCTGCTTGAAGAATTTACCATTAAAAATGAAAAACGAATTAAGAACAGCATGCTCCAGAAGAGTTTTGAAAGATTTTCCAGTGAGACTAATTTCTGTGGTGTCTGAATAATCAAAAAGTTTATGTAGACAAATATTGATGGTTTCAGTTAGAGGTATTTTTCTAAAGAGGTTTTCAATGCCAAAAGATGCCATAAAATAGTTACTAGAGTTAGAGATACTGCTCAGTTCATCGAGGAAGTTTAGAGGAATTCTCTACGGTATAATCGTTAGTAGTAAAAGGAGCAGGAACAGAGACAAGAAATTTGGCTATTTTAAAACTAGGAGCATTGTAAGGTGCAAATATTGGACGGAATTAGAAGTTTGCACTAACATTTGGATTATAAATTTTTGGTAAGCCATACAATATGCCGAGGCCAGACCCAGAGATAGAGTTTTTTATACAGTTCATCGGATATACAATTTGAATGCTTGAGTTTACGTTAAAAGCTATTAATTTGGTCTGCAATTTTTAAGATGTGTTTGTAATTCGGACGGTAATCTCTTCAAATTTACTGGAATCCGAAATATAAGAGCAATGATTTTGTTGACATATGTGGCCTTATCTAAAATAACTACCCCTCTGCCTCTGTCTGGCTTGGTATCAAGGATAGACGGGTCTGCAGCTAACTCCTTAAGAAGAGAAAAATCTGTTTTTGTAAAAACTGCGCTGAAAACTTTGAACGATTTAAAACCATGGAAAAAATTTGAAAGCAGTCGATTGAACCCGTCCGGTGAATTTGACTAAGACTTCCGGAGAAATATTATTACTGAAAGACACATACTGTAAATCCTTCACAGTCAAGAAAGTGCTTATAAAAATTCAGAAATGAAAAGCGAATTAGAGAAACTTGTAATTAAATTCTTTCCCAATCAGAAATTTATTTTTGCTCTAGTAAATAAATTTAGGGTAGGTTCATTTTTTAAGTTGAAGGACAGGCCTCCTAAAGCGGTTCAAAGCTGTGTAGTCTACCAATTTTGTTGCCCGCTCTGTGGGTCTGCGTACATAGGTTCGACTGTGCGTACATGGCTAGAGTCTGCGAACATAGCGGCAGGTGAGATCACCCTTGCCTAAAGTCGACGTGCGGACAAGTTTTGTCCGTTTTTTGCACTTTAGGCCCAAATTTCGGGTATACCCGAACTAACTTCGGGTAAATTAGTAAATATTCGGGTTCTATGTCGGGTAGGTTTTTTTTTTTTTCATTAGAAATTTTCGGGTAGTGTCGCGTTTAGTCAATGGTGAGTATGGGTTAGGAATGCTCGCATAGGAAGCGTGCTGGTTAGTCCTCCTCATTCCATGGTGAGACAGGATGCAGAACGGCGTGGCGTCCGAGTCAGTCTTGACAGTTTCTCTATTTTAGGTTTGCAGTTCTCGTCTGTCAGTTTACGCATTTTAGAATCCCTCCACATTTTTAAGTTGAAGCCTCCACTCAATGAAGCACAATCTGCATATCCCTTAAATATCATCCGCCGTTAGCCTTTTTTTTTTCTGTCATTCTGTGTTTTTTGCTAGTGTACTTGTAAACTTTAGTCTCGGATAGTAAATTTTTTGTATTTTGTCTCTACAGTTTTGCTGATGGTGGGCATTATACCCGAAACGTTCGATTTTAATAAAATGATGATTCGTTCTGCCCTCCTAGTGTTCACCTTCCTAGGATTTATTTACTCCTGATTGATTGTAGAGGATGGCCGCTGACATTAGCTTTATTGAAATACATTGCATGCAAATCTCATATATATTGGAAGGAAAGGATTCGATGTAGTGAATATAATCGATAGTAATGCGAAGTGGAAGAAGGGGAGTGCTGTTCCCCAAAGCTCAAGCCTGCACTGCCAGGGTTAATAGCTTAACACGAACACAGTGAGACTTATGACGCATTACAATTTCTGCCATCGGTCCGGACGCAGTATGTGGCCTGGGCACATGTGGCAGGACGGGTTAAGATGGGCTATAATTAATTAGATTTCGGACTTATGGGTATGGTGTACGAGCGTAGGAACAACGGTTTGGTTCGTCTAGAATAGGTGCCTAATTGAATTTATAAGCATGGATATCATAGGTAATTGAATACTAGGTGAGCCACATACTATATAGGCACCTACTGATCCCCTGCCAGCTCTCCAGCAGCACCAGCTTCTACCACAACACTGACAGACGCATCATAATTTAATAGCTCCATCGACTAAATTCGTCTCTATGTACGAGCCTAGAGGTTGTGAGGAGAGCAGTTTCGACGCAATTTTATAACTGAGCCTCGTGGCGCTAATTAACTGCTGCACTGCGTAATTATCCTCGTAAAATTCCCTCGGCAGAGTATGTCACTTTTATTTCGCCCTTGCCAGAACGTTCAGGGGGTCTGTGCCTCCCCAGCACTCCTTGTTGTTGTCGCTTTGTTTTAAGCTCGCTGCTGCCAGGTCGTCAGATAGGAGGGGAAATCACCAGTTAATTTACGACGATACCACCTCACTGTACCTGCTTGTGGTGCTGATTTTATTACGAAAGGTGCAGTACACCAACCAACTACACTGTATATTGATGAGCATCGTTTGTCAGTTTCCTCACAAATATGCTTCTTCTAGACACAGTTCTCAACAACTTCCACGGAGGGAACCCGATAGATTGATCTTCATTTTCATTATGGCTATGTTTGAATGCCTGTACAGAATTAATGCTAACTGCCGTAGCAGTGTGGGCTATAGTAATGGTACGTCCATCCCACAACTCTGATTCAGAAATTTCGTCACCAACACTGGCTCATCAAATGCGTGCTCGCTATCTCATTCCTCTGAAGTTCTTCCGGCATTGTTCTTCTTTCATATTTACTCGCCTTTCCGGTTTTCCACATCATATGCTTTACCGAGAATTTTACCTTTCACAGTCTTGCATATTTCCCTCTTTACTTCTCTGTCTCTGTTATTTTCTAATTACTAAAAATGAGAGAACCACAGTTAAAAGTTTTTTTTTTTTTTTTGTGCGGCGCAGCCAACACGAAGGCATCTCCCATCGTACGGGTCGACCTAGTACTATATACCCCCACATTCAGCTATTAAGAGTCACTGTACTTTAGAGGATCATCTTTTTAAATTATCAAATTTTTCAATTTTAAGTAGGGCAACTTCAAAACCCGACCGCCGAATTTTAGAAAGTTTATTTATTTTCACATAAACAGACCGTCACTAAACAATGATCAAGCAGCAGTACCCTTACCCATAGCTTCACATAATAAATTTTAGTATATATTTGAACCTGCACTATGTCATATGTTTATTAGTTTTCTTTGTAATCCTGCACCTTTTTTTATCCCCTTTCTATATTTTTTTAATTTTGTATCAATTTATTAGTTATGTTCTATTGGTGTATCTTATTTATATTTGCTTTTTCAAATTAAGTTTGTTTATTTACAGCACTGAAGATGGAATTTTTGATATTCCGAAACGTTTGCTTTTTATAAAAAATGAAACTTTTAACTGTGGTTCTCTCATTTTTAGTAAATTTTAGATTCCATAGTAATCGCCCGATTGGTGAAATTATTTCTAATTACTTTTGTGGAACCCGTGAAGATTCCATGGTAACCAATCATTTCTACTGGATACAGTAGATGCACAGCAAAGTGTAACACAGTTGGCCATTTTGTTCAATAAACGATTCTTATTATGTTTGCTCCATTCTTTCCTTTTTTTTAGCTGAAGTAATAATAATGTGTCGCAACAGCCGATAGAATACCTGTGATAGATAAAACTTACCTATTCGTGTGTGTCACTTTAAAGAAAGGACTCGTAATCTTTAAATTTCATCCGCAGGCCAATGTTAGCGGCCTTCATCAAATCTTATTCGATAGAACCATTTCTTAATTTTAAAGATACTCCAGTACAGTCAGTGCTTTACTTTTAAAAGCAGTTATACCCACTGGCGGAAAAGTTGCACCCTACAAAATTATACTACCGATGACAATACCGCTGTCTAGGCTTCGGCTTGCACATTGCTATACTATACCATTAAAAAGAATACCTGAAATGTGTGTCGTTTCTTGCAGTTTGTATGCCATGACGAGCGGAATTGCCAAACTTTGAGTATACATACCACCTACTTCTCAGTGCAAGCTGCAATTCCGTATGGTGCTAGCGAGACGTTAGAGCGCAAAGAGGTGTCATAGAAAGAGGGAACACTTCTGTACTGGCCAAAGATTTTTCTGCTTTGATAGTTGTTCCCTTCCCACCAACCACAGGCTCCCAGGAAACCATTTTCCTCCAATCACAAGCTCTCAGCCATACATGCAGCCAATCAGCGAGTCCAAGGAATCTCAATATTTATTCAACCTTCGTGAGCGAGTTCGCCTTGCAGTGAAGTTCAGCTTCCGAACTCCGTAGCCGCTGCTACTTGCTTATATTAAACCTCGTAGAATCCAGGCAACGTGACCTCCAACGAGGGAAGTTGAGTGACTGGGCAACTTGTGCGCTAGTGTGCACCCGTCTTTACGAGGGTAAACTAGAAAGCTCATAGAAGCGAGGATATATCAACATGAAAGTAAATTGTTCCATTCTTGTTAGAGGCTGAGTCACGATTGTTACCAGCAATCAGCGATCATTTTAAACATTAGGGTCACTCTCTCTAACAGCTGAAACTTCTGGCATTCCCGTTCGGTGCTTAAGATTGACTTGATATTATTTTAGTTGTTCTCTTGATGATTTCTTTGGAAATCGAAAGCCTGGAGTATTATTATATTATGATCATAAGGTAATTAGAATATTTATACTCGCTTGTTTTGTCATTTTGACAATAGTTAAGCTTTAGCCGAATTTCGTATAACAAACATCTGCGCGCTTGATTAAGCGGAGGTACGAAGATCCACTCGAATGAAGCATTGCTGACCAGAAGTCTCTTTTTTCGGCAAAGGGGAAATTTTTGAGAAGTGCACTAAATTTTAGGGGACTTTGTCAATATTTAATTTGCCAGCCTTATTTATTTCTCTTTTCCAAATATTCACGGCTGCTTTTATTGTTTAACACGAACCGTGAAGAAGTGCCCTTGCAAGATTTTAGTCGTAATATTTCACGGCCAGATTTGCTATCTTACTCTTTATACCAGTACGTATTGTGAGTCTTACATTGATGCATAAGTACATTAACACCTCGCATATCGTACCGACAGCCCTTCGTACGAGTACCAGGAGCCCGCGTGGAAGTCTTTCGACGGCCGCAAGAACAGGCGCGACACCGGCACCCGCAACAGCGTCAGGAAGAACAAGCGAAAGTTCCGCTTCAAGGAAATCGCCAGGTGTGTACTCGGCCTAATTTCTAGACAATTAGATTTGCTGTTATCATCCGCTCGCCCATCCTTATTATTGAGAGCAGTGCCCCCAGGGTAACCCTGCATATTATATTAAATTTAGCTAGACCATCGGGACTTTGCTTCTTTCTACCTTCATATTCCTACTAATGACTGTTTTCTTTTCTTCCTCTTCTTTCTCAACTTGCTGTTCCCATGAATGTGGACACTTGCAGGAGTTCCACGTTTCATGATATAGTCTCCATGTCCTGTCTTTCTTCCGCTCTTTGGATCTCAGTGTACTCTGAGAGTAGGGATGCTTTAAGCAGGAGAATACTACCACTGTTGTCAACTATTCCTAAATACGCAGCATTGGCAATGTTACCGGTCAGCGATTCGTTACATTGTACAGAAGCACGGTAGTGCTGCAGGTCACCAGCACTGTTAGGGCTCCTCTACACTGAACGCGGCCCTTCCGTTCCGTCCGAGCGGCGCGTTGGCGCGTGTCCTTCGGCACAAGCGGCGCGTCTGTTTTGCTTCTAGCCCGAGAGCGAAACTTCGGACGCCTCAACTATGAGAAATCAGCGTTTTGAGGGCGACTATTGTATTCAGCTATTGCTATTGAGCCCTGACGAAGCTATCGCTTCCGTGCAAGTTGTGTTTGATATATACACGTTCGATATGTGTTTGATCTTCTTCTGAGCCGGGTTGCGATATAGTGAGACACCAAATTATCAATTGTAATGCCAAAACTGTATTTCACCGCCAAATTCCACTGTTTTCAATGTCAAATGCCAAACTATAACTTTTCATTGCCCAATTGATTTTTTACTGCCAAATATGACCAAATTTTGCAGTGAAATATGCCAGCTAGCAGCCCTGGCAAAACAGACGAACAAAAATAATCTAAAGAATCGGCAGCGCAGTAAAATGTTCACATAAGAGCGGAGCTCGAGGCCTGCATCAGTCGCAATGGAGGAGTTTGTGGGTGCGTACCTTTTGCTAGACAGCAAGAAAAAGAAACGGAAACACTGGGTGCATCACGTCTACGCAAGACGAGAAGTGGAAGGAGAAGACCTTCTACACAAAAAGCTGCGTCAAGATGAGTCGCGATTATTCGCATGTTCAATAATGAAACCGGCCACTTTTAATAGACTTGATTGTAAAATGGCGAGAAAAATCGATCAGAATTTTTGTATCATGATTAAAATCGTTAGTTTTTTATGTTAGCCTATAGATATGAATTAATTCAAAACCAATGGCTTTATTATGTTTTCAGTCTGAATATGTAATAGATTTTAGTAGTAGACAAAATACATTATTGAATGAAAATGAAACCCATTGAATTCTTTCTAACGAAATATTAATGAAATTACTCTTTTGTAATGAATTTGCATAAAAAAAAACAACTGTATGCACATAAAACTGACACAAATCAAATAATTGGATAAATATCGCTTGACTTTGAGATGTGAAGAATAATAATAGTTATATAGTTAGGAAGTTTGGGCCTTGTTTCCGAGCAGAACGATATCACAGAGGAAAGATCAAAGGATATTATATTAGTATGTCAAGAGAAACTGGGAACCAATGCACATAGGTGTTCCCACACAGGATCAACGCGCATGGGAACAGCAAGTTGGGAAAGAAGAGGAAGAACAGAATACAACATGAGCAAGCAGTATAAAATTGGGAAGGAAGCAAAGTGGGTACGAAAGACAGACGTCCCGAAGGCCTACCGTAGCTAATGGCTGAGGTAACCTATACAGGCCTCCTGGGGTTGCCTGGCCCCATAGCATAGGATGGACGAACCTAAACTAACCTAATCCTATGGCCTATGGCCCATCCTATGCCCTCTGAGAGGAAAGAATAAAAATAATAAGAAAGGGCACATTGAGCTATTCAGTGGAAGTTAATTATTTTCCTTAATTGAAAAACTCTTGTAAGCAAATTAAACGTTTCTTTTTAACGTTACCGGACTACAAGTTTCCGTAGTCAAATAGGAACTGAAAAGCGTCTTGTGGCTACTCAACAGAGAGTTCAAATGAAATAAATACCTCCAAATAATAGTGGATAGTCGCACTTGACGCGAGCAGCAAAAAATACGAGTGAATTTCCCGAATGCGCGCGCCGCGCTGTTCTCCTCCTCGCCGTGCCGCGCCGCTCCGCCTGCAGTGTGAACACATTCAAAAATATATAAATATTAATGACGCTTCGCACTGCTCTTGCCGAGCCGCTGGTAGTGTGAACGGACCCTTACTCAGCACAATGTCAGACGCCACTATGAGGGTTGATGTCCCTCCGCCAAAGGCATCGAATGATTGTAACGGAAGCGTGTTGTCAGCGACTGGCTACCTCCGCGCTGTACATAATGTTCTCAACAAACTTGTCTGATAGCATGCAAGTAAGGAGCAAATTTAAAAGAACATTTGATTTTCTTAACGATTGCAGGACTAAAATAGTACGTACACATTTGAATAAAACTAACCCTGTACCGCCCGCATTAACCTTCATTTTTATAGAAACAGCACATTTTAAGACGTAACTAAACACTTGCTTTTGAACAGTCATGAGCTACATGAAGTATATTGTTGTTGTATTTAAATTTAGCTGTGGTTTCCGTCAGCAGGAGGTTCCGGGGGTGGAAGAGGAAATGGAGGGAGATAGTCGAAGCGGTGAATCGTAAAACTGTGTAGCCTAATAAATACGAGTTTTTTCTCTGTGGGAGTCCTGTGAGTTATAATTTTAGTCTCTCCTTCCGGTTATCAAAACTTTCAGAACATTACGATACCTTTAAACAGGCCATGGTACCTCGCCACAAAGGATTCTTCTTCCATAACAAAACAATAGGTCAAAGTACAGATTTGGCTACGCAATTACACAGCATGGGTTACAGACTGGGTAAACTAGCGTTAAACTT
The DNA here is from genome assembly GCA_001587735.2 of Parhyale hawaiensis. Taxonomy (NCBI): domain Eukaryota; kingdom Metazoa; phylum Arthropoda; class Malacostraca; order Amphipoda; family Hyalidae; genus Parhyale; species Parhyale hawaiensis. The sequence goes on along the minus strand of LQNS02278143.1, from coordinate 18,542,223 downwards.
TGCAGCTGTGGTGAGTCCGCCCTCACTGCCCTCACTGCACGGTAAGCGGATCATAGTACTGGCTGCTGTAGCAGTCGTCCAGCTCTGCTGGGCCGTTCCAGTCGAGCTGCTTGAGGCATGCATCCTTTCACGCAGCGGCTGGCGGTGCACTGAAAGTTGTTCGAAGTTCTATATTTGTCGTCTCATTTTGTGTGCAGAGCCGTAAAGTTCACGAGTAAGCTGTTCGGAAAAGCGCTGTCGAAGCGTATCAAGGCTACCATTCTCTACGCCACCGAGACAGGCAAGAGCGAATCCTATGCTAACAAGCTCGGCGAAATCTTCGGC
>LQNS02278143.1:18517040-18538444 GCA_001587735.2 Parhyale hawaiensis | reverse complement strand
TAGTATTGTAAAGTTAGGTAGGTTCTCTACTTTCCTCTTTCTGCCCCGTAAGGTGGGCTGTCGATCGAGAGAGCCGACCTGGTACGGGGGACACCTCTAGTCTCTCTCGGGTGGAAGGACAAAAAAAGAGCCGACCACTTGAGTGTCTCTTACTAATACTTTGCGCCTTTTTCTCGCCAGTAGAAGCGCACTGAGCCAACCGAGTTTTTCCGGCAGGAATGCCGAGATAAAATATTCCTACTGATGAAAAGCGTATTATTATTTTCGGTTGAGCTTCACTCTTGAATCGCCTCGCTGCGTCTAGGGTGGTTAAACACTGAATCTAATAATAATAATAATAGGTAAGGTTAGGTAAGGTTAGGTAAGGTTAGGTAACGTTAGGTAACGTTAGGTAACGTTAGGTAAGGTTAGGTAACGTTAGGTAAGGTTAGGTAAGGTTAGGTAAGGTTAGGTAAGGTTAGGTAAGGTTAGGTAACGTTAGGTAAGGTTAGGTAACGTTAGGTAAGGTTAGGTAAGCAATCCATTGCAATCCATTGCAATCCATTGCAATCCATTGCAATCCATTGCAATCCATTGCAATCCATTGCAATCCATTGCAAAGGTAACGTTAGGTAACGTTAGGTTAGGTTAGGACAGGGAACAATCTCCAATAAATCAACCTCCTACCCCAACAAAATGAACTGCACCCCCGCCTGATAGACCCCCAGACCAGAAATATGATAATAATATACCTGTAATCCAATTACCACGAAAATAAGAACTTACTGCTAGACAAATGAGTAAAATTTCAAAAATAATTGAACGAAATTTACCATCCTACCAATCAAAGTTAAATGACCTAAAGATACTACTTATGGCTGAATCTCCGGTAGCTGTGTGCCTGCAGGAAACGATTCCTGCTACATGGTGCACCAAGTACCCTCTCCCATCTCAGTATTATATTATTCAATCACAAATTGTGCGTGCTGATGGCCATGAACGTGGCTCAGCAACGTTTGTACATAACAAATATCAGTATGATAATATGGATATAAATACTAACCTTCAAGCTGTAGCTATTAAGCTACACCTACGCAATAAAATTTCACGATATGCTCGATTTATCTCTACCGCTTGAATTCATCTGAGGACGACATAATCGATTTAATCAACCAACTACCAACCCCCTTCTTACTATTAGGTGATATGAACGCCCATGATCCCCTATCGGGCAATGGTGATACAAACGAACGTGGCAGAATCATTACAAACATGGTTGCAAATAATATCTCTCTATTAAACGACCGAACCCCTACACATTTCCACCTCCAGACAGGCATATTGTCAACAATAGATCTGTCCCTTTGCTCATCCAATTGCTTCTTGGATTTTCAATTCCAGGTGCTGGATGATCTATACGGCAGTGACCACTTCCCTATCCGTCTAACGTGCATAGAGGCACAGCCTGGACAAAGTGTGCCTAGGTACATCACTGAAAAGGCAAACTAGTCAAACTTACACTCTTTAACAAATACAAACCTTACTATTACCCCAAATAGCACGATAGATGATATGCTCTCGGGCATAGAGGAAGTCTATATGAATGCTGCCCGACCTTCTATTCCCATGACCTCAGGGAATTATGCTAAACTTCCCGGGCCTTGGTGGACTGAAGAGGGCCAAATCGCTTTGAGAGAGCGACGTAGAGCGAGCGGAACGTTGAAACGCAGAAACTATTGTCAAGTAAATGAAATTGCATATAACAGAACGCGTGCCAAATGCAAATGTATACTTACTTACTAAAAGTAAGAAATCATCCTGGAGGACGTATGTATCTACCATTAACAGAAAACTCTCCCCTTCCCAACTCTGGAAGAAAATAGCCAAGATATCGGGAAGATTTACACCGAACCCAACGCCTGCCCTCAGCATAAATAACCAAACGGTTGCGGTTATGCAAATGGCTGTTCATACCTTTGCGGAACACTGTGCTTTTGTTACCCAACTTCATGATGCTCCCCCGAACTTCTTACGCCATAGGACGCGCCAGGAGGCTAGACCCCTCAACTTCAACTCAAACTGAACGTGAATTATAATGAACCCATCACCGGAGAGAACTGGAGGCTGCCCTTAAACTTTCTAGGGCAACTTCTCGTGACTATGATCAATTAACTTATTCAGTGATCAAAGCCGTCAATGAAAATTAATTGATTATATTTTGCTATTATTTAGTAATTTTTTCTGGAAAACTGTTTCCCAAACGCTTGGAGACAATCATTATTCCAATTTTAATGCTGGGAAAATATCCTGGAGATGCTGGTAGCTACAGGCCTATATCTCTTACTAGCTGCCTATGTAAACTCTTGGAGAAAACCCTCAACATACGCTTAATGTGGTTCTTGGAACAAAACAACGGTATCTCCGCCGTCCAATCTGGATTTAGGAAAAATCCCAGTACTACGGATAACCGTATGCAATTAGATGAAGTAATAAGGGACGCTATATCACACAAACAAAGTACAATGATTATATTTTTCGATTTAAAAAATGCATACGACACAGCGTGGTGGTACGGAATCCTCCGCTCCCTTCATAGCAACGGATTGCGTGGCCATCTAGCTTTGTTCATCCGTAACTTCTAGCAACATGGTTCAATTCGAGTAAGGATAGGTAATACCCTGCCAAATTCTGTAGATTTAATGGAAGGCATTCCGCAGGGTAGTATCTTGTCGTGCACCTGCTTTCTTATTGCCATCAATCAAATTTCTTTAATATTAATTATGCCTGTTGCAGTCAGATAACCATAAGGTTATAGTTAAGATAAAACTGTTTGAACATTAATAAGCGTCTGCACGAGTATTGTCTGCTTCCATGTCACAAAGTAGATCATTTAGAGTATGCCAGGATGCACCAAACATGGGATACTGAAAAGTGGAAAAGAATTTTGTTCTGTGACCCTCGAGAGTCTTCGGACGACGTCCAGGTGACGTTGAACATATTGCCTCACTTGTGTGGAGTCACGCTGGTGGGTGCCTTCTGTTGGGTCGTAGTTAGCGACCATTGAGAGAACCACCAGCGAATTATTTTAGTGCACATAACCGCTGATAGCTGGTCAATGTGGTATTCTTCTTGAATGAACGTTTAGTAAATTTTTGAACTCGATAACTTTCATACCAGTGGAGATTCGAAGATGCCGAGGCATTTTGTTAAACAGTCTTGCTCCCCGTACACTGGAGCTATTTGAATATTTTGTCACCACGGCTTTCCCACCATCGCTGCTAAAGATGCGCATATCACAATTCCTTCCAGTTCTTTCAGAGCGCCTGGCGACAATCCGTTTATTCTCTCTCATTCACAGGGATTCGTTCTATAATTTTTCAAACATGTATGATTGTAAAGCGCTTTAATTTTCGTGGTATTGAATTGAAGACAGCTAAGTCGTTTGTGGTAGCCCTACTATTGCATACTTCGAATTTTGGCAGAGAACGATCTGTGGATAGCTTCAGATTATTCTAGTTTTTCTCGTACTCGTATTCCTTTGTGGAGAACAGTAGCGCTTTTCTCCGCAAAATTAACTGCTTCCATAGAGTGATCATAGTTTCCATTTTGCGTGACGAAAAAGTTCATAACAACCAGCCACTCGACTTTTTCCCCATATCAATAACTCTAGCTATATGTTCTTCAAAGGTAGCATCGTCTTGCAGTCTCACTCTAAGGTCTCTTAAAATATCTTTCTTTCAATTTCATGCCCAACACTGGTAGTATATACGTAGTGTGGATTCAAAGAGTATTGAATTTTTCCGTATGTCAGTAGCTCCAATTTTCTTTCATGAAAAAGTCTTACTTTCCTAATCTTGCTGAACAAACAGTACAGATTACACAGCAGCTAATAAAAAAATCGTGTATCGTCAGCAAATGACGAAGGGACTGCATTTTTGCATCAGTACTCCTTGTCATTGATCGTGATAAGATGAGAAAAAATTTAACCTGTGACTGTCCTTCTGGTTTCCAACGTTATTGGCATGACAAAGATTTACACCGAAAAGTTTCCTACGCGGCACAGGGGTGGAGGTTTCACAAGGGTGTGAAGAGCCTTTTCCTCTAGATTAGTCTAGAAATGCAACGGAACTTCAGATTGGGAAAACACGTCAAACGGTCGTGGCTGGTTAAGCCAACATGTTACAAAGAGCATATGACGGAAGGCCATCCTTTGTGTTGTGATAGATGTTTTTCCACCGGGATAATGCGGCAATCAATCCACAATGCCCGATTGACCAGACTTTCTTTCAGGAGAATGCTCTCTTTCCCGTCATCCAGCTTGTTTTCCATATTTGAATCCGAAATGGACAACAATTTGAGACAGTAAATGATCTTCGTGTTGTTATCTTCATCAATAACCCAATTGGAAACTCGCACTTCAAGCATTCTGCTAAGAACATTTTAAATTGTCAACAAGAAAGAGCGCATAACTCTTTGCTAATTCCTTATTTTTTTAACTTCAACTTTATTATAAATACAGTGGCCGCAAAAAAAAAGTCTACCCGTGTGCCGCCAAAACTAAAGTCATCGTATGACCCGCCAATAACTTTGTTTTCGCATTCCCCGCCACGAAAGAGGAGAGAGGAGGGTGGCATGATGTGTGTTGCTTAAGCCCAGCGCCGCACACAAATTCCCGCTACACAGTGAGCCTGTGATTTATCAGAGCTCGAGCAGAGCGCTGGTCAACGGGCTTCTACCCTCTTACCTTTTCACTCATTTTGATTCCATATCAAAAACCACCACGGCATCACAATTGGTCGGAAGAAGCTTACCAATGAAGAAAATACTCGGGCCGTCACTCTAATGGAGCAGGGAGTGCTGGTGAACCGCATAACTGTCGAACTGTATGTCAGCCGAGTGTCCCTGTCCAGGCTTAAAAAAATCAGCTGCCGCACTCCCTGCTGGGACCATATCGCCACGCAAAGTGGGATGTGGCCGCAAAAAAAAGACAACACCTTGTCAGTCCTGCATGAATTCTACGTTTCTATCCTCAAATTATATGTCCCTTATTTTTCCCTCCGTTAGATCCCGTTGTAGTGGAAAAGGGAGCCTTTAATATTAATGTCAAGATCATGCAAGATCTTGTGCCCTCCTAATGTCCTGTGTGTGTGTGTCCCCAGACGCTGGCCAAGAGCCTCTACAACATGAAGATGAGTGGCGGCGTCCCTGATGACTGCGAGGACTTTCCTCGGTATGTTTCTACTCCAGTAGTATTTACTTTGGCTTTTTCTTCTTTTTTATAGAATTGCAAGCCTATATCACTTCACTCAAGCATTACACTTGCTTCAGCTTAGTTTCATACAGACACATCCTCAGCACCATGCATTGTTGCGCGCTTTCGACATGCGTTAAGCCTCATGCAAACTTTACACACTGTAAGCAATCCGAGACTTGAAAACAGACCGCAGGGAGATTCATATTATTCGAGACTACCTAAATCCTCTCATTGAAAAAATTTGCTCCCCCAGCAATTTCAATGCGCTGTGAACTTTGTGGCGAGCATATTACTTAACCTGGCCTCTCCATATATATTGGGATATAGTTGACCTGCCCTGCCACACGATGTGAACTTGGTGACCTGCCCTCCAACACAATCCAACACAACCGGAACCTGTTGAACTGCCCTCCAATATACCGGGAACCAGTCGACATGCCCTCCAACACAACGGGAACCTATTGTCCTGCCATCCAAAACAACGGCAACCTGTTCCCTGCCTTCCAACAAAAAGGGAACTTGTTTACCTGCCCGCCGACTCACCGGGAACTTGTTAACCTGCCCTCCGACAAATCGGAAACTTGTTAACCTGCCCTCCGACAAATCGGAAACTTGTTAACCTGCCCTCCGACACTGAGAGAGCTTGTGTACCTACCCTCCGATATATCGGAAACTTGTTTACCTGCCCTACGACACTACAGGAACTTGCTTACCTGCCCTCTGACATAACGGGACTTGCTGACCTGCCCTTCGAAACAGCGGGAACTTGTTGACCTGCCCTTCGATCTATCGAGGACTTGTTGACCTGCCCTCCGACACAGCAGGAACTTGTTTACCTGCCCTACAACATACCGGGACTTGTCGACCTACCCTACGACATGGCGGGAACTTATTTATCTGTTCTGTGACATATCGCGGACTTCTTGACCTGCCTTTCGATACAGCGGGAACATATATACTTGCCCTCCAATACACTGGGAACATACTGACCAGCCCTCACGCATACCAGGAACTTGCTGACCAGTCCACTTAGCAGTAACTTGCTGACCAGTCCACTTAGCAATAACTCTTTACAATTTGCTCATATCCCATGGCTGGCCACGCAGCTATGACCCGATGCATGTGTTAAGATGAAGAAGAAAATGCTAGCTTGACATAGGTGAGGTATTTTGTATAATTAATAATATACACTGGTTGCGCTATAATAATTAACCCGAGAACATCTTGATTTAACTTAAATTTTAAAAAGAGGAGACAAAGACTGGTGAGCCCGTCGGCAACATCTCGTGATCAGGTCAACCTTAGGTTCCATCGAAGCCTTCAAACCATTAACTAAGTTATCAAGTCGCACGATGCTTGTCTAATGAGTGAAACCAAGTCAGAACTGCTACTTTGAGCGGTTCTTCGCTTGGATAAAATGAGAAGATGTTTTACTCCACGCTGTGTCCCGTAGCAAAATGTAGTGGATTACTGTCCGGAGAGGAGACCAAAGGATTTTTCAGTAGACATATTTCACTAATTCGAATCTCTCTGTTGAGCCTTTGTTTAAAATACAAATGCGCATTCTGTATGGAAGTGCAGATCTGCCCGTTATGAGTCTCAAAAACGTCTGTGGCACTTGGTATCCCGCTCCACGAAACGATCTTCTTTGCCAATTCCGGCTAATCGTAAGGCAAAAATTTGTCCACATGCAACTTTTCAGCCATTATTTGCCAACTTCCAACTTCGCCTAACTCGAACTGTCAACATAAATTATAATGCCGTCATAAATGTAAAAGTATCTTCTTGACGTTTAACTTCTGAATTCACTCCTTTCATTGGGCAGATCTTTATGGCGCAGCCAGTGTATCATTTCTATTTTGAAATCTCATTGTACATTGGCATCTAAAAGATTTGTTATGTTCCTTTGTCTTTCTCTGTTATTATTGATGTCTTTACTCAATGTGACTGTTCTAAGCATTACCGTTTGCATTAAGAGTTTTGCCTTTGCTAGCAATCATGGATTTTTTCTCAATGTTTGGATAGCTGCACTGGTGGAGACCGGTCCGGTAGTTCTCAACTAAACATAACGCAAATCATCAATACAAGTGTACTATATTCCAATCACAATTGTGCTTTGTACTGAATATATTAGGTTAACGTTAGGTGTCTCGCATATGTATGTGGTGCCCTCAAGCCTCCCAGCAAGTCTTCGATCTCTCACAGCTGCTGTTCTATGCTCTATCTTAGCGCTGTCTGTACAGCGCATCCACCTGCTGCACATGTCTGCTGTACATGTATCGTAACGAAACTCGTTTAGTTGCTGAGTGCTGCTATTTACAGGCTATAGGAAGCATAGGGGCAGAAGAAGATCAGAGATTATCAATGAAAGTTCTTCCAATATTGCGCAGTGCTCAGACCCGTCGGTCACAAGCTTTCCTTTTTCTCGTCAAGTCTGCTGTCATCCGCTGAGTTTTCCATCATCCTCCAGAAAGTGCACGTGTCACCACGCTGGTCTAGCTAATTTTAAAGTTACCATAAAAGCTTACAAAGATTTATATAAAGGAATTCTTTTTCGTTAGGGAAAAACATCCTTGAAGTGTTCTCTTTAGAACTTTTGTACCACAGGACTCTATTCAACAATAGCGACATCATAAGCAAAAGCAATGGCAGCCAGCCTAACTATACAAAATGCGATACAAACAAAGGGAAGAAAGTTTACTTCCTTCATTCAAAGAAGCCTAATTGTGTTACATTCGGCAGCGCTTTGCGTCACGTGGTAGACAGCACAGGCATAGTCTGTGCAAAGGTGTGCGACACCGTGATTCTATTCATAACAAAGTTTGTATTGATTCTGATATGTAGCGTTGGTACATTTCTGACCTGGAGTAGCAGTGTTGCTTCAGCCGTCAGTGTTGTACTCTAACGTCTGCCACGTACAGCTGACTAGTGAGTTGAAGCACAGGACCTCTGGCAGTCGGAGAGAAGATGGGAACAGGCAGACCCCCACGGGCCTTTGGCAGTCAGGCATGGATAACCAAGCAGGCTGAGGACATGGTCTATGACAGACAGGCAGAAATTAGGGAACAGGCTTTGCATAGGGGCCTCAGATAGTCAGGCAGAAATAAGGGGAGGCTTTGTATAGGGGCCTCAGATAGTCAAGAAGAAATAAGGGGAGGCTTTGCATAGGGGCCTCAGATAGTCAGGAAGAAATAAGGGGAGGCTTTGTGTAGGGGCCTCAGATAGTCAGGCAGAAATAAGGGGAGGCTTTGCATAGGGGCCTCAGATAGTCAGGCAGAATTAAGGGGACAGGTTGAGCCGGGGCATCGGGCAAGCAGGCAGTAATAAGAAAACAGGTTGAGCACACGTTCCTCTGGCTGCCAGCCGACAGGCTGAAAAGAGGAGACAGACTGGAGGCAGATAGGGTCTCTGGTTGAGAGGCTGAGGGCACCATAAACATCTGATCTATTTGCGAGGTGGTTACCGCTACGCAACGTAGAAGTGTAACTTATTTTACCTTAGCCCTGTACAGTTGAGTGTTACCTTTAGCTTAATCAACTAACAGTAACTACTTTCAAGCGAAATAAATAGTTTGTTTTTCAATATCGAAACTGTAACTTAAATATCACTACACTAATTTTGAATGGTATTACCGGACTCAGAATCCCTACATGTTGAGAACTGCCGGTGCAATCCAACCGGCGCAATTTTTCTCTGTTTGCCAATCAATTTCTCTTGGCGCACAGGTCAGCTTCAGAATAGGTCGGCAGCGAAAACAGGCGCAATGCGAAATCCAGAATTGAAAATACCGGGCCACGCGGTGTCATACCCGTAAAAACCGAGTTTCAAAAAGCGATGAATGTGTCGTGTCAAAATTTGGTTGCTGTCTTATGTGTGTTCTGACTGTGTGTAGTGTGAGAGCAATAAAATTGATTTTGCGCTGCATTCTTCAAAATATCAAACAAGTTTCCCAGCTCGTATACTCATTGCATCACGAGATAATATTGCATTCAGATAACATATAAATTCACAGGACTCTTTTTCAAATTTTAATGATTACAAAATGTACTAGAATAGTAACAACAATTGGTATTTCTGCTAAATGAGAAAATTGCTCCGTTGGCTGGCCGTCCGACTAATTGATTCCCTCACCAGAGATGGTTGCTTTGTGAATATCTGCGTTGTTCAGGAAGCACTGGTATTGTTCCCTCGCTACAGTTGTGATATTATTTCTTTACGGCAGTTATGGTATTGATCATTTTCAGTAGTTGTGGTATAATTGCTTTACGGTAGCCGAGGTATTATTCCACAGACGGTAGTTAGGGCATTTTACCTTTCCTGTAGATTTGGTATTGTTCCCTCATTGCACGAGTGGTATTGTACCTTTCCGGCGGTTGTGTCGTTGTTCCCCTTTAGTGCAGATGTGGTGTGAGTTTTTTTATGCAGTTGTGGTGTTATTCCCGCTAACTGCGGATGTGGCGTTGTTACCATTTACAGCAGTTGCAGTGTAGTTTCACTTTACGGCTCGGTGGCCCGAGCGAGAAGTTTTAAATTATAATACATTGTTCTACTTTACTGCAGTTGTCCTATCGTTCTTTTATGCAGTTGTCGTGGTATTTCCCTTTATGAAAGTTGTGGTGTTGTTCTCCTTTATGGCCGTTGCGGGGCAGTTCTCCTTTTACAGCAGTTGGTTGTTCCCCTTTAGAGCAGTTGTGGCGTTGTTCGTGTTAACTGTAGTTGTGGTGTTTTCCTTGACTACAGTTGTAGTATTGTTCCCCTTTACTAAAGTTGTGGTTTTATTCCCCTTTACTCCAGTTGCGTTGTTCCCCTTTACTGCACTCGTGGGGTTCTTCCTTTATAGCAGCTGTGCGGTTGTTCTCCTTTACTGCGGTTCCGATGTTGTTTCCCTGTACTACAGTCGTCGTTTTGTACACTTTACAGTTGTGTTGTTCCTTTATTGCAGTTGTGGTGTTGTTCCTTTATTGCAGTTGCGATGTTGTTCCTTTATTTCAGTTGTGGTGTTGTTGTTCCTGTATTGCAGTTGTGGTGTTGTTTCTATAGTGCAGTTGTGGTGTTGCTTTTTTATTGCAGTTGTGGTGTTGCTCCTTTAAGCAGTTGTGGTGTTGTTCCTTAATTGCAGCTGCGGCGTTGTTCCTTTATTGCAGTTGTGGTGTTGTTCCTTTATTGAAGTTGTTGTTGTTGTTCCTTTATTGAAGTTGTGGTGGTATTACTCCTTTAAAGCTGTTGTGCCCTTACTGCAGTTGTGGTGTTGTGCCCCTACAGCAGTTGTGTGTTGTGTGCTTTCTGCAGTTGTGGTGCTGTGCCTTTGCTGCAGTTTTGGTATTATGCCCTTGCTGCAGTTGTATTGTTGAGCCCTAGCTGCAGTTGTGGTGCTGTGCCTTTGCTGCAGTTTTGGTATTATGCCCTTGCTGCAGTTGTATTGTTGAGCCCTAACTGCAGTTGTGGGGTTGTGCCTTTGCTGCAGTTGTGGTGTTCCTCTTGCTGCAGTTGGGGTGTTGTACCTACCGCTCCTGCAACACTAATACTGCTGCTCACACGCTCTAGCTGTGGTACTGTAGTCTCTTCAGTACTAGTACTAGACTCGTTAGTCGACAGTAGTCCTATTCTGCCTCTACCGTGTCGTGATAACTTTAGCTTTACCAGAGTCCTCGAGTTGAGTCATGTAAGGAGGCCTCCAGCACTATAGGTACTCCGCAGTACCCCGGCGTGGCCGCGTGTAACATCGTAAGTGCACGCGTTCAGAATTATCTATTTGGCGAGTTACATTACTACTAGTGCTCTCTGTTTAGTTGTAAATGATGCTTAAGAGTTCATATTGACACTGCTTCATTAGTAAACATTGCCTGCCGCTGAGAAAATGCTTTCGCGTAAATAGCAATATAGAAACATCGTATCTGGAGATTTGGCCGGTAGAGGGTTATAGTTTGTAAACATAATTCTGCTGTAGAGGATATATTGCTCTCGCAGTGGTTGCAGCTTTTTCTTCTATTCAAGATAAAATAGGTGAGAGCAAAAATATTTATCTTTCTGGCTGCAGTGAAAATCTTTCACTTGCTGCTAGGGTGCTGCAGTTGTGCGCTAAAGGTTACTCCTTAACCTTCCAGCTTATGAATTTTTGATACACTTTGATTGTAGCGTCATCGTCCCCGACAATCACTTTCTACTGCAAGGGCACTGGCTGAACCAAAAGTGGAGACGGTCGAAAAGTCGTAGTTCTCACTTAAAACTTTCATCCCTAAAGCCATAGCTCTGCCAATCTGTAGTCGACCACAGCCGCGCACTTTTTCTGGGGCCCAGCAGACAGCAACCTGCAGCACGAACCAGTGCATGGAATTTCCCAGTTGGGATGTGCGGCCACGTTTTGCCTTCTATGGTGCGGCAAAAAACTATTGATGATATTTGCTGACCAGCGTCGGAGGTAACTAAGAGGAGAGTATATGGGAAGAGATGTTCGTCTCCATAGCAAAAGATATCATAACCATGCAGAGAGAGGTTACAGTGTCGTACTGAAGCGACTTGGCTGGCTCTTCTGCCAAGGTTGGAATTTCCCGTCTTATCCCTATAGAATTTGATTCTTGGTTTATCAATGTATACAAACAAATGAACACTATCACAATTCACAGTATGTTTTCTTTTTTAAATATTGATATTTTCTACCACCAACGCCAGTGAATCGCGCAATAACTAGGCCAGGTTACAAATTGTGGCAAAAGTAAATTAGCCTTAAAATTAATAGCAATTATTGCTTTGCTGTATATATCGAAGTCATCATCGATGACTGCTCAAGTACTTTCTAGCAGCCTGCTGGCTTCTGATGAACACGTTCTTCCTCCATCACATTTGTTTGGTTCTGACCTCACGATATGCACTTCAGTAGAAAATCGACCTAGCAAATTGAGTAACATATTCTTCAGGCTATACACTCGACGATGAGCTCCGAAAACCGACGTTTCGTCTCCGTAATTACTTTTTTCCACATAATTCTTGTATTTCTAAGGTACCCGGCAGTAACAAGTGATAGTGGCAATAGTTCACCATGAAACTTCTTGACTGACAATCTTTGGAGTACTGATTTAATTATGAAGGATGCACTCCAACTACCAACTTAATTAAACACGACCTACCTTGCTTGTGCGGAGTAACACAATTGTTCTTTCCGTTCTCGCACGTACACCCACATAAACTATACCTGGATGCACTCCAACTACCAACTTAATTAAACACGACCTACCTTGCTTCTGCGGAGTAGCACAATTGTTCCTTGTGTTCTCGCACGTACGCCCACATAAACTATACCTGCATGTCCTCGATACACATCTCTATATCTTCAGTGGGTTGAAACGTTTTTGTTAAATACAATGCGTTGTTCAATTATCTTTAACTAAGTAACCGTAAGGCAGTCGGTACTCAATGTTGTTTCCCACTTTTCCGCAATATGATCAACGATATGGTCACGGATACATTTCTGCTAACAGCACAAGCCGGCACTAGTCAGTAAAATACTTGCACACCATTCTGCTTGATTTAAACAGTATTTTTCGGTGGTGACAATATAATTTCCAACGGAAGAAAATTTTATTTGCCTACACACTGGAACAGCTCTACCGTGTTTAAGTCTTACTGAAACTGGCAATGGACACTATAAAAAAATTTAGAAAGCTTTGAGTGAAAATGCAAGATGATGCTGCGTTTGAACACCATGTAACGAGAGTTGGAACTGGGGGAAAAATGGAACGATGAGTGCTATAGAAATTCTCGTAGCAAGCGGCAACAGTAATGCCGCTCTGTATAAAAATATATAACCTAATATAGAATACTACTCTTCCCTTAAGGAACTTGGTCTGCTCTCTCTTGAGCAAAACGACTCAGGGAGCAACTAATAGAAACATTCAAGTATTTGAATGGCTTCAGCGACGTACCTAGAAAGGGACTCTTTGAAAGAGACCTCAATGATCGCTTGCGAAACGACGGTGAAAATCTCACGCATAAAGCTCGAAGAACGACCTTAAGTCTGCAGTTCTTTCCGTATTTCATAGTCAGCATTTGGAATAGACTCCATTCCGATGTTGTTAGTACCCTCAGTCAGTTGCACAAATTTTTAGCAGAACTGTATGTAACCCTCTCTGTAGGAGGTGTCGATTCTTGAGGAGGAGGTCCTCAGCGTTTGAGAATTGCCGGTTTCGAAGGCTCCGGTGGAAGGCTCCGGAACTCAATAAGACTCAAGTTAAAGACAAAATCTCCAATGAGACAATTAGAGCCAGGAGTGGACTCCCATCACTGCATCACATCGCAATTGAGGCTACATTATTAGAGTTGTGGCGTTCCTTTAACCATGGACTACCTATCATAAGTGGAGCAGCAGTTCAGGAACCTCATGCTACAACTAGAGCTAATGCCAACCACCAAATAAGACCTCCCTGTCAGTTGTCCACCCGAGGAGATTGGTTTCTCAGCAAAGCCATCAAAGTATGGAATATGAGCCCAATCGAGCTAAGGAGAGAAACGAAAATCAGCCGGGCCAAGCATATCATCAAAAGATACTACCAAGTCATTTCCTGGGTAGCAACCTACTGTTCTTGTTTTTAACATTGCTGATATATTTTCGGATTCAACGAGGTGGACTGCCATCAACTGTTATTTTAAAAGTGTGTACACACTTCTTTGAAGAAAAAAAAAATCCGTTTTCTAACTTTCTCCCGCTCCAAATACACAGTTTGACACCTCCAAGCTCCGCATATCAGCGGCTCTAGATCGTGCTTGCGTGCATTCATGATCGTCTTTTTGGCAGGGATTCTTCCCCCCTTTTTTTTCTCTATTCTCCAGTTCTCTACATCCTACTAACATAATGGCAATAGCTCATATATATATAGAGGGTCGGGGCGTAAATTCCGGTGTCTCTTCGGGAATGGGCCTATTGGTTCGTATACTGCCGCCTATCTAATCTAATTTAAATGAGAAGACCTACAGTGACTTGGAACTATCTAAAAATCATTCACTGCCAAAATTCGAGACATAGAGGGATCAGCTATCACGAGAAACTAGTAGATCTTTACATATACTTAACCCAAAGCTAGTCTAAACATTCACTATCAAATATGGCTTAAAATTTTTGGGACAAATCATTGTTAAGGCAAATAACCTGTTTGTTTCTAGACACGCATTCGTGAAATACCCTTAGCGAGCAGAGATGACGACGCCGCAGCTGCAAACAAAAATTATTTTAACTGCAGCTGCGCCACTACCACTGGTGCTGCCGATACCCTGCTATCGGCCCATACGGGTTACATCTACGGATACTCGCTGACGCTTTACCCACTGTGGTTTTTTTAAAGAAGATGCATATAAAAGCAGAAATTCAATAAAGAACATTATTTTTTTGCATTGATATTATTATCTTCTAAATGCTAGGTTTCTGGATACATTTCGTGGGAACGCACTATCATTCACGTTACTGTTAGTCACTTAATGCGATATTTGGAGCTTCTCTATAGACACAACGTTGTGCTGCAAGTGAAGTGAAAGGCAGGGACACATAATATATCATCAATATAAAACTGGGGAACGCAGCATAGAACACCACGTAAGGTAATATAGGGGAAAAGGGAAAGTAATTTGTATGTCATAAGTTACTTTAGGACTCTCCAGCCACAGTAGACTCATTTACGCAGAAGAATCTAGTGTTAGATTACAGCAGTACTATCCAAATGAAGTTAATATCAGTAGTGCCCCATAACAGTAGCGTGGATACTCATAGTTGAGAAATAAATTTTGGAGCCTTTTAAAACATTGTTATGGGAACACCAATGGTTAAGCTTGAATAACAATGTAGTTTTTATTAAATTTACATTTTTTGTTTATTACCTCCGCCAAAGAGGTTGTGTTTTCGTTGATTTTGTCTCCTTGTCTTTCACCAAGATAACTCAAAAAATTATAGACGGATTTTAACGAAATTTACAGATTATTAAGTATGTTAGGAGGAACAGATGACTAACTTTTGGTGAAGATCCGTTCGTCCATTTGTTTGTCTGCCTCATTTTTCTTAATGCCATAACTCAAAGAATTGGGGCCAATTTTTATGAAATTTACATGAATTGTCAGGTATATAACTTAGAGTAAATAACCGAATTTTTATGATCTATTTGTCGCTGTTTTTAATTTTATGCCTGTTAGCATAATAACTCAAAAAGTTATATATGGCTCTTTATGAAATTTACTGGAATTTTTTGTAATGTTAAGAGATAAAAATAAAATTTTGGCGACGATTGGTTGGTCTGTTTGTGAGTTTGACTTATGTCTGCCAGAATGTTTGTTAGCAGCATAACTCAAAAAGTTATGAGCGCATCTTCAAGAAAATTACTGAAACTGTTAATACTGTTACAAGGCACAAATGATTACATTTTAGGTGTTGATAAAAAATCATTGTTTCAGAACAAATTTGAATTTTTCGTTACTGTTGCCCTGCTAGACGGAGGTATGCGCTCTTTCTATGAACTGACCTCGCCAAGCGACAGAAGTGTTAACCATGAAAATTGTTTCACCACAATTTCCTGTGAACTACAGAACTTTCTGGTTATATACAGCTGATGAATGGTGATTGGCACTTGCTCTTGATCATGACGTTATCAAACTTTGACCGTATTTATAACTAGAGCAATCTCAGAGCGCATATCTCCGCCAAGAAAGGCAACGGTAATGAAAAAAATTTCGTATTGGTTCTGAAACTATAATGTCCTCTGTATAAACACCGAAATCTAATCATTTGTGCCTTTTGACAGTAGTAACAGCTACTGTAATTTTACTGAAGATCCGCTCTTAACTTTCCGAAGTATGCTGCTGACAAACATTCTGACAAACATTAGCCAAACACACTAAGAGACCAACCAATCATAACTAAAATTTAATCATTTTTGTCATTTAACATTACTATCTATTCATGTAAGTTTCATGAAGATCCGTTTATTACTTTTGAGTTATTTTGCTAACAAGTATAAATTCAAACACAAAGAAAAACAAACGAATAGACAGGTCATCAAAAAATTTTGTCATTTGCTCTTCGTCTATAACTTTTTGAGTAATGATATTAAGAAAAACCTGGTAGACAAACAAACAGATGAACGGATCATCACCAAAACTTAATCATCTGTTCCTTCTGACATACTTAACAATCCCTGTAAATTTCGTAAATATCCGTCAATAACTTTTTGAGCTATCTTGGTGACAGACAAACAGCCAAAGTGACAAGCTCGACGAAAACATGCGTAGGCGGAGGTATTAATAATGTGCTTGCCCTCCCTCCGTTCCATCCTAAGTTCCAACGTTAGTACGACCACTACGCTTTCTCTTTCGTTACGCTTTCACTGTTAGATAGGGGAAAATTCAACACGCAAACAGCTCCGATTTTCGCTAGAAGGAAGTTCAACTATAGACGTGCTTTTTCCGCCGCTTGAAGAATTTTCAGTCTGTTTCAAGGCAAAGACATTAAGATTATTTCACCCGTATCATATCGTCCGATCTCTATTTATTTATATTTTCTCACCAAATTATATTTATTTTGCTGGTGGCGCACAACGTTCTTCATAGGGCTAAATGCGTAGCTAGGATACAGTTCGGGAGCACAGAGCGGGTATAACTCAAGGATGATGAGACTTACAAGGTTAACGCAGGGGGAGGGGCCAAGCTGCAGTGCACCACGAGAAATGGGTTTGTGACGTCATAAAAACCCAGTACGTTAACAAGTAGCTATTTTGCATTGTTTATTCATCAATTCATTTGGGCCTCCAGAGTGTCCTACAAGTAACATGTCCTGCAATCTTTATAGTTGCACAATAATATGTATCAAAGTATCTATTACGAACTATTCAGCTTTCTGGAGGATAAAATTTTGAGAGAACGTTGGTAAAAATTCTTGTAAAAGAGCAGGTGAATTCAATCGGCAAATGCCCGCTTGTGTCAGAAGCACTTTTTTATAGAGTTAAGTTTATCGTCTTTGAAATGCAATAGATCAAGTGAGTTTTATCGAGAATAATATGGCATTCTGAAGATGGAATCATATGAGTAAATACCTCAATATTTTCGATTGATTTTCGTTTCCTACCAATGATCTGCTATCATTTATAATTTCAAACCGCTGCAACAAAAATTGATTCAGATGCGAATGATTAAACGCCGAGACTGAAGAACTTTTAAACAAGATTTATTAGAAAAGCATCAACCACAGAAACAAATTACTTTCCTTCCGGCGAAGTAACATTAAAGCAAAAGTCGATACATAATACGTAGAAGCCATACAATTGCTCTTTAAAATAAAAAGAAAACATTAGCTTGCCTAACTAGGCTATACGCTGCGCGCGTTACAGCAGTATAACAGTAGTGTCGTGTCCGACTCGCGTTAACTACCTTGCAAAAAATTACATAACCGTATTCCCCACACCTAAACTGTCTTACGGAACGATGTTTTTGCAACTGGCGAATGTTAAATCCATAATTTTTCCGATGATGCTGTATTTAATACGATTAGGAGAGGAGGATCAGCTAACATACGCAACGGCACAGCTTAGGTCCACATTTTACAGACACTATCCGACCGGGCGCGTGCCTTTTAGGAACGTGCCGCCAATATATGTTGCGTGCTGCAAGCACAGCCCCCGACTTCCGCCGAGAGTTAATAAAAGAGCTGGCTGAGATGGAAAGAGTGTTCATTCTTGTCTAGCAGTCGTTTTAGGCAGTCACATAGTCACTATCAACTACGTACAATCTGACGATAGATCGCCACCCAGCAAAGCTTTATATCAAGTATAGATGTATCAGAACTCGAGTACATTTGCACCTGGCGTTCGCAGCCGAAGATTGAGAGTCATCGAATACTGAGTTGATTTTAGAACCCGCTTGAGTTCGCGTAGAGCCTTCCCAGCAACTGGAAGATATAATAAGAAAACCATAGAGGGCCTATTTGGTGGCCAGTATGGGGAAGGCTGTTAGAGTTTTTCAATCACACTGGTTAGTGGTGCAGACCTAACAGCCTGGAAAACACTCGGTGAACTGGAAAGGCAAAAGGGTAATTTTCGGTAGCGGAATTTTTGGAAATGTACAGTAAATGCGGTTAGGTCCTTACTTTCACCTTCTAATTCAATTTGATGAAACGCTGAACGTAAATCCACGCTGGAAAAATATTTATTTCCTCCCAACGTGTACAGTATATCGTCAATACGTGGGAGCGGGTGGGATTCGACTTGCACAATATGATTTAAAGCACGATAATCAATTACCGGCCTCAATTCTCCCGATTTTGCAAATTGCACCCCACCCAGGATCGTAAAACTGACACAGTTATTCAGTGCTCAACGGAAACCATCGTATTTGAATTTCCAGACGTATTATTAAGTGACTGCGCTTTAGAGATAAAATCAGTAGCAATGCAGGACTTTTCAAAAATTCACACGATTTCGAAAGAGGAAGTACTGCCGGTTTCACCGTGGTCGAACGCAATAATTGAACGAAACAATAAGAAAATTAACCTCCTACGGTTGTACGTGAATTCCATTCCCCACGTACGGGCAGTGGGACCATTTCACCAGTACTGCAGAAAACGCGATAAATAATTCCCTAAATGAAACCCTAGGCGAAACACCCAGTTACGTCATGTTTAACAGGGATACCTGCCCGCAATTTAAGGCAGAACATTTCGAAAAAATCTACAACCTGGACACCAATTCAACGCTTGTCAAATTTAGAGCTCAAGAAGCGGCTAGAATCCATGAAAATGTCCGGAATGTCATTATCAATAATACAGCAAAGAGAAATTTTTATAGGAACCTAACCCGTAAGGACAAAAATTTGCAAGTAGGGAATAGGGTTCTCCAAAAAAAAAACACCACAAAAAGAACAAGCTGGAATTAACGGTTAGGCCCTGCAGTGATTACTAAGCAAAAACGAAATGCTGCAATCATAAAACTTGAGAAAGATGAAATAAGAACAAACATTTCCCAGCTTCTTCCATTAAAGCATTTTAATGAATGAACACTCTTTCCATCTCAGCTAGCTCTTTCACTAACTTTCGGCTGAAGTCGGGGGCTGTGCTTGCAGCACGCAACATGTGTTGGCTGGACATGAAAAAACAACCTAAATAGCAATAAAATTTTATCCTTCAGAGAGCTAAAAAAAAAAAGCTCGTAGATGCTTTGATACATATTTTTGTGAAACTATAATGATTGTAGGACACTCTGGAGGCCCAAATGAAATGAGAAAAAAATAATGCAAAATAGCTACTTATTAACGTACTGGGTTTTTAGGACGTCACAAGCCCATTTCCCACAGTGCACTGCAGCTATGGCCCCTCCCCGTAAGTTAACCTTGTAAGTCTCATGATCCTAGGCTAGCGTGGTGGAAGATGCACTCGAATATTTATCCTAATCTTTCTCAGTTAGCGAAGTTTTATCTTGTTTTTTCGCCAACTAGTGTTGCGAGTGAGCGTCTTTTTAGTGGTGCCGGCCTAGTATACGATGAAAACCGAAGTAACCTGAAAGGTGAAAGAGCAGAAAAATTCTTATTTTTGAAGTTCAACCTGGCAATAGTAGTAAGTATAGTCAGAATATTTGTCTCCATTTCTGAGCTGAACGATATCACATAGGAAAAAGCAAGGGATATATAGTATGCCGATAGAAACGGGGAACCCCTGCACGAAGGTGTTCCCATACAGGATCAACGCGCATGGAAACACCAAGTCTCGAGAGAAGAGGAAAAACAGAATAAAGCATGAGCATGAAATCGGGAAGAAAGCAAAGTAGGTACGAAAGACAGACGTCCTGAAGGCCTAGCTAATGGCTAAGATAACCTACAGGATCCCCTGGGGCCGCCACGCCCCATAACATAGGATGAGTTAACCTAAACCAACCTAACCCTATGGCCTTTGGCCCATCCTATGCCCCCTGAGGGAGCCAATACTAGGATTTAACTATTAGATACTTGGAGTTTATACTTGTACTAGCAACAGCAATAATGGCGTGCATGTAATTTAGTGAATCTTGTCAATCTGCTAGTAAATAATGCTATTTCAAAGGGCGGTGGTTGGGAAAGAGGTCGGTGGTAAGCATGTAAGAGTAGATCTTTTAACCGCATCCAGAAAAAAATTATGGATTTGAATTAGCTATTCACTTTTCTACGGCTAAACTCTTACAATCAATTCGAATTTCCATTAGTCCACTCCATACTCTAGAATCCAAAAAAAGCCACATTACCTGAAAAAGAAAACTTTGAGTAAACATTCATTGTTCGCATTCGCGAATTTCAAAACAAAACATTCACATTCGCATTCTCGAATTAAAAAAAAAAACAGATATTCGGTCCACCCCTAGCGTGAAATATTAATGAAGTGGTGACTCAGCTAAGTAAGAAGTGTCCGCGGCGCCACTGGAGACGCAGAGCACCCGGCAGGTAGTAAGCCTACTGAGTGGCGAAGAAGAGATTCTGAGTGGCTCAAGGGCCGCGAATTTTTTTTCCTGAACCTTTCAGCAAGTACAGTCTCAGGGCAGCCAATGGCGCGGCAGGTCACGGGCCACAGTGGGAGGGGCGAAGGATGATGGTTTGTGATGGTGTTGCAATCAGATACATACCTCGAAACGACTATGTAAATTCCCAATTTACGTGCCGTGTAGTTTATTCGGATAATTAATAGGCATCATCACTTAAGGTGTGTGACGTGCTTGAACTTCGTTTATATATATGTGAGCAACATGTGAAAATTGCTCGTGTGTTAGCAGTTTATATTGAGTCTCTGTGTATTTTGTGGACATGTTATAGGGAATAAATGTCACCAAGCATTGCGCGCAATGCCTAGCCAATAACTGAATTGAGTCACTCATACATTAAATGGTTAGGTTTGTTTTAAGCTATGTTAGACTGAGCCAGGTTCTATTTGTTCAATGAACAGTAACATAAGAGATAAGAACACAATGGGTTCACAAAATATGCTTACATGCTTACAAGTACAAACAAAGTAGCCACAATTCAACCTAGTAATTAGGCCCAGTCACAAATATTGGTGGCCATGAACAATATGAATAAATAGATACACTCAGCCTACACCTGCAGACACGAAAGGCATTGAGCAGCTCAATTTCAGACAGGAGATAGAAAGAACTGTTGACTGCAATGGAACAGAGAATTTAACAGATTA
>LQNS02278143.1:18497190-18516281 GCA_001587735.2 Parhyale hawaiensis | reverse complement strand
CTTACTTTACACCTACACTATTACGAAGTAAAGAATTTGAAGGTCGCACAATGACTTACTACCAAATATTCAAAATGACAGAACTACTAGGCAATCCAGCGTAGATCATTCATCATTTTCGGTAGCTTCAAAAACCTGTAACACCATGCAAAACGATGAAACTAAAGTTCCTGTCAATAGTTCCGGACAAGTTAATTCAAGTGGGCTTGACTTAGCTCGACTTTTAGGTTCTAAATCGAACACACCCTTAGTCCCCTTGATTAAACTTAGCACATTGAGTTTATGCCCTTTTCGAACGCGCTTTAAGTTAGGTTGCAGGGCGCTCATCATACATCGAAACCATTTATTTCTTTATAGTACATCTGAACAATGTGAGAATACAATGTAAGTTCATTGTCAAGGATATGAGAATATATAGAACGCTTTTTGTGAATTATTTAAACATACAGTGCCCTAACATTTTTTTAACCTAATTCGTCGTAAGCGTAATGTGCCACCAATTTCCTGTATCAAGTGGCCAGTGTCTACAGATAATATATATGTGTGTGTGTGTGCGTTACAACGAACAAGCTGAACCCAGCGTACTGCTTCGGCAATAAGCGAGATGAATCAGCAGTTTTAGAAAAGGGATAATTTAAGTCAGATATGTTTAGCTTAGATGGGGTAGGTTATGCCATGGTAATTAGGGTTGGGCAAGGATAGCGATAGCCTAGGTTAGATTAGGTACGGCTAGGGCTGAGTTATGTTAAGTTAGAGAGTACGGAACTGAGAACATAACCTATGTAATACTTCAGAAAGAAAACTTAGTAAACTTCTATACATAGTTATGCACGCATCTCTTTAACATTACTCTCCATTGAAGTAATAGAACCTGGCCTTGTGTAACATAGCTTAAAACAATCCTATCCATTTAATGTATGAGTGATTCAATTCACTTATTGGCTAGGCATTGAGCGTAATATGCTTGGTGACATTTACTCCCTATAATATGTACGTAAAATACACAGCGACTCAATATTAACTGCTAACACACGAGCAATTTTCACATGTTGCTCACATTTACACAAATTTCAAGTACATCACACACCGAAATTGATGCCTATTAATTATTAGAATAAACTTCACGGCACGTAAATTGTGAATCTACACAGAGTGCAACACCATCGTAAACCATCACCCTTCGCCCCTCCCACTGTAGCCGGTGACCTGCCACGCCATTGGCTGTCGTGAGACTGTACTTGCTGAAAGGTTCAGGAAAAAAATTCGCTCCCCCCCGGCCGGCACCAGTGTGTTGAAGGGTGACTATGCTATTTTCAGTTAGCGGATTCCAGGTGGCCTGACACCAGCCAATGTAGGTCAAAAGGTCAAAATGATGATCGAGGTTACAGTGAGGAGGACCTTATTTCTTCCTCTGTTAGATCGCCGTTGTGGAAACGGAAGCTTAAACTATTAAATTTAATAATAATTATTATAATAACACAGTACGGCATGGAGGGCATGTAGAAATGTAATTGACCCCTACAGTAAAAGAATCTTCACTATCCGCAAGCTGGCTTACTGTATCACCAATACCTACTGTAGGTCGTGCAGTACGTACTACATTCATTGCACGAGCATATGTAAAATTATTACAGCTTCGTAGCTGGCGGTGCAGCGGCAATTATTGCACTAGAGTAAGTATTTACTCGAACATAGCACCTTCCGTATCTTGCGTCATCGCTTCCCTTATCAAAACATTCCTGGCCCTGCGAGCGTTTATATCTTCAGGACCATAAAACTAGTTCTTTCAGCTAACTATTGTAATAGCAGTGGTGCTTTTGTCCTATAAACTGCTTTGTTTCAACTTAAAAAGAATGTTATGCTAATGCACTTTACGTTCGCCAATTCTGAAGCTGACTTGGCGTTTATTCTTCGTTCCGAAGAATTGCATTTGTTGTTCGCTAACTTTAATCCGAACTTTCTCTTTATGCTGTGTTTCGTGTTTATCGCAGAATTTATTTACCTGCNGCCAATTCTGAAGCTGACTTGGCGTTTATTCTTCGTTCCGAAGAATTGCATTTGTTGTTCGCTAACTTTAATCCGAACTTTCTCTTTATGCTGTGTTTCGTGTTTATCGCAGAATTTATTTACCTGCTTCCTCTTTACTTCTTTTTTGCTCGCAAGTACGTCGTCATACCAGACCAACTACTCCACTAACAAGAGGTAAGAGCTTGACGCCTTTAGCTTTAGCTATGCTGGTAGCAATCGCTACAGAGGGTAGCGGTGGTGCAGGTACGGTGCTAATGCGCAACGGGTTGGTTGGAGCGCGTGAGAGGCCTGCGCTGCCAGACGCTTGACCTGTGACGTCACCAGTCCGTATGACAACCTAGGCCTGTACGCACCCTCAACCTGTTGCGTCATTATCACCGTAGGCCGGTGGGGCATGCATGAACCAACGCCTGGTGTGGCTGCTGTCAGCGCCCTAACTCCTGTTCCTAATACTGTATTCTACGACCATTCCCTATTGCAACATTGCATGATAGTGGGCGGGACTTATGCCGCGACGTAACTATTTTCTCAGATTCGTTGACATAACAACAGATGTAAGTCTTCGACTTACTGGCCCGTCCTCCGGCGTAAGCCCCGCCCAGCTAACAGGCATTGGTCAGTGAGGCGTGTTATGGCTGCTGCGATGTTACCATGTCATCCTTGGTGGTGTTCAGTTTCACTTCGCGAGTAGGCCATCGTGCGTAGAAGATTCTACACGTTTCGTTCTCGTATCGCTGATAGTGTGTGATCCATAGTGACCGCTGAAGCGCTTACTGATGTCGCTTGTAGTCCGCTAGTTACGGCACCGAGGTTTCCACACTCAACAAGAGGCGTAAACTGGAACAAGTCCTTTAGAGAAGGAGGCAACAGGGCTTAGTAGTAGAAAAACTCTGTCGTTGTAACAACTCGAGAAATGTTGAAAAGTGTTTGTTGCTATGTAACCGCTCGTCTATTTTTAGGCTATTAATACAAAAGAGGACTAGATCTGTATATTTTGGAGACACTGCGCCTTATTTTTGCTTGAGAATAGCTACAGCAATATTTCACAAACGACTCTGACAACAGAACTAATGTGAAGTTAATATTTATGGTAAGTTTCATGCTTATATGTGTACCTGAGGTCGAGGCGTATGGTGAGGTGGGGCAGATTGTGCATGTTGTGGTAACTGATCACCATACAATGAACACATCATTGCTTTTGTTATTGCTTCTCTGTACGTTCATTGCACGGTAAATATAGCACTTCAGCTCTAATAGCAAATCCCTTAGTTTCGTGTAACCAGAAGGATAAGTAACTAGTTCTCTGAGAGGGACATTTCTCGAACACGCACGTGTGATGTTTTGTCGTGGGGTACATGGCAGTACATGCCTATAGTCTATGTCGTAGACCAAGGATAATGAGACTTTACGAGAATAACACACGGAGAGGGGCCAGGCTACAGTGCACCATGGGAAATGGGTTTGTGACGTCATTAAAACCTAGAACGTTAATAAATGGCTATTTCTCATTGTTTCTTCATTTTATTCGGGCCTCCAGAGTGTCCTACATGTCCCACAATTTTTATAGTTGCACAAAAAATATATCAAAGCATCTACGAACTTTTTCATCTTTCTGAAGCATAAAATTTTGAAAGAACGTTAGTTAAAAGGCTTGTAAAAGAGCAGATGAACTCAACCGGAAAATGTCCGCATGTCTCACAAGCACTTTGAGAGTCGAGTTTACCGTCTTCAAAATGCGATAAATCAAGTGAATTTCATCGAGAATAATATGGCATTCTGATGATGGAATCATGTGAGTGAATACCTCAATGTTTTCGATTTATTTTCATCTTCCACCAATGATCTGCCATCTTCTATAGTTTCAAACCGCTGCAACAAAAATTGACTCAGATGCGAATGATTAAACGCCGAGGTAGAAGAGCTATTTAACAAGTTTTGTAAGAAAAACACTAAAGATCCAGAGAAACAAATTACTTTCCCTCCGGCAAAGTAATATTTAAGCAAAAGTCTATACATAATACGCTGAAGCTTCACAATTGCTCGGTAAAATTAGAAAAAACAGAACTCCTCGTGGCGTAAGATTATCACCCGCGGTAGGGGCAAACTCAACGAAGTTATTTTTTTATGAACAAGGTTAGGGCACAGTCCCAATCTCAGAGAGTAGATCTTCAATAATAACATAGGAAAAAATAAAACGAAGACGATCTGCCGCGCTGCAGGAAAATTCAACGCTGTCATTTTTTATGGCCAGCTGGGCTCAGTTTTTTGGCATGGGTCACATCTTGGTCAACCCACCAAACTCCCTACAAAAAATTCTGAACATTGCTCAACTCCGTCGACCACTTGTTGGGTGGACAGACACACAAACAAACAACTGTATATACAAACCTCAATCTTCGCGTCGCTCACGGGTGATAAAAACATCAGCTACTACACGCTACGCACGTTACAGCAGTAACGTGACAGTAGTGCATGTCCTATTCGCGTTAACTAACTTGCAATAAAATTACCTAACCGTATTTGCCATACCTAAACTGTCTGCAGGGACGATGTTGTTGAAGCTGGCGAATGTTAAATCCCAAATATTTTCTAATGATGTTGTATTTCTTAATATTAGGAGAGGAGGATATGTTAACGACGAGTACGCGACGGCATAGCCTATGTCCACATTTTACAGACACTGTCCGACCGGGTGGTACGGAAAAAATAACCTACATAATAATAAAATTTTGTCCTTCAGAAAGCTCACAAAGTTCGTAGATACCTTGATACATATTTTTTGCGGATCTATAATGATTGTAGGACATGTAGAACACTCTGGAGCCCAAATGAAATGATGAAGAAACAATGTGAAATAGCCACTTACTGACGTACTAGGTTTTTGTGACGTCACAAGCCCATTTCCCATGGTGCACTGCAGCTTGGCCCCTCCCCGTGTGCATTCTCGTAAAGTCTCATCATCCTTGGGCGTAGACTATACCATACTTGACGGCCCACTCATAAATAGATCCGAAGCTGATTAATGAATTGGAAATATCTGTTTGTAAATCGAATAAGGACCTTAAACAAAAACTTACGTAATCATTGACACGTGAGAAGTGCATCAACGAGAAAACACATTAATTTGCCAGTAGCCTACAGACCAAAGGTGGAAGACAAAAACTATTTTGATAATTTTAGGTCATGTTTGGTGTTTTACATTCAACTCTTGTCGCCTGCCGTTGACTCATACTTATGAGTTTGTGTTTTCGTTCCAATGAACATATTTATTTTTCACCCGGAGCAGTTTCCTTCTTGGTTGAGGTCCTGGTGTTAATTAGATAGCGGAATATTCCATTAATCCGCCTTAACCCTATGAAAGCCTGCTGAAATGTCTGTTGTTCGTAGGGATAACTGTATTCGAAACATCGTAATGGGTATCAGACGTTGTTTCTGATTTTGAGTAGGTCGTCAAATGTTGTGTATTTCATGTGTGTGACTTGCAGCGAAGTTGTATGTCGAGTTTGCCTGAATGCTCTGTTTGCTCTATAATGCCAGTAATCAGAGCTTCACTCACCGAAGTAATAAATTCCCGGTGCTACGGCAGCGTCATCACGCTCCCTCTATTGTGTACCGGGCCATACCCGAGGGTTGACATGGTGTTTATGCACAGAGTTCCGTTTCTCCAGCCCAAAACTTCCTAAATCTAGACTTATAATGTAACACTATATACCGTACTTATTTAAGGGGATCGTTTAGGCGAAAATGGTCAGAATTATCAATTTTCTGTTTTTTGCTCAAAAAAGTGTCTTCAGGTATGGGGGCATTACGTCCTAAATTTTTAGGGGGCTAGCGGCACTAGAACCCCCCCCAAACTGAGGGGGGGGGGGGAAATGGGTCCACAGGGGGTCCAAATTTGCCTTTTTTTTTTTTTTTNTACCCGTAGAGCTCTGTTTCACCGAGGTTTTATCATTGATAAGATTGTCATTGTCGGAAGGGTGTATATTTTGCTAGATGGTTGTGATTGTGCTCTAGTGCGTAATCTGTATTACTACTTATATATATATTATATATATATATATATATATATATTATGTACATTATACATATATATAAAAAACTAAGGCCTAAATGGAAAAAGTTATACGAATAAAAAGTGTTTTTTTTTTAATTTTACATATTATGTGAAAATTTCAGTAAGATCGGACCACTAATAAAGAAAATTCCAAAATTTGTAAACGATCCCCTTAAAATCATAATATATATATATATATATATATATTTAGTAATAATAAAGAGTGACCATGAAAAATTGGTTAGCTGCAATTTTGTTGCAAATATTTTCATACTGCTATGAATTTTACAAGAACTACGTGCTTACATAGCATTACACTCTAGCTTCCACACTGCAAAATTTCGTTGATGATTTAGAAATACTTCGAAGGTCAATGATGCAAGTATAGCATTTTCAAGTGTGAATTAATACACTGAATGGACTTAGAGCCTTCTACATCTCGATATTTAAACCATGTCGACTGCCGACATTACACATTCTTTCATCTGTCAATTTCTGTCACAATCTTGACAGTGGATGCGGCAATTCTTTCGAAAAGCACTTGTCTATTGCAACCACATTTTAGGAGGCAGAAACGAGTATGAGAAGCACTGTATGTGCTGCTTTCTGTAGCAAACTTCACTGTCCTCGGAAAACCACAACACCGAATATGTAATGGTGTTAGTTATGTTCGGGTTTTTGAATTCAGTTCTGCAGTTCTAAAATATTTATAAAATATAAATATTATGTTGCCGTTTATTCCTTGCTCTCATTTAACTTGATCACAAAAAATTTATGACCCAGGGTTTCCTTTTCGTGTTCAGACGGTAACACCAAAACCATGCACAGCGGTTTCGCTAGAACTAAATTCGCAACTAAGCATATTTTCGGCATTCAGGACCGAAATCCACAGAGCAACGGAGCGAGGTGAACTGAGCCACAACTCGACCACTAAATTTGTAAATATCTGTTGGGACGAAAGCAACGTTCAATGTACATTCTACAATGTACAATGTACATTCTACAATGTACAATGTACATTCTATAATGTACAAGGTACATTCTATAATGTACAAGGTACATTCTACAATGTACAAGGTACATTCTACAATGTACAAGGTACATTCTATAATGTACAAGGTACATTCTACAATGTACAATGTACATTCTACAATGTACAATGTACATTCTACAATGTACAATGTACATTCTATAATGTACAAGGTACATTCTACAATGTACAAGGTACATTCTACAATGTACAATGTACATTCTACAATGTACAATGTACATTCTACAATGTACAATGTACATTCTATAATGTACAAGGTACATTCTACAATGTACAATGTACATTCTACAATGTACAAGGTACATTCTATAATGTACAAGGTACATTCTATAATGTACAAGGTACATTCTATAATGTACAAGGTACATTCTATAATGTACAAGGTACATTCTACAATGTACAAGGTACATTCTACAATGTACAATGTACATTCTACAATGTACAATGTACATTCTATAATGTACAATGTACATTCTATAATGTACAAGGTACATTCTACAATGTACAATGTACATTCTATAATGTACAAGGTACATTCTACAATGTACAAGGTACATTCTACAATGTACAAGGTACATTCTACAATGTACAAGGTACATTCTACAATGTACAAGGTACATTCTACAATGTACAAGGTACATTCTACAATGTACAATGTACATTCTACAATGTACATTCTACAATGTACAATGTTTCAGAGCAGACAGAAATTTATTGCGAACACGAAGCGCCCCAGCAACAATGATGCCATTACTATGAACATAGTATGGTACCCAGTAGCCCACGAGATTAATAAACTTTAGGGCACAACGTACGGGCGGTGTGTGTAGAGATCAGTACACCGCAGGTCCATTCACGTCCGTCTATTACCTTTGAACCACATCGTGACAGTCGAACAAGACTCACAGTACAAACGTACATTTCAGAGAGAAGCCACAAAGACCATATAAAAACATAAAAATATGTCATTTTTTTCTTTATTAAAATTATCATTTCAATATTATTTTTTCTCATTATCGTTATAATTTTCACCATCATATTATCATTAGCATTATTATGGTTGTTATCAATATAATTAATATTTTTTATTAACATTGACATTATTATAATTATAGTACATTTTTATTATTTATATCATTCTGTTGTGGGTTGTCATACATTACGTTCCTGTGCTAAGAAAGTGGGAGTAAGCGTAATTCAGGGTTAATATTCGTCTTATCACCCACCCGAGTTATACGATAAGAAAGTGATTTGTAGCATAATTGAGGCGTGCTGAAAGCGAAAATGACATGCATTTTTTGTGGAAATTAGGCAAACCAGGCCTATGCCATACCAAACCGGCCCGATATGAAGGGGTTTATGCCTAACTACTCGACAGTAAGGCCTAACGAGGGGCGAATCTGGCTCCTACGCATCCGCATGTAACCTAACCTAGAGTAGCAGCGCGCTCGGACGGGTCAATTAAGCTGAAAAGACGAAAATTTGATAAAACAAAACAGAATTTTCACAAAAAAGACCTATACATACTGAATCAACGTATTAACTGTATTAATATATTTCTGAAGTTCAAGTGGGAGATTAGACGAATATTGGCCCAATTTTCAGTGTTGTGCTACTGAATGGAACTCTGTTTCTCTGCGGCACCAGAGGGTCAGACGTGTGACAGTCTTAACGCTGTCAGTGCTAAATTTATATAATATTGTAACAGTTTCCGCTACCTTCGTAGCTCCTGTGCCCAAACATCTCGTGCCCACTAATGTTCTCTACTATATACACAGTAAAGACATTTTCAAAATTGCTTTGACAGTACAACATAAAGCAAATACAAATAATGATACCAACAAAATTACCCTTTATAGGATATAATCACATCAACAGTATTTGTAAGCAATTTAGGGTGTCATACTTATTCGTGCTGGCATATTTTTTTAAATTTAAAACTGATTCAAGTTTCCGATTCTGAGATAAACATTGGTTTTTATCCAAAAGCTTCTTTCTGATATTTTTAGAATGAACTATAATACCTTTAATATTAGTCGTAGAGCACAAATTACAGTACTTGTTACTTTCACAATACCGAAGAGATGTGAGATCCTTGCTCAAAGTAAACAGTTCACCGCAGTAAAACAAGGGGATGGAAATGTCCCTGCAAAGTATCTATTAGCAGCTATGAGCCTCAAACTAAATATTGAAGTCAGTTAAGAAGAAAGGACGAGTGTGGTGCGCCGTGCAAACCGCCCAAACTTTCATCTCCTGTAGCAGGAGTTTTCTCTTAAATGACAGAATCGAAGACTTCTCTGTGTAAGGATTTGAATTATTAAATACCATGTAACTGATTAATTATCGTAAGCTTTATTTCTTCGAAATTCTAGCACCTGAAAAGTCTGCTCTATAACAAGTGAACTATCGACGAAACTACCGTATTACAGTGGGAAAAAAGCTCAGTAAAAGAAGGTTAGGAACAGGGATAGACCTCTACCTGTTAGAACATCTGTTCTGGAGGATACCGCGAAGAATATATAGGAACAATTATTGTAGGAATTGGACGTCGGTGTATCACTAGCCACCGTGATGAAACTTAGCCGCGGTCGCCTAGACTGCGATGAGTTATAGACCAAGGAAGACATATACAAAAGAGCAACTTCCCATTTTTTTTAATGCTTGCCATTGCTTGGTTAATACATACTAGGAAGAGATTGAAAAGATTTTGCTTGTTAAGATACAGTAACTGCGGACACGCGAGACCAAGGCTGGCACATTACATGGCCAGTTGGTCACAAAGACGTTCAATTCTCGTGATGCATAAAGAAACTACAAACACATGTTAGACTGGCCACCTCAAAGTCCAGCTTTAAACTCTACAGACAGCAAGTCTTGAAGCCTTAACGCCGCTGCCAACAAGAGCACAACGTGCGAAATTTTCTTTACAATCGGTCTAAAACGTAACCACGAGCACGGCCAGAAATTCCACGTTGTTACACTGTGCAAAAATACTGTTTGAAATCTCAGCCACCGATGCAGCGGCTGCTGTACACTGAGTGTACAGTATAACAAGTGCAATGGTAAAATTCGGATATCGCTTTTAATTTCGAGAAACTTTATCGTCACAAGTAGGTACATTTTAGCGCAATATTCAGTAACTATAGCATGTAGTCATTGGCCCGAAATCTGTTATTCCAGTTATCCCAAGATAGTGAAATGTATTACATTTTATTTCTCGTCCGCAGTTGCCATCTGGAAAAGTCAGTGCATTTGACTGAAGGGCTCGGAAATAATTTAAAAAGAATCTCTGAATATTCAAGTGGAATTTTGCTAAAGCCTCATCGCAAACTTTGAGTAATGTCTGGAACTTGCAAATAAGCAGAAAAGTCATACAATTAACTATTGCGAAAAAAATATTTATATGAGTACTTGCCATCTTATTTACTTCTAAAGTTGTTTATTGAAGTTATTTAATAATCGACGTTACTTCCTTGAAAAATGGCTGGATATTCAGTAACGTAATCACAATATTTTCAGTAGTGTAATCATAATCATCAGTGACAATATGAGCTCAATTCAAATAATTTTACGATATCAGAAAGTTCAAAGTGAACAAATACATTCCGAATGCGCTTTTACATACAATAATTATAAATTTCTTCCTTGCTCAAATACACGTATTGAAATTGTGACCGTTTGGAAGTGCATTTGATGTATAGCTAATGTCGCTCAAGCCGCCGTGGCGTAATAGTAAAGTTTCCGCCTCTGGATCAGTAGGCCCGGGGTTCTAATCCTATAAACTTCACTGGTTCACGGTAGGTGAATAAAAAACCAAAGCTCCAGTAGAAGTTCTGGCATTAGCTGGGCCTCTCCAAGCCCGTAATCCTTACTTAGGAGGTGCGGGAGATCGTGATGCAAAATCGACTGAACGTCACTCAAGCTGCTGCCCGCCCTTCACAGAAATGTTGACAGTAACTAGTGGCTGCCACTTTGAGGCCACTTCGATTAGCTAAAATGATCTAATCTTTATAGCTGGACGTATCCTACGAATAATGCGCTGTCCTGTTGAACGATCTCTACAATAAGGTCTGAATATTGTAATCAAAAATATTACTGCAGTTACAAGCAATAAGTTAATGCTTTCAAAACGTAACCGACGTCATTGACAAATAATTAACATTTATTTTTTATGCCAATATTAAGTATAACCACTTCGTAGGCGTTTAATAGTGTCAAAATGTTTTGGAACCCAAAACAACTGTTTTTCTATGCAGCTAAGAAGTATTCCGTATCAGTTATGAAGCATATTATTAGTAGGGGAAATTTTGATTTTTATTAGCCATCATTATTTACTCGGCAGAAAGTTGATATTAAGACATTCTTATGTCTAGTCACAAATTAAGTCAACTAACCAATGTTTGTGTTAGCCAATAATCGTCCGAACAATAGCCTTCATTCCATTGAATCTCAAACCCGAGCTTAATGTAATTCTCGTCTTCGAGTTTAGGCCAGCTGAAAGCTAGTTATACTAGCCCTATAGAAGATGGAAAATCGTGTCAACTGACAAATATGGTGACTGGACTAACGAGATGTGAGGATGTTGCTCTTACTCTACGTTAAAGAGCGGACGCCGTCGCGGTCCTGGAGGCTTGTACTCTGTGTAGCCTCCTTGTAGGGGTGTGGCGGCTACTGCTGGCTATGTACCTTACCCGGCCCTTGTACCAGTTAGGCTGTAACCCTTTAGAAGAGTTACGCATAGAAATTACTAGTTAGCAGTTTTCAACCCCCTATAGAATATTCTGGCTTACCCTATTGCTGTCAGAAGATCGATAAGCCTCACGCAGCTGGGACGGACCCAATAGGGCCTCACCAAAGAGGTTGCTGCACATAGCCGCTACTCCTGCTGTGAGGTTATATTTTGCAAGGTTTAGGCATGTAACACTAACTAAAGTGCATAACTAGTAAGCAAAAAAAAAACTCGCATTACAAAACTGGCAAAAGATAATACGTATCAATATATTACTACACATATGTATGAAGTTACCATCTTCCCTGTCTGGGGCTCAAATCAACGCTCAGGTCATATAGGCGAAACCTCATCAAGCTGGGTAAACACCTCAGTGTTTACCTGAAGGAGCCTGGTACATTATATAGCACTATTTGCTTACACGCGTGGTACCAATGGTGTTATCAATAGTTCATTAAAGTTCACAGTTGCCGTTACGTCTTGAACAACATAGAGAATCATCCACTAGCAGTAAGATAATACTGTGTCGTTATTTTTTCTAAAAGCTCATCTTATAAATTAGGCCCTCACTAAACAAGAATAAATTTTATGCTTAGGACAGTGCTTGCGTTCACTTGCTTGGCTGTTATTTTCTGTGCACTTTCTGTTGAACTGCAGTTGATCCTATCGCTTATGCCGTTCACTTTTCAGGCTGAACCGGAGTTTGTCCTTCATGCGAATGAGCAGCGTAACGGAGGCCGGTACCCCGCTGTCGCCCCACGCCGCCCTCACCTCGCAGCACTCCTACCCACCGGACGACCACGACATGAAGCCCCTCAGCAATGTCAGGTAATTTCTTTTTGTATCTAACTATGCTAATTGCTTGATTAAAAAACAATCGTTTAGCATTAGGCCATTGCAAATAAAATGATGCATTCTGTGGATTGGTTTTGTTGTTGACTTTGTCTGCCACTTTAACGAAATATATATTTTTACGATTGTCTCAGCTTGGTAGGAATAATCTCCCAACACTAGACAACTGATGGACGGGTATACTCCGATTAATTCGTTTGCGTGTTCAAGAACTAAATTCCTTAATTATTAGTAACCTCTAACTCTTATTGATTCCGTGTCTTATCTGATCTACACTTCCTGCCTCGTAACATACCTACTGGAAAATAAAACTAATAGCAGCGAAGCGACATTGAGTAATCTTACTATATGAGCACAAACTGGCTACATATAATTTCGGAGTAATAATGTGGCCTT
Organism: Parhyale hawaiensis; assembly: GCA_001587735.2. Lineage (NCBI taxonomy): Eukaryota > Metazoa > Arthropoda > Malacostraca > Amphipoda > Hyalidae > Parhyale > Parhyale hawaiensis. Next base: position 18,503,171 of record LQNS02278143.1, on the reverse strand, counting down.
TGGTAAGGCAACAATTGCAAAAATAACTGCCTTGAGCAAGATGGCGAGTTGGAACTAACGTTTCTCTAAAAGTCCTGAAAGAATGTTGAAGCTTGGAAAGGTAATCTAATCATTGTTACCTCCGCCAAGGAGAATATGTTTTTGGTCTTGTCTCTGCTGAAGCATCCAGCAAAATAGTAAAATTCATTAGTCATCAATAGCATAGTATTTTGGCTCCTGCAGCAACCACGGGTGTATCTGTCTACAGCCCGGTGCCTACATAACGACTTTCGTTGCCGCTAGCAGCCTAGACCCAACTCAACTAATCCGACCGCGTAGTCGTAGCCGTGACTTCAGCATGACGTCCAAGAACATGTTTAGTGCACTAATTCTTGAAATATTAATATTTGTGGACTTAAACTGCTCATAATTACAGTAGAAGTGATAGTGGAAAGTTCACCATTGCCATTGCCGCTTGTATGGTGTAAAAATGCAGTAGCGACTGAGATTTTCGACAATTTTTGCACAATTAAATTTTGTGTAAGCTGAAGCCGTGCCGCGACTATGTAAACGGATCGTTGAGTTGCTTATAGGCTGCTAGCGACAACGAAAGTTGTTACGTGGACACCGGGCTCAAGACAGCCTGTAGTACCTGAAGCAGCCGTGGGTGCCTAGTTCTTCAGTGTAATTTTAGCCATCGATTGCAGGTTCGCGGTGTTCGCACTCGGCTCGAGCGCGTACCCGAACTTCTGCGCCTTCGGCACCTATGTGGACAACCTGCTGGGGGAGCTGGGGGGCGAGCGGCTCGTCCCGCTCACCTGTGGAGACGAACTCGCCGGACAGGAGCAGCAGTTTAACATTTGGGCTGCTGAGGTCTTCAAGGTAATGCTCCTTGAGTGTTTGAACTTTAAGTAAGTCTCTAGCATATGCTGTTCTCACCGTACCATAACATTTAACTTCTACAGGGCAACAAACAATGACAACTTACTGTTCCGAGTACACTAAATATGATTTGTAACAACTTTACCCTCTCAGGGGACATAGAATAGTGGTATCCTAAACCAGCTCCGGTGGCTCTGTGTGAGCCAATCCAATCAATCCAAGCGGGTAGGAGACAATACCCTTCGTCGCGGGGGTTTCCCTAACACATCCAATGGAATCGGTAATCGATCCCATTCGGGACGTCTCTTTCGTGCCCATTTTGCTTCCTTCCGCCTTCATACTCTTACTGATGATGCTTTGTTCTGTTCATTCACTTCTTTCTCGACTTGATGTCCCCATGCGCGTCGACTCTTGCTTGGGTTCCACGTTTCTCTCGGCTTTCTTTATCTCTTCTTTCTTCCTTTCTTTGGATCACAGTGTGCTCTATGGGTAGGGAGGCTTAAACTAGGAGAATACTACAACTACTGTAACAACTTTGCCAACTTCTAACGTATTTTAGGGGGTTTATTCTCTCGATTTAAATATTAGACGCTCCTTCAACTGGCAGCGTCACGGACAAAGTCAACAGTGCATACGAGCAGGTAAGGAAGATAATGATGCCGATTTTGATCATGTGCCGAAATCCTACTCTAGTACAGCATCGTTATTCTCCTGAAAAAGGGTGCGACAAGTTCGAGTAGCTTATCGTTCACACATCTTTCCTCATTCTCAAATATGGACCTTGTTTTTTCACCCATTCCGGTGGCAAGCTTGCATTTACTGCGCTCCTCGTCATTCAACGAGTCCTGTATTCCAATCGCTCCCATGCACGCGGGGATGTCGCGACAGGGACGGGGGACTCTCCCCCCCCCCCCCACAAAAAAATTCTGATCGGGCTGTAGTCAGTATATTTTTGACACGAGCAGTCGGTACTTTTACGGTAATCGACTAACTTAGCTGTAAAATGTACCAACTAACGTCAAATGTACCGACTAACGTCTGAATTTACTGTAACCGAACATCACCAGTGAAAAAAATTTTCGCGCTGCGCGCGAATCGCCTTGCTGCTTCCACAGGCACACCAGTCTTTGCAATATAACCAAGCAAGCACTAAGACTGTGAGAGGAGGATGTCTGTCTCATAAGCTTTCTTCAGTAATAGGTTTCTGTCAAGTTATATTAATATAGATTAGGTAGCCATATTCGGTAAATTTATAGAAAAGGTTTTTGATATGCATAACTATATGCATACTAGAAAATATGCCTTTAATTACATATTTAGGCCAGAAGATAGAGAAAGAGATTTGGAATTTCTTGGTGACATTTGGCATTCTTGGGGATACAAAAAACACGGCAACGCTATTGACAGTACTGGACAAAGACAGACTGTGGCGTCAGTGGCGTGTTGTGAACCTTTTGCAATAGCAACCAAATGTCACTCTTTTTTTTTTAAGCGCAATGAGATCAAAACTTTTTTATTTTTATTTACATTGCGATCATTTTGTTTTGCTATGCTATCAATTAATTGAACTTATGATCATCGTTTGGTGCGGAGCCCCTCGTTGTCACTTTCACAACTTTAAGTAGCCTAATATTGAATAATATGCCTAGGCGAATTCTGTTCTCAATCTCCCAACTGTGCGTGTTGACGTTGAGAAACGCGCTACAGTATTTCAAATTTCAACGCTTCTCAATAAACTTCCTGAGTATTTATTAGATCCCATTTTTGATAATGTCTTAAAAAAGCGTTTTAAAGAATATGTCATGCAATTGGATTAGCTTTTGCTCAGTGTTGCCCCAAAAGTTTATTTTTCAGTGGCTACGCACATGCATTATTCTACAGTGTCACAGTACTAGTCTGCCAAATACTTGTAATGCATCAAATGTATCTGTGTGTAAAAAAACTATTACCAGTCACGCAGTGCCACTGTGAGGGTGAAGTCTGATTGAGCAGCTGCGCTGCCTGTGCAATGTTCTCGAAAAGTTATAGTGCACGAGTACTGTCCCTATCCCCGACCGACCACCCCTAATAGAGAAGAGAGCCCCTTCAATTAACAGCCGTGTGAAAGGTTAGGTTAAGCCGGGACTGGTTCTGCTAGCCTTCCTAAGTGTTTTTACTGCATTTCTGTGGGTTTTTAGTGTTTTTATTGGTTTTTAATGTTTAGTTGAGAATTTTTTATGATATAAGTGTTCTTTTTTCCTTAGCATCAATCTTTGATTGGCATTACTTAGCGTCAATCTATGATTGGCCTTACTTAGCGTCAACTTTGAATCGTATATTTCGTTTCTTTTTTTTTTGCAGAACCAGACCTTGCCTTTTACCTAACTTATGAGAAAATGCTCATTGGACGTTAGCAGAACCAGACTTTGCCTTATAGCTAACCTTACACGTACGTATTCATTGGCCTGTAGGCTATTACTTAAAAGCCCTTCATACTAAAAATTACACCTAATGCAAAAAATTACACTTAACAACGTCATTTACGTCTAAACCCTTCAATAGCTATATATATAGTACACAGTACTCGTGCACTATATATATATTTCAGTTAGTCGGTGATATGACTGATAGTTGACGTCAGTCGGTATTTTTCAGTGCCCCCCCCCCCACAATGTTATATACTTCGCGACATCCCTGCATGCACGGTGTTTCATCGTGCAGAAAAATAACGCTATTAACATTTGGAGCTTATTGAGGATATCTAGGAAAGATAATGAGGGGTTACATCGCGATCATATCCCGGAAATATTGCCCATCTCAGCTTTGATGTATCAGACGCGTCAACTGTTCATCTATAGCGGCTGGGTTATCGGCTCGCTAATTGCCTCAGTCTCTGTACAGATCTCATTAGCAAATTATGAGTATTTGTTACGCAGTCTCCGAAAATTGGTCAATTTTGTTCATTAGCATTATTCAGCACATGTTAGAGATGAACTGGAGCACTCTTATAGAAATGTAGAATACGAACGGAAGCGGCGTTTACACCAATAAGAATAACTGTTTGGCATTCAATTTGGAACTGGCCGTCAGTGTACAGATGCACCTGCCATGAGATCATGGTTATGAGGGTGTATGGCCGTCTGAAATATTTTTATTCGTTCTTGTTATATCGGAGCCCTACAACTGATTATTCTCTGTATGACTGTTTGCTCACGTCGACGGCCTCGATCAAGACTGAAATATTTTTATTCATTCTTGTTATATCGGAGCCCTACAACTGATGATTCTCTATATGACTGTTTGTTGACGTCGACGGCTTCGATCCAGAGTACGGATCCTAAATCAGAGTTTGTTTTTATGGGATACGGTACTGCACACCGCAGTAACTGGTTGGGATCTGCGTCACCGACTTTTGCACTTTATCTAGTGGTGTGCAGCTAGTCCGGGGGTCCACGCATATTGCTGGTACTGTAATTGTCTCGACCTCGTCATGACAGATGTCCCGGACTTGATGACTATCTCAGTTGGCTCCCCTATTGGCACCTCAGACAACTCACATCTTGTGGTGTCCTTGGACCTGAACTAGGTTGTTCCTGTGGTAGACACCAGGAGGGTGGTGTTCGTTAAGAGCAGTGCTAACAAGGATGCCATCACTGGAGCAGTAAAGGCGTTACCTTGGCGTCAGATTATTTGCAGTGAGAATCCTATCTCTGAGCTCAACGACTTGACTGTGTCTGTTTTGGAGAGTTATGTCTTAATGTCTATGTAATCCGCAGCTCTTTTGCGCCCACCCGAACTGCAACCCTAAACTGTTGTACAAATAAAAAATCTCCCCGCAGACTGGGTGCGAAACGTTCTGCTTGGATGACGAGGGCGCCATCAAAGACGCCACCGCCGCCCTCCAGTCTGATGCCAGTCGCAAGAGTGTGGACGTGAAGCTCGTGTCTGCAGATAAGGAAACGCCCCACGCCGAGGGACTGGACAAGGCCCATGGCAGGAAGGGCGTCCGTTCGGTGTCCGTTGTGGACTCCAAGAATCTGCACGGAGCGTCCGCTAAGTGAGTCAACCCCGAGTTTTTAAATGGCTTTATACACAGTGTGACTATCATAGTTCTATATGTACAAACAATAAACATGTGTGTAAACACCACGGTTACTGCAGGAGCATGTTAATCAACACTGCAGAATAATTCGCAGTATCTATTTATAGCTCAATACATCTGTGTAGTAATACATTTGTATAATCCTGTCGCACTCTGGTAAAACTGGCGAAAATTAGGCCAACTGGAGATGATGGCGATCATGCCTCGCTCTACTGGAAGTAGGTAGTAGAGAAGCACTCTGAGTGCGCTTACCTCTGCCAAGCAAGACAATGCATAAAAAACTTCAAATTGGTCCTCAAACCAGGATTTCCTTTTCATCGTCATAAAAGTTTTACAATTTCTAAGGCTTGACATTAATAGCAGTTCCTGCACTATTCCTGAAGAACCGTTCGTAACTTTTTCAAATTATGTTTTGACAAATACGAAGAGAAGCATTTACGTAAACTTCGCAAGTGCCTCTGGTTGTGAGCAATTGGTTGAAGGTCCTACCCATTTGTTAGGAGGTGTTCTTGACCTACAGATGACTGAAGTTTCTGATCTGATTAGAGTCTCAGTGGTGTCTCCCATTGGTTCCTCGGACCATGGTGCCCTATCTGCGACGCTGCAGGTTTGTAAGCGGGTCCCCAGAGTCACTGTTAGGCGTGAAATATTTTTGAAGTCCAGAGTGAAATAGGATGCTGTCTCTGGTGCCATCCTTGCGCTACCTTGGAGTGTTGTGGGAGAGTCTACTGATCCTGGGTCTACTTTTGAACGGCTTCTCTCTGACATGGTGTGCGCTTATGTCCCTTCCCGCTTCATAACGGTTAGGACGGGTGACGAGCCCTGGTTTGATGATGCCTGTAGGAGGGCGCACCAGTTGAAGCGGGAGGCACATGTCCGTTGGCGTACTAGCCGGTCTGCTGTTAACTTTCAGCTTTTCAGGGAACAGCGGCGTCGGGCTGGTGCTACTTATGAGGAAGCTGAGAGGGAGCATAATTTGAGGTCCAGGGAGTTGTTAGCCTCGTCTGTTAGCCCACATAAGTGGTGGTCCACCTTGAAG
>LQNS02278143.1:18479535-18495584 GCA_001587735.2 Parhyale hawaiensis | reverse complement strand
TCGTCGATGTGCGTTCATGCTGGGTGGTGTTGTGCCCTGTGATCTGGCGCATCGTCGCAGAGTTGGTGGGGTCTGTTTTTTGTATAAAATCTATAACTGCCCCTGTCATCCACTGTCTCAGTTTCTTCCGGATCCATTTGTTCGGGTGCAGTATACTAGGCGTTCTGGTGCTCTTCATGAGTTTGCCTTGGAACCGTTTCAATGTTGTACGGGCCAGTATTCCTGTTCGTTTTTTCCATCGTGTGTGGAGGTTTGGAATGGTCTTGATGGCTTTGTCTTTGCTGGTGCTGGTATTGGCAGCTTTAAACGATCTGTACACTGAGCTACTCTGTGATCTCGGATCTTCTTCTTTTCATTCTTTTGTTTTCTCCACCCGCTGGGCTGGTTGCGTGGGGGTTTTTTACCTCATGGAGTTTCTCCGCTTCTACGTCGCCAGTCTGGTGAGATTTAATAATAATAATTAAACACAAGGCCGGTCGAAACCAAAATTTGGTCGAAACTGCCTTTCAAGTTTTCCTGAAAATTTTGTGAAGATCCCTCCATAACTTTCTGAGTTTTGTGCTGACATACATGAAAACAAACCTAGAGACAAAGGGATTAATAGATCGTCATAAAAATTTAATCAGTGGCCCTGTATAACATTTCTAACGAGTGCCGCAAACTTCATGGCCTGTACATAGCTGTTTGAGTTCTCTTACCCAAAAAAAAAAAAAAACGACAAACGGTTTGACGGATCTTCTCCAAAGATAATTATCTATTCCTCCTAACATACTTAACATTCCTATTGAATTTCATAATGACTCACCTTTAACTTTTTGAGTTATCTTGGTGATAGATAAAACGATAAAAGACATAAACTCCGACAAGAACATAACCTCCGTGGCGGAGATAATTACATCATATTACACATCCTAAGTGGCAACACTGAGGAAGCCTCTTGCTTGAATGCACTGAGTACTAGTTTTCCAATTTTGAGCTCGAAGAAATGAAATGTCTGAAGTATTTCTTAACGTAAATGTGGATCCCGCCCAATCAATGTTAGGGGGAGCAGCGCCCTCAGGGGGTTGTGCAGGTTACCTTAGCTATTAGCTAGGACTTTGAGACGTCTGTCTTTCGTGCCCACTTTGCTTCCTTCCTGATTCGTACTCCTATTGGTCTTTCCTCCATCTGTTCTTCCTCTTCTTTCCCGATTTTCTGTTCCCGTGCGCGTTGGTTCACCTTCGTGCATGGGCTCCACATTTCTGTCGACATACTACATGTCCCTTCCTTTTCCTTTCCTGAATCACCATAGTTGTGTCTAAAGAGGATTAAACATTTAATATAATAATATTAACTAGCGGGACCCATAGAATTTCTACGGGTGATTAATGTTCTCACCTATTTTCGTTTGGCATTAGGTAGTGTTCCTGTAATTTACCCTACCCCGTCTAATCTATAAAGCAAGGACAGCATGATACGGATCTAAAATATCACTGAAGAACATTGCTGTTCCTCTGTGGAAATTCTACAGATCCAGCTTGAATGAAGCATTCTGGCACAAGTTTTAAAAGGTGCGACAAGAAAGAAGTTACGATTTTTAAAAGCCATCGAAGCACACAAACGTTAGGCAAGCGTTTCACCGCAATTTTTATAAGGCAGTAAGCAGTGTGCTCAATATTAGTTTGGTGAACAGAAAAACAACCTAATTATCCCCCTATCAATGCAAAACAGAAAAAAATTATAGGGGTCTATTAAATTTTGGAGGGGGGCGCACTTAGGCTGGCGGGTTCCCCTTGGCGAAATCCTGGCTACGTCACTGGCCTCTCTCACCTGTGAATTTTTGAAACAACATATACAACGGTACTTCTTGCATTGTTCTCCTATATTTATACATGCCTTTCTAAGCTCTGCTTTTCAGTGCTTACAGATCATTTAGCCGATCATGATCTTACGCGTTTTTATTTTTCTTGTCAGCATATGCGATTTTTTTTACGACTACGGGGCCCGTGGATATTGATCAGCAGCCCATCATTTTCCTGGTCTCTCGATGTGATAGCTGTGGGCTACAGACAAATAGAGTCGGGTAATTTCTTAACTCAAAGCAGCCTCTGCTCTTCTCTATTCTCGTGCAGCATATCCTACCTACGCATCGGGCTGGCCCTATTAAAAACGTCTTGGGCCACAAGCATAGTAAATATAATACCTTGTGAAAAAAATGAAAAGCGGTAAATAAGATACGAGTCAAATAGTCTTCATGTCTTTGCTTTGAAAGTGACTGATTTTTTTTTTTTTCAAGACGCGCTAAAGAAGATAGCCATGGTTCCAGCCTAAATCAGAGCTTCTTACAAGTTGAATTTTCCCCTATCTATAACATTAATAGCGTTATTCCTTCGTTCCTTCCTTCCTTCCTTCGTGTGTTACGCCTGAATTCAATTTTCAACTCGCATTTGGCCTTACATGCGAAATCCGGTATCTGTGCTACAGCTAACGCGAGAGGCAAATATATTGGCGATTTTCGTCGTTCATTACCTCCACCAAGGAGGTTATGTTTTCGTCGTGTTTGTCCGTCTGTCTGTCTGCCTCTTTGTCTGTCTGTTACCAAGATAACTCAAAAAGTTATGAGCCTATTTGAAGGAAATTTACAGGGATTGTTAGGTATGTTAGGAGAAACAGATGATTATGAAAGCCACTTCTATACAGGTAGGCAAACAAACAAACAAACAAACAGACGGAGTAAAAAGAGTTACGGTATTGAGTTTTTCAATACTTACCTAAAACTACTTTAATACGTGAGTTGTTAGGTATATAACAAAAAGTAAATGACCAAATTTTCATAATGATCCGTTCGTTCGTTCGTTCGTTCATTCGATCGTTTGTCACTGTTTTTAATTTTATTCTTGTTAGCACAATAACTCAAAAAATAATGAATGGATCTTTATAAAATTCATAGGAGTTGTCAGTAATGTTAAAAGATATAAATGATTAAATTTTGGTGCAGATCGGTTTGTTCGTTTGTATGTTTGACTCATGTTTTTCATAACGTTTGTTAGCCGTATAACTCAAAAAATTTTGAAAGGATTTTCAAGAAAATTGCGCAAGCTGTTATTACTATCAAAAGACATAGATGATTAGGTTTTGGAGTTTATACAAAGAAAATTATGGTTTCAGAGCCAATTTGAATTGTTTGCTACCGTTGCCTCGCTTGGCGGTGATATGCGCTGTCAGAGTTCTCTAGTTGTTTATACGCCCGAAATTTTTAAGAATTAACCTTGAGAACCTGTATTGTGGTTTACTGCCAAAGAAATTCCATGGGTCCAACTAGAGCACTCTGAGAGCGCACACCTCTGCCAAGTGAAGCAACGGTAGCTAAAAATTGAAATTGGCTCTAAAACCATAATTTTCTTTGTATAAACTCGAAAATGTAATCATTTGTGCCTTTTTATATTATTAACAGCTTGTTCAATTATCTTGAAGATCCGTTCAAAACTTTTTGAGATATACTGTTAACAAACGTTATGACAAACATGAGTCAAGCATACAAACGAACAAACCGATCTGCACCAAAATTTGATCATTTATGTCTTTTAACGATACTAACAACTCCTATGAATTTCATAAAGATCTATTCATCATTTTTGGAGTTATTGTGCTAACAAGCTTACAATTAAAAACAGTGACAAACGAACGAACGAACAAACGAATCATTATCAAAATTTGGTCATTTGCTCTTTGTTATATACCTAACAACTCATGTTAATTTCATCAAAATCCATTCATAACTTTTTGAGTTATAGCGTCGAGAAAAATGAGGCAGACAAACAAACAAACAAACGGACGGATGGACAGATCTTCACCAAAAGTTAGTCATCTGTTCCTCCTAACATACCTAACAATCCCTGCAAATTTCATCCAAATCGGTTCATAACTTTTTGAGTTATCTTGGTGACAGACAAACGGACAGACAGACACGACGAAAACATAACTTCCTTGGCCGGAGGTAATTAGACAGAGTGACTTATAAATATAATCAACGGGTCCACTTAGACAAGGGCAGCTTCATTAATTATTATCAGCAAAAGGCTGGTCGTTGAAGATATCATAGACGAATCTCGGTGTTGTTTGTGATGTTGACTTGGAATTGCCATGGTACAATGCGAAGGTTCCACTGATCTATCTGAAGCGCTTGAAACCAGGCAGTGAACGTTTCACGGGTGCTGCTAGCTTATAGGCCAATAAATATTCCACAGGTCCAATGATACGCGGAGGTCAGCAGTTCTGTGCAGCTGGGCAAGGTCTTTTTAATCATTTTTTATGCCCATGGGCTCTTCTGAATGAACGGGTTGGGACCTGGAAATTTTCCATGTGGGGGTGGGCACTAGGAATGCTAGCAAAATTCAAGGGGAGAGGGGCAGCGAGACACAAAAGCTAGGCCCTAAGCAGTACATTTTTTCAAGGCCTCATTTCCAGTGAAGGGTGCGTGTAACTTTTTGTGGAGAGAGTGTGTCCCCCACGATCCTCCCCTGGCTACTCCACTGCAGGGAATTATGGATATTATTATCAACCAAGAGGATAGACTTGATATATTACACATCGAGTCCCTGTGTTGAAGAATAAGTGTGGTGTTACCATACTAAAATATGAAGGTTCCACGGGTCTGTCTGAAAGGCCTTGCAAAGCCGTGAAAGTTTCACGGGTCCAGCTAGTCTGTTATTAAAGAGCGTAGCACACGAAGGAACAACGCTATTAACATTATTGATAGCCAGCTGAACCCGTGAAAAAATTCACGGTTTACTAACTTCATTTTAAGTGTTTGGAAAATTGCATGGTACCGGTATGCATGTTATTGGATTTTAATGTAATCAGTTACACATTTCATTTGATCTTATTTATTAGTGCAGATCGGCAGTTGCTCTCTCAGTAGGTAGTTGTCCTCATGGGGGTACTTGTTCTCCCAGTGGGTAGTTGCACTTGCCAGGGGTAGTTAACCTCCTATATGAGGATAGTTGCCCTCCCATGGAGATATCTGTCCTCTACGAGACCCATGGATATTCTACGGTTGGTAAATGTTTTAACTTACCATAGTTTAACCTGATGTAGTGCCTCTAACTTAATCCAACCCGTCTGAGCTGACGTCCATCGCTTTCTCCTGTCGTTCAAAACGCTATCCGCCTACCTTACACCTCGCCTAACCTTTCGTAGTATTTTTATTTCACATCTAATATTAATCACGAATTTATTCTGTCAGCAAAGAATTCGCATTTGTGCCTTGATAAAGACAGAAACATGACGGTGCTCCTTGCATTGTTCTCCAATGTATTTGAAGACCTTTTCTATGCTCTCTTTCCCACAGCTTACAGGTCATTTAGCCCTTCCTAATCTTACGCATTTCAATTTTTGTCTGCGTATTCGATTTTTCTCACTATTTCTAGAACCGTGGATGCTGATCAATAGCCCATCATTTTTTGCTTTGTTAAATTTGATAGCTAGATAATAAAATAAGGCAGATTCGGTTAATTTTTGCACTCACAGCAAGGTAATCTTCTGTTCTCAAGCTGTCATTGTATTTGCTCATACATCGCACTGTTGGGGCGGAATTACCACGGTAACGGCAAACAATGATACAAATTCTAACGCGCTGACACAGAACAACTCAGGTGCATAAAAATAATTATTAGAAAAACCTGGCCCTGTTGCATCTGACTGATCATCCCCGCCGTATCATAGATACCTACGTCAGCTTCATAATGCTGCCTGATTCACGTTATTTTGAAGATTTTAAAAACTTTCTTCCAAGCTATTTGATCGATGACAGCTGCTGAGCTTTAAACTATTCGCTCTAATTTCCTTCTTTCTATTATTGAAGAGCGTAACCCACGAAGGAACAACGCTATTAATATTATAGATAACTAGTGTGCCCGCGCTGTCATAAAATGGCAGCGAATAATTTGTGTTGATCCTTCGTCATTAACCATGCTTTCCTTCATACAATTGCCAACTTTAAAGATCATCCAGGTGATGGTCACACCATCCTATTTACCCTAATTACTGAGCATCAAGACTTATTTTCTGACATGAAAATAATTCATTACTTTTGCAGTCGGTTCTACAACACTGAAAAGAATTGATTCGATTTGGAATCATGGATACCCTAGTGTGTCATATTTATCCGTTAGTGTTTTGGTTGTTGAAAGATGTTTCGTCGACAATTGCATCAAAGTGGGAAGAATAGCTCATGCAACGAAATCATCTGTGGGAAGAAACTGCGAATCAAGAAACATGAGAGTGCCAACGGAAGCTTCAGATATCTTCAGTGCTGAGATTTTAATCTCGGCAATGCACGAAGTGCGTTCAAACTGGAGGCCGCCCGATACTTTGTCATAGATTCGATCTATGGAGAAGGTAGTACTCGCACGAATCAGACCAAGCCTGCGATATCTTCATTTTTGAAGTTCAACTGTCCCTAATTAAGATACTTTGCCATCATCTGCAAACCGGCCTATTTTGTACCATTGGTTTTCAATGGAGCTTGAGAGGATGACCAGAGCCTCCAACCTGAGCTAATTTCCGCCTATCTGTTTTGTTAAAGCGTGACTGAAAAGGGATAAACAAACGGATAAATACACATCGGTCTTTATTATATTGTAGATAGCTAGAGAACACTCTGATATGGCAAACCTCCGCCAAGCAAAGCAACTGTAACGAAAAATTCAAACTAGTTCTAAAACCATTATTTTTTTTTCATCTACACCAAAATCTAATCATTTGTGCCTTCTGGTAGTATTAGCAATTTCTGTAAATTTCTTGAAGATCCGTTCATACTTATTTAGTTATGCTGCCAACAAAGATAAGATAACACACAAACGGACCAACCCATCATCACCAAAATGTATTCATTCATGTCTTTCTACATTACTAACAACTCCTGTAAATTTCATAAAGATCCATCCATAACTTTTTGAGTTATTGTGCTAACAAGCGTAAGATCAAATACAGCGACAAACGAATGAGCTAACAGATAGTCCAAAAATTTGGCCTTATACTCTTCATTATATACCTAACAACTCCTATAAATTTCATTAAAATCCGTCCATTACTTTTTGAATTAGGGCCTTAAGAAAAAATAGGCAGATAATCAAACAGATGAATGGATTTTCACCAAAAGTTAATCATCTGTCACCATTAACATGTCTAACAATCCCTGTAAATTTTGTCAAGATGCGTTCATAACTTTTTGAGTAATTTTTTTGACAGACAAACGGACAGACAAACACGACAAAAACATAACCTCCTTGGTGGAGGTAATAACGTGGTTCCTGGTTGTGTATTACCTCCGCCAAGGAGGTTATGTTTTCGTCGGATTTATCGTCAAGATAACTCAAAATGTTATGGAACGATTTTGACGAAATTTACATGGATTGTTAGACATGTTAATAAGCATCGATGAATAACTTTTGGTGAAGATTTGCCCATCCGTTTGTTTTTTGTCTGCCTCATTTTTCTCAATGCTATAACTCAAAAAGTTATGGACGGATTTTTAAGAAATTCACATGAGTTGTTAGTTATGATAAGTAAATGACCAAATTTTTGTAACGATCCGTTTGTTTGTTTGTTTGTCACTGTTTTTAATTTTATGCTTATTAGCACAATAAATCAAAAATATTGAATGGATCTTCATGAAATTTATCGAAGCTCATTGTAATGTTAAATGGCATAGATGATCACATTTTGGTGCAGATCGGTTGCTTCGTTTGTATGTTTGACTCATGTTTGTCATAATGCTTGTTAGCAGCATAACTCAAAAAGTTATGAACGGATCTTCAAAAAAATTACTGAAGCTGTTAACACTATTGAAGGGCACAAATAAACAGATCTCTATGAAACTTACAAAAATTAGTCATGTTGAAAGACATATAGCATTAACTTTTGATGGTGATCGGTTTGTTTGTGTATTTAACTAATGTTTGCCAGAATGTTTGTTAGCATAACTCGAAAAGCAATGAACGGATTTTCAAGAAAATTATAGAAACTTTTACACTGTAAAAATACACAAATGATTAGATTTTGGAGTTGATACAAAGAATATCATAGGCTAAGAACCAATTTGAATTTTTCGTAACCGTTATCTTGCTAGGCGGAGGTATACCCTTTCAGAGTGCTCTAGTTATCACTTTTTTGCCTCATCAAAACCATTTTGTTCTGCAATGCAGAACAACAATCTCACATATTTTGATTGGCATTTTCATCTCACATCGAACATTTTCTTGCTCTGAGCTCGAGATGTGCAAATTGATTAAAAGATTAACGAGGCAAGTGGGTGAATAAAAAGTAGAAGCTCAAAGACGAGTGAAGAAGACTGGGATTTCCTTAGGGTTACTGTTTTTCGCCTGCTAAACTTCTTTGATTGGTGGCACAGCTTTTGGTTGTATATCCAAGATAAGAAACCATAGCTCATTTCTAGAGAAATGCTCGATTTCCCTCGTTGAAGAAATTGCTCCATTGCATCGTGTCGAACACGCGAAAGCGCAATGCAACACAACCGAATTGAAGTCGGTGGCGCTTACTCCTTGTAACAAGTTGTGTTGGCGGTTGCAGCGCGGCTGTTATAACAAAGTTTGGACTCCCAAGTCTGCTCAGCGAAAAAGCGTCATTGCGATTTCTCCTTAGCCAAATTGAGTTGACTGCCACATACTCTAGCACATCAATATTGCTACGCGTCTTTGAAGCTTCTGTGAGGAACTTGAACCTTTCTTCGACCATTTTGACCGTAGAGACCAGCTTTGAACAAGGCCAGTGGTACGAACAAGTTATTTTGAATCAGTGGCAGCACCAGGAAATTTATATTAGGGGAATTGAGGGAACTGAAGGACATTGTTGAGGGCTTCACATTGGTATGGAATACATACATATAGTGTTGGTTACATGCATGGTAGTAATATTGGTGGGCGTTTGCCCAATGATGGGCGCTGAAGCCCTCCGAAGTCCCTCCTAGGCGCCGCCACTATGTTTAAATAAATTTGTAGAGGATTACTGCTGTATCTATCCTTGTTCTGGGAAGTATTTGACTGATGTAACCCTGTTACTGCAGCCGCTGGACGCAGCAAGTCATCCTGGACATCAGCAAAGGCTCCTGCGGCACCGTCCTGCACTACAGCCCAGGCGACCACCTGGCGGTGCTGCCCTGCAACAGCGGCGAGCTCGTCCGGGGCGTCCTGCGCAGGCTGGCTGGCGACCAAAATCCTGACGAGCCCGTGTGCCTCATGGTCATGAGGGAGACCCACACGCCTAATGGTGAGTTGTGAGGGACTTCTTCAAGCCCAATACTGTACGTCGTCAGGGTGACTCGCACGCCTAATGGTGAGTAGTGAAGGAGTTCCACACGCCCAATGAATCACGCGGAAGACACGAACGCCTATGCCCATTGAAAATTTTCAGCGGAACTAAAGTAACATATGGCACGCCCGTGACTGAGAAGCTTAGCGGCGCATCCGTGGCGCTCCGGTGCTATACGGTCGCTATGCGCGTTTTTAATAAGGGTGGCAGCGCCAGCCGAGCCCCGGAGAAGATTCACCCGAGCAGGGCGCGCTGCGCTGCGCTTGCTCGACGGTGATCCACGGATATTCCTTGCCTTCGCCGAAGTAGCTGTATATATATATATTGATATTTTGTCTTTCCATCTTCATACTTGTACTGATGATGGTTTGTTCAGTTCTTCTCTTTCCCGACTTGCTGTTCCCATGCGCGGTAACTCGTGCATGGGTTCCACTTTTCTCTTGACATTCTTTACGTCCCTGCTTTATTCCTCTCTTTGAATCACAGGGTGCTCTCTGGGTTGCGAGGCTTAAACTCGGAATATACTGTAATAATAATAATCCTATGAATGTTGCTGCATAGTGGATTCTAGAGAAACGAATTTCGTTAATTAATATCCGTCCTGAACGTTATTGCTCTCAATAAAACATTGGTCTTGTTGCAGTATGGATATAATAGAACGTCATTCAGCACTTCTGTGACTTGTTTGTTGACTGTCTTTTGGCGATAGTTGGGGCCGAGGGACGACATATTGAACGAAACTTATATTAATGTGCTACCTGATAGTATTGACTAATTTATATAATTTTTTTTTTATATCTCGGCTCTTCATTCAAACTTTTCGCAATAATTGGCAATAGCAGTTGGCTCTCCTCATGAACGTCCCGGCATCCGAAATGTGTTAACTTTGGCTCCACGTTTATCTCTTCGACGCTCATTGCTTTAACGTCCCGTCGAAAACCTCACTTGGGGACTGCCCGTGTTGGCCAGCTCTCCAGGGTTAACTGTCATTATGACCTCAGGTATTGAGAGGGCTTGGGAGGAACACGACCGACTGCCGCGCTCCACCGTCCGCAATCTGCTGACCCGCTACCTCGACATCACCACACCACCGACACCCAACTTCCTCCGCCTGCTCGCGGCGCACGCGCAGGACAATTCGCAGAAGGAGAAGCTCGAACTTCTTGCTTCGGTGAGTGTTTCTTTCGACTGAATTTTGTAATTTTTTATAAATTTTATACCATAGATGTGCTAGGATACGATTCCTAACGGTATGTAGCGCAGCTAAATGTGTGTTTTGATGAAAAAAAAAAAACGTATACCTTCTCCAACTGCACCTCTTTTATAGAGTGGCCTTTGATAAATGATGAAAATTGAACTGCTATGAAGAGAATGAACATTATAGCTGCATACCATGTACTCACTCCTGACTATGGGGCTTTATTCAGTAATCAGAAATGGTAAATAAGAAGTTCATTTAAGTCGATTTAGCTGCAAAGAGCTCCCAGAGTTTTGGAAGAAACTAGTCAACGCAAAGACAATTAAAAAAAGTGGCGTTGGGAACATTTACAGCAAGTTAGCAGTGGGGAAAGTAGTAGAGACGATGATTATATACCTGGACTAATAAGTTGCGCGGCGCCTGCGTGCTCCCCTCTACACACGTCTGCTGCCTCTATTTGATGCTGCAAAAACAGCTTCATATTTGCCGTGTGAACTTTATGTGTCTGTATGCTTGAATGTACCTCGCCGCCAGCCGGCTCCTGATCTACGCCATCTGCTGCTAATAGGGCATTTCGAAGGTTGTGCCCCACGATGAACACATTGTTGTGTTGCCCTGGCAGGACGCTCGGGCTTATGAGGAATGGAAGCACCGGCGCTACCCGCACCTGCTGGAGGTGCTGGAGGAATTCCCCAGCGTACAGCTGCCGGCGCCCCTGCTGCTGTCCCAGCTGCCCCTGCTGCAGCCTCGGTTCTATTCCATCAGTTCCTCCCCTAAGGCTCAGCCTGGGGAGCTGCACCTCACCGTAGCCGTGGTCATCTACAGGACAGAAGGTGGGACTCGCTAGCTTCTAAGTTCAACCATTAGAATATACTGTACTACAGTGTATTATTTCCGCCTCGTATTCTTATGTCTCCTCACTGCTATTGCTGTCTTCAGCCATTGGGTTCGCAGTGCGGTAGGCTACTGAACTTTGGGGCTCTACGCTTTGGCAGTTCCGTTTCGGCGCAAGTAATTATAGCCTGGCTTTTAATTGAGGCTCAGTCTGCTGTCGCTAGTCTTTGGCTCCTCACCATCTGTCCATAATATTATCTGCTATAGCTATTCCACTTGCCTAACTTTATGTTATATCCTATAATATTCTACCCTATAACAATCAGGCCTAACCTAGCTTAACTTAAAATCTGTTATAACCAAGCTTAGGCAAATATTTAACTTAACCCACCCTAACCATGCCGATGGTATGAACTGTGATAACTTAATTTGAACTACTGTATATCCTAAGCTAAATCGGATGTTCACAAGCGCTGTGATTCTTTATAAGATCCTTTTTTCCTTGACATTTAAGAATTTTGAGGTTCCTTTTTCACTAGTATGTATCGAGCAGTGAATTTCGCTACAACTTTTCCTAGTCTATGGATCTGAAGCAGCTGCGTTGAAGCTGTGACCACAGAGCGGCTGTGTCCAACAGTACAGTTCCGCGCAGAGAGGCCAGTTTTGGCGTATACGCCCTCAGAATATAGTGTATAGTGCAGTGTTGCAGTGTATGTTTTAAAAATTAGTACGGCGTAAAGGTTTGTTCAAGGCACCAGGGCTCGGAAAGCCTGTCTAGTGTTACAAACCTCCCAATACAGAGTCAATTCCCAATACGACCCACTTACAACGCGACGATAGAAGTTATTTAAACTAATGCTCTTGATTTGACGGACAATAGCAAAGCTAGCAATAATTCATTATACTTGTGGCTATGAACTTTTCAACATTCCGTTATTGATTGATTTCTTACTGACTAAACCTCAAGCTCATCACCCGGCAAGGTTATCAACACCCTCTCACTTCAAATAAATGGCTCGACTGTCCCTGCTTCACCACATCCTGACCCGCGGCTTTTGACTCTTCACTGTTTATGTAGAGCATTAGCGAACCATGTACGCTGCTTCTCCTCTAGGTTTGTTACACTCTCTACTGCCATACTTCAAACAACTGCTGCTCCGTCATCATCGCTAGCAAGTGCTATTATTTTGTAACCAATTCTGCGACCAATGGTTGCTGTTACTCAAGGGCCCTGAAGGGTATACTCTGGCGGGCCCTTTCCCTGCCGCAATATACAGTACCGTCCAAAACTAAGGGACAAATTTTCAAAACAGCATAACTTTTTTTTAACCATGCCAGCTACTTCTTCTTCTGCACACTATTAGCCAGTAAGAAGTTTATTGTGTTAAAATTTGGGACATGTATGAAGGATACTAAAAAAGTTATGAACGAAAAGCTTTCCTCTTGAAATTTATAACGTCCAAGACTAAGGGACAAACAAGAAAAAATGCATTTAACTCAATATCTTACTAGAATTATTTAGCAAAATGGTGGTGAACAATCAATAATTGGTAAATAGTCCCTTTTTTTCGATTACAGCTGCTACTACATGACCGAATGAGACTCTGACAATCTTCAACAGTAATTTTCGCCCAGTCCTCTTGCAGTTTCATCCAAAGATCTTCCGCATTGATTGGCTTTCTTGCCATAACTTTCACCTCTAGTGTTTTCCAAAGATTCTCGATTGGATTTAGGTCAGGACTTTGTGGTGGCCAATCCATAACTTCGAGATCTTGCTGCTCAAGGTAACTCATGGCTGTCTTTGCCTTGTTGCAGGGGGCATTGTCTTGCATGAAGATAGGGCTGGGGACACATGAGTTTACAGTATTAGGCACGACAATACCTTCCAACAGATTTTTATACACCTGAGCATTTACACGGGTTTGCAAACGAACGAGAGGCGATGTCCCTGGACTAGAGAATATACCGAAAACCATCACGCTCCCACCGCCAAACTTCACAGTCTTCTTAGTATACTTTACACTTAATGTCTCACCTTCACGTCTTCTAACAAAGTTTTTACCGTCATTACCAAACAAATTGAACTTACTTTCTTCACTGAAAAACACTCTAGCCCAATTTTCATGCGACCAGTTAACATGCTTGTTTGCAAACTCTAAACTCTTTTACTTGTTCTTGGCACTCACAAGCGGTTTTTTCTGTGGGCGTCTCCAAATAACCCTATTTCTTCAAGGCGCCGAGAAACAGTTTGACGTGAGACGTTCATACAAGTTGTGTCATTCATTTCCCTACTTATCGCAGCTGAGGACTTAGAACGATCCTTCAATGAGGTACGCTGGATGACTCTGTCCTCTCTAACTGACGTTTTACGCGGCCTGTCGGCTTAATTAGCAGCACCAATGAGCCGGTTTCATCGTACTTTACTATCCTGACCACAACACTTTTCGAACGGTTCACTTTCTCAAAAATTTCTCTGATAGTGAATTTATTCCTGTGCAACTTGATGATACCTTGTCCCAGGTTATGATCAACTTTCTGAAGTGGTGCCATCATGTAACGAACAGCAATGTTTACTAATAGCAGTGTCAAACTTTGTATTCGATGTAAATAAAGAAATACGGACTGAATAAGAAATTAACTAAATTTTTCTTTTTTTGGCACTTAGTTTTGGATGTTATAAATTTAAAGAGAAAAGCTTTTCGTTCATTACTTTTTATTATTATTCATACATGTCTCAAATTTTAACACAATAATCAACATCTTACTGGCTAATAGTGTGCCGGAGAAGAAGTACCTGGCATGGTTAGAAAAAAAGTTATGCCGTTTTGAAAATTTGTCCCGTAGTTTTGGACGGTACTATATTTGGGCCTCACGAACCCAAGAGTACCATGTGCCTTTTCCGCAAGGGATGTTGCAGCTATCCGCAGCTCCTGCTGAGAGGGTCAGTGTTGTAAAGTTAGCTAAGTTCTCCGTATTTCGATTTCTGTTCCGCGTGGTGGGCTGTCGATCGAGATAGCCGACCTAGTACGCGGAACACCTCTAGTCTCACTCGTGTGGAAATCCGCTCGAGTGTCTTTTTCTATTCTTTGCGCCCTTTTCCAGTCAGTAGTAGCGCACTGAGCCAACTTATACTAGGTATACGGCAGAGGAGAGCCGATGTTGAGATAGAATTTTCCTACTCGAGCCTCCTGGCCGACTAGCATCACTGTGCGGATCGCCCCCTGACGAAAACGGTGGTTAAACTGATCATTTATTAATAATAATATTAATAATAATAATAATACTATTACTCAAATACTGTTAGCCAGCTTCTTATTCACAGCCCTCAATTTCCTTGCCATTAAAGATGCTATCGAGAACTTACATTCACTGCCGTGTAGAAAAAGCTTCCTGAAAATAGGGCTTGAAAGGCCTTACGAACAAAATTGGAACTATAAATTAAATAGAGGCGGCTCTAAGCATGATTCAAAGTTCTAATTCTTTTGCCTGGAGATAATTTCGTAGTGTATCTAAAGCTTAATAGTAAAATACTACGTGGCTTTCCATCGTTGTCCGAACTGTAACTTTCATCATTATAGAACTAGTTCATTCTCACAGAAGAGCTTGTTTTCAACAATGCATCCTTCAGTCAACATGTCCCACTAAATAGATAGTTTTGAGCAAACGCCCGTACAATGGCAGATCGATCATAAGATCTCACTGTTAGATTTCACCCATTCTTTGTTACGCAGCGTAGCGCCCCAATGAAACGCACAGGTTATTTTAGCTGTATCTAGGTCTTGGGGACATATGTGTTTCGTACCCACTTTGCCTTTCATTTTTTATTATCTTACCAATGTTGTTTTGCTTTCTTCTTTCTCGACTCACTCTACCCTATATATATATTTGTGTTGATCCTATGTGGGAACACCCTGGTGCATGGGTTCAGCGTTTCCGTCGACATACTTCACGTCCTTACGTTTTCTTCTTTTGACATCCCGTAGTTGGGTCTAGCGAAGTCCCAATAACGGCCCTCAGGGGTATATTCTGGCGGGCCCTACCCCTGCCACAATATATTTGGGCATCACGCATCCAAGGTTCCTGAGTGCCTTATCTGCAGCTTGCCGCAGTTCCTGCTGACGAGATTAGTTTTGTAAAATTAGGTAGGTTCTCTACTTTCCTCTTTCTGTTCCGTGAGTTGGGCTGTCGATCGAGATAGCCGATTTGATACGCGGGACATCTCTCTCGAGTGGAAGGCCACAAAGCGAGCCGTCCGCTCGAGTGTCTTTTGCTATTCTTTGCGCCTTTTTCCCGCCAGTAGTAGCGCACTGAGCCAAATTGAATTCTTCCGGCAGGAATACCGTGATAAAATATTCCTACAGATGATATAATATTAAAAAATGAAATTGACTGTTGAATCGCCTGAGTTACGGCTACGGTGGTAAAACTGAAATCTAACTTACTAAGTCCCAATAACGACTTAACTAACTCATGCTCTCAGTTTAGTTGTAGTAGCTTCATGAAGTTGCGTCATGTCGGAACAATAGGCTCAGCGTAAATTGCATGTTACCTGCGGCTCTGTGCACACTAACGTTGCCTATCGCCTACAGATGGCGAAGGTCCCGAACACTACGGCGTGTGCTCCAATTACCTGCGAGCTCTCAAGCGCGGCGACAACGTGCAGTGCTTCGTCAGGAGGTGATACAATAGAAAGCTCACTTCTTCTTTA
>LQNS02278143.1:18377049-18390952 GCA_001587735.2 Parhyale hawaiensis | reverse complement strand
CAGCAGGACCTGCACGGCTGCACTCTCCTGCGTCAGCAGCAGAGCGTTGCGCAGCTTGTCCCTCTCCTCCTCGAAGTTGGCAACCATCGACAGCCCACCGCTGGCAGCGGCAGCAGCTGCAGCCTCAGCAGCAGCGGCGGCCGTGCTCTGCTGGTGCTGAGTTAGGAAAGTGCGGGAGGACAGCAGGTACACGCGTAGCACGTACTCCACCAGCTGCAGCAGCGGCGCTCGTCTGCAACAGTCTCTTCGTTATGACCTCACTAGTATTATAATACAGTATGGTCAAAATATAACAATGACAGACGAAACAGGGCCTCTAAATATTACGAATGTATCGCATTTTTATAAACACGTAAACGCCCGTCAGTAAGCGCTTGGTCTGCATCCACACAAAAGCATTAGCCAATCAAGAATGGGCCTCAACTGCTACAATAATCCTCACGCAATGAGCTCGGCATACTTTTAAACACCAGTTTTATTTTCAAATAAACGCCAAAGTTTCCCCAGGCCGCAAGAAGCGACACAAATGCTCTACCAAACATGCTCATGAGACGCTTCAATCAACTTTAGAAAAGGCAGCATCCGTTACACAGCACCTGCACCGGGTTTAGCAGGAAAAATTTTTTAATCCCGTAAGATGTACAAAAACTTGTTATACAAGACCCGAGAGACTGAATAAGCTCGGAATACAAGAACTAGCGAGTGCAGTCTCTTCTCAGACGCACACGTGACGCTGAGGCCGACAGTAAAGCCTGCATAAGCCCTACTGCGCCGCTACTGATCCCACCCACAGCAAAGATACAACAGCTGGTGTGATACGTTAGACTACCCTTACACGACCTGGCACGACATGTAGTAAGCAAACCAGTACGTCTTTCTACTGTATTTCCGCAGTCTCGTGTTGCAGCGGCAACGCTTGCTTGCGTAGTGCATCAATGCCGCATCAGAAAATATTTTATTTCTGCAGAAAGGGATTCTTTCGACGGCAAACTAAAATAACTTGTCTTTGTCTCACCAGAGCGCTACTACTGGCAAAGTGACAAGGCGTAGAGCATTTCAAATAGCAGACAAAAACAAACAAACGGAAAGAACGAGACATGTATCAAGGGTGTCTTCGGCGACCTTCACAGAAGCAGGTTAGAATCCGTAGGTAACTTAAGATCGCGTATTACTGCCAGCGCAACTCAACACGGAGCAATAGACGAAGCGAAGAAGGCCGACTTACCTCAATAAACTTCATAGCAACAATTGCAGCCATGTGCAAGGGACACTGCGGTAAGGCACTCGTATCAGCCTCTGGGAGTCCACTGATAATCTCAGAAGGCCCGTCAGTCTATATCCCTTAGTGATTCCACTGTAAGAAGCTGGCGCTATGCTTAAAATTCAGCAATCCTGAACACCCTAGCGTCACACATACACACCTGAAGACCCGAGCGTCACACCGCAGCACATAGAGCGGGTCCAGCACCAGGTCGTCTTCAGTGAGGGGCCGCCGCTTGGTGCGGCCAGCAGAGGAGTCTGACGTGTACGCCCTAAGCCCCTCGACCGTCATGGCCCACAGCCGCCTGGGATATATGGCATTGAGCCGCTTCCATACGAGCACATAGTGGTCCAGCACCGTGCGGGGCACGTCCTCCTCCAGCAGGTGGTGCAGGGAGGCCGTGAGGGGCGCGGCTGCCACCCCCCAAAGCTGTTGTGAGGACAACTGAAGGCATCGCTGCAGCAGCACCAGCAGCAGACCAGGGGCCGTGCCACATTCGCTCATGGCCTTGCGGATGGTGTGTGGGGTGAGGGGGGTGCGGGGGGTCAGGAGGGCCGGGGGTGCAACTGGGGCTCTGTACAGCCAGTCCTCCACCAGACACAGCTGAGGGTAGTGATGGGCCAGCAGGCGGATCAGGGCGCTGTACAGTCCTGGGTGCAGAATTTCATCGTTATAGCAACAATAAATTGTAAGAAAATACCACAGAGAGCCCCAATTGACCTCATCAATGATAGAGAACATACAGCAGGCCGACAGCAAGTCTTACTAGCAGCTTCGGAGACTAATGAACATCAAGTGTGTCGACTGTCGAGGCAAAAGCAGACCCTATTATAAGGATGAATGTGCATCCAAAAGTACATATGTGAGCAGAGACAAGGTATCAAAGGAAAAAACATCCATCAATATAAGAACAGAGATGAATAGAAGCAGTGAGCACAGAAAACGAGCTAATAATAAGCATTTATTAAATTTTCTAGACCAAACACGAAATAGCGCTTGGTTGCAGGAGATCATAGGAAGTAATTTGACATCTAAAAAGAACTACCGTAAACGCACAAATGTCGCATCTTTACTAATGTACAAACGTTCACACGACAGTAACGTACATCGGGAAGCTCCACCGCACATACGCCAATGCTCGAGCTGTATGATCTCTTGCTTTGGGCTGCAGTTCCAAGCAAGAGTATTGACAGCAAAAGGCGGATCCTAAGACGTTGTATGAACGTACAAGTGTGTAATTTAAGCAGGCTGTACTACCACGCCACAAGGACTCCCTAAAGGAAACCACGGGACCCTCAGGAGCATGTCGCTCCATAACACAGTATAGGCAAATCCAATGAAATCTCTCCTCCGGTTTCAGCAACACGAAGCTTGTACCTATTACATCTGTGTACTTGTGTGATTCACAATAACACACATACTGCAGGGCAGCGCACGGAGAGGGCGTGTCGTCCGAGCTACTGCTGCACACTGAACGAGTTAGCAAGACTGAGGCGGCTGTGGCAGTAGCGATAAGACAGCCTCGTGGAGCACCAGTTCTACCATTAATTAGTTTATACCATAGTTAAGTAATTAATCTCCAAATTAGGCTTTGATTTTTTGCAATAGAGCAATTAACATTGTTCTCAAATGTGACCGAAGGCCATTACTAGGTAGAAGAATCCGAGGCCATGGTGAAGGATCCGAACATAAGTCATTTAAGTATTAGTCCATTTAGCTACAACTTTAGACACTTCATTTCTCGTGGCAGTAGCATAGGTACAAATGTGTTGCCAAATGGGAATATTGGCATCGAAAGGGTTAGCTTGAAAGCAAAACGAGAATCTGCAATTGGAGGCGAAGTTTTCTTCGGCGTCCGATGCTAGTTAGTAGTTAACAGATTGAACCTCCGCTTTCACTATAACAGAGATCAAGCTGAGGAAAAAGTAAGGGACACATTGCACCCTGTCGACAGAAAAGTGAAAGTCAAGGAGGAGGGTTTTCTTACACAGGACCAACAAGACAGAAAGATACGGACGAGCAGAAGAAAACATCATCAGTAGAAGCACAACACTGGGTTCACTACCGGCACATGCTACCACTGAAACTGACACAATAGGTATTATAAGAAGATTTAAGCCTCTCTAAACAAGTACTACACTTTTCTAAGCGAGGAAGAGGAAGGGACATATGGCATGTCGATAGAAACACGGGGAACCCATGCACGAAGGTGTTCCCACACAGGATCAACGCACATGGGAACAGCAAGTCGGGAAAGAAGAGGAAGAACAGACAACAGTAAGATCAGAAGAAGTATGAAAATGGAAAGAAGCAAAGTGGGCATGAAAGACAGACGTCCTGAAGGCCTAACTAATGGCAAAGGTAACCTACACAAACCCTCTGGGGGTGCTACTCCCCATAACATAGGATGGGCGAACCGAACTAACCAAACCCTATGGCCCATCCTATGCCTCCGGAGGGTTA
The DNA here is from genome assembly GCA_001587735.2 of Parhyale hawaiensis. Classification (NCBI taxonomy): domain Eukaryota; kingdom Metazoa; phylum Arthropoda; class Malacostraca; order Amphipoda; family Hyalidae; genus Parhyale; species Parhyale hawaiensis. The sequence continues at coordinate 18,387,228 of LQNS02278143.1, read as the reverse complement.
CTGACTTCCCATTACGAATGCCACGGTCTCAGTAAGACGCAGCAACACAGTAACGTAGGCAATACGCGGCACAATTTTTTTACCTCCATACAAGGCTTGGTCTTTCTGCGCCCTCGCGAGCAGGTATCGGATAGGCAGCTGGGAGAAGAGCGTGGCGGAGTATGTGTAGAGCTGCTGAGACCGGTGGTGGTGATGGTGGTGGTGCGGCACGGTGAGGCGCAGGTCTTCGTATAACAAGAGATAGTAGAGCAGTAGCAGCTGGGAGGTGAGCACGCACGTGACCTCCACTTTCCTGAAATGCAAGTACAGTAGCACTCGTAGTAGCTTCAGTGTTAACTGGCGCTTCGGGACCATCTGCCCAACTCGCACCGACAGCACAAGACGTCTGACACACACAAGGGCGTCCCACTCAGTGCTACAGTGGGTATACTCATCGGGTACGGAAGCGCTAGCTGGTAGTTAATATGGAGTAATGTCAAGAAAACGCAAGTTGTATTGTTAGATGTAAAATAAACCGAAAACGTCCAGTGAAAATAAGCTTACCGCTACATTGGTACGATTGAGATGTTACCATCAACAGATGTGTACCACTCATTCACTTCAACTTGCAACTGAAGAGTCTCACCAAGGAACCAACAGCTAATGTAAAACCGCAAAATTGGGAAAACAAAATGCGGCTTTCGGCGTCCTGCCAGCAATGGGCAGGCAGGGATGTCTCGAGCTGACGTACCAATGGTCAGCTTACAGTTCTCCCAGCAACAAGTCTCATCAGTGAACCATTTATAGCGGCTCTAACAATAGTCTCATCAGTGGCAGCGCCTCCCTGCATCTCACTGCATAACACCGGGACAACACCATGCGATCGCACGCACAACTTGATGCATGAATGTGCTGCTCGTAGGTCGTCCAAATACACACAATATGTCGGCAGCGTGGGCGCAGTGCGAGCTGCGCAACCTTGCACCAGGTCGTGCGTGCGATTGTATAGCGTGTTCTCGTTAAAATATCAGCTAGTACCGGTATCTTCGGGTAGCTTATGTACACGGAGTACGACAGAACTTGTTTTTGGTAACTCGGAGAGATGGCATTCTAAACCTAACCTTAACAAAGGCTCTTACTTTGCAGAAATAAAAGAGCAAAAGAAAGCTTGCACCGCCAACGGTAGAACTTGAGCTAAACAAGGTTAATTGAGGATTGAGTATTGAGTAGTTTGAGTCTCTGTCTCAACAGCAACGGCGATTTAACAGAGGAAGGAGCAAGGGACACATAGTGTGACGATAGATACGTGGAACCCATGCACGAGGGTGTTCCCACACAGGATCAACGCGCATGGGAACAGCAAGCCGGGAAAGAAGAGTAAGAACAGATTGAAGAAAGATCAGTAGGAGTAAAAGATGGGAAGGATGCAAAGTGGGCACGAAAGACAGCCGTCCCGAAGGCCAAGCTAATGGCTAAGGTAACCTACACAAACCCCCCGGGGGCGCTACTCCCCATAGCATAGGTTAATTGAGAATGGTGGAGCTCAACACCGAGCATACGACGCACCAGATCATACAGTCGTACGCGTCATGCTTCACTCTTACACAAGCACTTACAGACAGGATGTGAATGAATGACCAAAACCTTTCGTTGGGTCCGCTGATGCCCTGCGCAGGTAAATATTCCTTGACTCAACATGCCTTGTGTCTCATTGCAATGCATAGTGAGATGCACAGTTAACCAGATGCTTCGCCTGTTCACGCTAACTCAAAGTTAGCAACATTGAGTAGTTTCAGCCTCAGTTTCCACTACAAATGCGATCTCATAGAGGAAGAACGAAGAGATATATAGTATGTCGATAGAAACGTGGAAACCGCGCACGAGGGTGATCCCATTCAGAATCATATTATTATTACATATTATTAGATTCATTATTTTACCACCCCAGACGCAGCACGGCGATTCAGGAGTGAGGCGCAATTAATTTCTGACATCAATCACTGAGCAGAACTGCTCCAAAGACAACTCGTTTTTTTTTAGGAAGAAACTGAAGTAAACACTACTTTCGCCATTACATAATAGAATGCAGTTTATGTATTAATTGCTTACTACAGCGAGTGTAAAAGTCCAATCTATACTGCTGTGAAGGACTGGTCACGGGCCTTTGTGAACTTGGTTCGAAGACACGGGAACCACCTGTTACACCTGAACCAATGCAAGCACCTGAAACGCCTGAACCACCTGAAACACTTGAAACACCTGAACCACCTGAAACTTTTTATTCGCTTCGGACAGACGGACGGACGGACGGACGGACGGACGGACTGACAGACAGCTCTCCTATTATAGTATAGAGATTATAAATGATTCTGGGCACCTTATTACCTGAATTTTCTTATAACCATTCTTTCCGAATGATTGGTGTCATTTTCGACATTGTCTGGTATCAATATTGCAAGTTCATTCACAGTTGGTAGATTATATCTTCTGGAATGTTCTGCATCAGGTTTTTTTTTAATACGTGCCCGGGAATTCCCGCGGCTGTGAAGGACTGGTCACGGGCCTTTGTGAACTTGGTTGCTTCTGTGCCCTTGGTGGACTTACACCTGAACCAATGCAAGCACCTGAAACGCCTGAACCACCTGAAACACTTGAAACACCTGAACCACCTGAAACTTTTTATAGGCTTCGGACAGACGGACGGACGGACGGACGGACGGACGGACGGACGGACTGACAGACAGCTCTCTTATTATAGTATAGATTATTATTATTATTACTAGTGCACCGAACGCGACCCTTTTGATGAATAAGTCATAGAAATATATATCTGAAAACACCTCGGCTCAACAAAAGGTTTGATATGTACCAAGTGCAACCCTTTTGCTGAATAAGTCATAAAAAGATATATTTGAAAACATCTCAGCTTAACAAAAGGGTTGATAGTCTAGATGAGACGTAATTAAGTGACATCACCCGTAGCACCGTTGATAATGAACATGTCCAAACACGGGCATGCAGGCAAGCGCCAAAGTGCCTCCCCGTATCCAAGATACCCTCTCCGCAACAAAAAAGTTGGGTACCTCGGAATTTTTTTTCTTCAGTATTAGATAGGGGAAAATAAGGCTTCGGACAGCGGACGGACGGACGGACTGACAGACAGCTCTCTTATTATAGTATAGATTATTATTATTATTATATTGAGTAGTTTAAGTCTCCGTCTCCACAGCAACAGCGATCTAACAGAGGAAGAAGCAAGGGACACATACTGTGACGATAGATACCTGGAACCCATGCACGATGGTGTTCCCACACAGGATCAACGCGCATGGGAACTGCAAGTCGGGAAAGAAGAGTAAGAACAGATGGAAGAAAGATCAGTAGGACTATGAGATGAGAAGGAAGCAAAGTGGGCACGAGAGACACACGTCTTGAAGACCTAGCAAATGGCTAAGGTAACCCCCATGGTTCCCCTGGGCCGGGGGCACTGCTCCCCATGACATAGGTTGGGGGAACCTAAACTAGCCTAACCCTATGGCCCATTCTATGCCCCCTGAGGGGAAATAAACGATCAAGAGATACGCGCTGTCAGGCTCGAGAAGGTCGAGCAGCACAATCTTTCCCTCTCTTCAGCGACATGCATCTGCATAGAAATATTCTTTTACTTAGCAAGGAGTCAAGCAATCCTCAATACATGAAATGAAGCTCTGTCGCACTGATGCCCATTGATAGCACTTCAATCAAACTTTCTTCGCTACAAAAAAAAAAAAAGAGTCGTTTCATCAAAGAAATAAAACTCGGATGAGAAAAATAACGACGGCAAGAAAACTCTCATGTTTGCGCCCTTCTTCGTAGCGCTTCTGTACTCGAACGATTCCCTGGTTCCTTGAATCCTGAACTCAGAGCAGACAAAGCTTTGATGTGGGAAAAAGTAAAACTTGAGATCCATGAGGAGGCATAGTGTAAAGTTTCTTCAGGGATCTTCATTACACAGTGGATCTTCTTCCACAGTAGCGAAGCAAGCAATGCACTCGATGTAGCGGCTTTCTCAGTTTTGTTACCGTAAACAACGAGCCTAATTTTCATCTATTAAATAAGTTTGCAAATGAGCGCGGCAGGATCGGCACCTACTTTTTTTTCAAGTGTGGAAAAATTAAACAGATAAAAAAAGAAAGAGACAAAATACTGGTAGCTTTTAACTATACGGCAATGATTAATTACACGCTGCAGTCAATGAACATGTAATACAAAAAAAAAAAAACAGAGCATTAACCAATTCCAAGAGGCCTAAAGTGTTACTAAGAAACTCATTTAAAAAGTCACTGACGGCCCTGCAGTGAGGCCAGAGGGAGCACAGGACCACATACATACCCTGCAATGGGGCCTGTGGGAGACACGTCCCCTTTCGTGGCAGGCTGCACATCATCAACATCCATGGGCTGAGCAGCGGTGCGGTTGGTAGAGCAGGCAGCGGCAGCACCGGCTGAGGCGGCCACGGGCTGGGTGTTGGCCAGGTGGCCGACCGTGTTGCGTAGGCGCGGTCGCACGCCGCGCTTCTTACTTCTGCTCGCCTGTAGCACAGCACACATAACTATAGGAACTTACAGCAGTGGCCATGAGCGTCATCTGTTTTGAGGCATGGTTGGCGTATCACAGCAGTATTAATTGTACACAATATGAAAGCAAACATCTATTGCTAATTCGAAGGCAGGTGAAGATAAACGACTAGCCGAGAGCTCCAGCTTCCACCAGGAGCAGCAACTACGCTTACCAGTTGGGAGCCTGGGTAAGATAATTACACACAATACGAAGTGTTCTAATGTAGTGGCAACCAAAGTCTGGCACCTCATTAACTAAGAACAAATTAAGGTAAAATCTAAACGCTGTAGCTACATAACGTTAACACTCAAGATAGCGTAGTTTGTTTCTGATAAAACATAGGCAAATGCGTGACGCAGAGCTACGATGGCTTTAGCGAAAGCAAGAGCCCTTACATGGAAACAACAAATTTGAAGAGAAAAAAAGCAGCACAAACAAAAAAAGTGGCATGGGCGCACTGGGAAGGACGTCCCAAAGCAACCAATTAAGACTGTGGTAACCGATGGGTCCTCCTTGGGGCACGGCTCCCCATAATATAGGATGAAACACAGTAATTAAGTATAGTCTACTGCAAAGATCGCATGTCCCATCTTACGCTCGCTAGGGGCCAAACTGTTTTCAGTGCATCCTCTTTCTTCTCTCAGTTTTTTCTCTGCAGTTTTGGTAACAAAATAGTGTTATGTAGATCTTGGGTTGTTATTGAAAACTAACAAATATCAGCTGAAAACCTCAATGCTAATCGATTCATTAGAATTAAGCACATAAAATTAAAATACTGTTTCTCAACAACGCTCCACTTTACACAAGTAGGACTTAGTCCTGATCGTCTTTGAATGTTTTATGTTTGGCTTATTGGCTCATGGGCAGCTCCTATCAGAAGCCTAACATGATTCAAGATACAGAGGACCCAGTTTCCAACACGTAAGGGAAACGCTGGTGGGCAGAGACAAAATTTAGCTGCCCTCTACAAAGTGGCGCCAGCCATGGAAGGAAGAGCAGATATATGATGCTTGCAGACTACGCCATGCTCGCTCCTGACTCTAGACCGATCGGGACCCCGGCCTCGCCAATATAAGCCCCGGTAGGCGTATGTCGTTAAGTCATCTGAGTTCTTGCCTCACGGGTATCAGTCATCGGAATCCTATCAAGATTCAGGGTGCTGAGCAGCCAGCATTTCAGGACGAGCGGGAAGTGTTGCCACGCAAAGGAAACATTTCTCATTTTCATTCACGGTCGCAAAGTTTTCAAATTTTGTCCCTTAGTTTTGGACGTAACTGTATAGAAGGTGCGAATCCACTCGCAGAATCTGACCGAGCAAGTTCCAACGCTGACTGCAAGCGAACCTTGCGAAACAAGACAAGAACCTGATGGAGATGCAAGCGCGTCTCAATGATCGTAGCACAAGCTGGAAGAGTTCCGACCTCTACCGGGGCCTCCCAGACGAGGGAAGAGAAAGGAATAGTTTACAGCAAGAATGTCTGTAGTAAGAACACTGGGTTCAGCACCTGGAAACACTTTAGATACGCATGGGTCAAGTAGGATTAGCAACGGGAAGAATTACTTCGATGTAGTATCTACTACTAAGCACATTTTCCAATGGATTAGTAGATACAACTAAGCGAATTTCCTTTGGAATAAGACACAAAATGTCTGTACATCACAACACGTCTCTCTTGAGCAAAGACGACGCAGGGGGCAACTAACAGGGACAACGTGTCAAAAAACAGGACTTTTGTTAGAGATCTCAAAGAGCGCCAGCGAAGCAATGGCAAAAACCAAAACAAAATGATCGAAGAACTACTCTCAGGCAGCAGTTTCTCCCGTACTTCACTCATAGTTAACTTCTACAATAGAGACCCCTTCGAAGTTGTCGGTGCAGAGATAGTCAATGCGCTTAAAAATAGTCATGGCAAGAACAGGGAGCAGCACCCCCCACAGCTACGAAGTCCTCCTTAACAGCCCAACCTTTAGACGCTACAGTAATTCATTATCACTCATGCCCCAACTAACCTACCATTTCTGATCTGCTTGCACGATCAGCTCTTTGGCTGAGTTTATTCTCTTCTTCTGTTTCTCAGATAACTAGCTAAATGATTCTGACACAGAGGAAATAGCTCATAGAGAGCCGGGGCGTAAGTCCCGGCTGCTCTATGGGAATGGGCCTGTTGGTTTGTCTACTGCCAGCTATCTAATAAATCTAACTCAACATTTACAAAACGCTGAAGTGTTGCCATACAATTCCAGAAGGCAAGAGTCAAGTGCATATATGGCGGCGAGGCTCACCATTTCACTGGAGAAGGATGAAAGCTCAAACACAGCAAGGACTTCCTGCTCCGTGATGGGGTCGTTGGTGAGGGCCGCAGAGCCCTGGCCCGCAGGGAGCACCTCGGTGCCCAGCACGGACCGTACGTACACCTCCACCAGGGGCGGTAGGATAGGGTGCATCGGAGGTCTGCAGTTGCACATTTGCCTGGGAGTAACAATATAGGCACCGCTGGTAATGTGTTAGTAGACAACAACGGCTGCTGTTATTAAATAGGAAGGCAAGAAACTTTGTATGACTCCTAACCTACAGCAGCAACAGTAAGGATAACATCGTAGCTAGCTATAAGTAACAAATGCCATTCCAACTTATACGGGAGCTAATTTCACCTTTATGCACCTATGAGCGATCGATGCTGCATCCCGAGCATTCCATGCACCAGTATTGGACCCAAGCATTAATTAGCAACAAATGAGATTAAATGATTATGGCTTCCAGCACACCGGCTGCTGACTATCAAACATACATCAGACATTCAAATCAATTAGAACAACACTAAGAACAGTGTTGTTCCAAAGCTAGCACACGTTTCCGTGCACCGAGGGAAAGTCTCGAGCGCGACGTAAGATATTTCATGGCAGTACACGGGTAAGTGTGCTGGTTTCGAGAGAAAAGTTCCACCAGTGAAGAAAAAATACAAAATCTGAGTCACCTAATATGAGTTAGCAGCGGAGTTACAGGCGGGGATATTAGTTGACCTGTGAACGGCCACTGTCGACTTCATGTCCATCACCAGTTTTGTTCCTTAATGGCTTTGGATCGCACTAGTTGTGGGTAGACACTTATTAAACCCCTAATAACTAGTACAGAAACAAAAGACGAAAACGAGTTCAGAAATGAATTTTAAATGAAATCCTTGGCAACAAATTCGTCCGCATAACGGTCAGCTAACAGATTAATGTTTGTAGTCTGATAGACATGATGAGGAGAAGGTCTCTCAAGTGCCATCAACGCAGCATTTGTATGTATCAAAGCGACGGAAGGTCCAAGACAAGAACACCACCATTACAGCTTCTGAAGGGTGTAAAATGATAGGTACTATTGGACCCGTAGAAATTTCAATGCCACTCTTGACCATACTGCAGTCTGCAGCATCCCTAGCTACGTAATATAGCAGGGTTGCGAAACATTAGTCATGAGCATGATACGGGAACAGTGTTATGCTCTTCTATCTAAAACATGGTTAAGGATTTATGGTTTTATAAGATACACGTTTAAGCCCCTACACCAGCTTAAGCCTCCCTACATCACTAAGCTGTTAGGAGAGAGGAAACGGAAGGGACATATAGTTTGTCAAAATAAACGTGGAACCCATGCACAAGGGAGTTCCCACACAGTATCAACGCGCATGGGAACAGCAAGTCGGGTAAGAAGAGGAAGAACAGAATCAAGTATCATCAGTAGGAGTATAAAGTGGAGAGAAACATAGTGGGCACGAACGACAGGCGACCCAAAGGCCTAGCTAACGGCTAAAGTAACCTACATAATCCTGTTGGGGCGGTGCTCCCCATAACATTGGATTGGCTCACCGCTACACTAATTATACCTTGGCCAAATACATGAAATTTTCTGTTTCGCTTGGACACAAACAGAAGTATCTGCAGCAGGTATAACAGATAGACGTGTTGAAATGGGTATAACAATTAATGAAAAAAATTATTGAAATACAGAACAGTGGATGAAAATCAATTATAAATCTACTTTGAATAATTTCAGAATTCACATTCAATGCTTGTTTCATCCACTACAACATTTTTCTTTTTTATCAAACAAGAAAGTGGACGAGTCCTATAAACGAAATCGTTGTTTAGAACAGAAAAAGTAGTTTAATTGACTTCAGGGAATCCAAGCTTCATGACTGCTCGGTACGTCACAAATACAGTGAGGCCCACTCCTACTGCGTGCAGCCCTACGTCAGTGTATCGTGTAGTCAGAACAGCACTCTTAGTACTTTCAGGAATGTGACAGAAAGCGAGCTCCATTTTATTACTATCGCTATAGTACTCCTAACGTATGTAACAGTCCTCAGAACGAAAGCAACAGCAGTGTAGACTGCTAAATAAATGCCACTCGCCATTGCATGCAAATATGTATTTACTCACTCACCACTAGAACAAAATAACGATCATAGACAAAATCAAAGCTACAACACATCTGTCTATTCCGTGCTGAGCGATAGAGACCAGCGGCTCACCGGTATATCCAGTCCTTGATGTTAACTCTGTGCCTGGTGAACATGCGGCTCTTGAGGAGGTGGTAGACGCAGTGCACAGGCAGGAAGCCCGGCAGGGAGGCGTTGAGTCCCTTCGTTACTGACACCTTCGATGCTATCAGCGTCACGACCTGCACAGCAGCACCATCATCTCAGGATAGGATACAATGTAATATATTGGCGGCATGTGGCTGCTTAGGTACATTAACGAAGCCATTGTTGATTATTTAATAACGCGCACCCTGCCGCGAAAACTTTGGCTATCAGAACACAAAAGCTTTTAGGGCCATTTGCACTTTTAAGTTCGCGAACATCGTTGCAACAAATTCACTGTGAAATAGTGGCAAATTTAGGATAAAACCTTTGCAGAAACGCTGCTCTGTTATAGTCTCAGGAAGCATCACCATCTATTTATACGGTATTGATAGTTTTTGCCGACATTGCACATCGAGAAAGTTAAAAGCCAGTGGGAAAAGTCTCCATCCATTTGAAATATACAGTATAGGTACACAAATAAGTTGCCACGTCCATATCTTCATCGGAGCATAAACTCCCACTCGTTCTCCACAAGCTCATATTCGTATCAGAAAGCCAATAAAGAGAAAATGAAAACTTAACAACACTACAAGTCAGATGAGTACAATGGGAACTGAGGGATTTCTGTTTGATGTTCTTCAGTGCAGAAAACCCTGCTATTCATCATGCGAGCGCATCCTCACCTATTAACGAAATTGCACCCACTTATCGAGCAGCGGAATGAACGGAGCCTCTTGACAGATGATACTCATTACTTGCACATCATCAACTGATACCCCAGACAGCCACTACATGCACACTGCAACAGCAGGTACCCCCGGCACCACACTACATGCACACTGCAACAGCAGGTACCCCGGTACCACACTACATGCACACTGCAACAGCAGGTACCCCCGGTACCACACTACATGCACACTGCAACAGCAGGTACCTCCGGCACCACACAACATGAACACTGCAACAGCAGGTACCTCCGGCACCACACAACATGCACACTGCAACAGCAGGTACCCCCGGCACCACACAA
>LQNS02278143.1:18270153-18283061 GCA_001587735.2 Parhyale hawaiensis | reverse complement strand
TCTTTGGTCGCAAACTGCGGCACCACAGAAGACACCCAGCAGAGTGACTCCACACACGTGGGGTGACGTGAGCAACGTCACCTGGACTTCTTCCGAAGACTCTCAAGAAGCGACTCTAATACCTATGCCGAGTTCGGACCCACAGCTGTATTTGCACTTGAAAAAAACTTGGACATTCAACAGAGATATTGCTTGGGATCAGTATTTCCGAAAACTACTCATGAAGAGGCTGCACGTGAATTCTGTATCTTGTCTAATTATTTGTAGCTGGTTAAAGAGGCCACGAAAAAAGCTGGTAATTGTCTTGCCCTTACGAAGGCAAATGTGATCATAGTAGTCGGATAAAATGGACTGGTAACCACTCACACCTTCCCATATCGTTAGTGTTAAATGAAGCTCTGCCAGAACCAGATACGAGATGTGCTCAAGAAGAGTAGGACTAACCGATACGTTAACTCCACGAAAGCAAATGAGGTTCCTGGCGATGCACTGAGGGCTATAGTAACCCCATCTCTGAGCTTAATTAATAATTGGACTGCTTCTCTTGTGAGTATGTTTGCTGCAAATAATACCATGGAGCTGTGATGTAACGGGGTCCTTCGATCGTATAGCTAAGTTGACGAATATTAAATAAATATAGGATATAATATAGCCCTTACAAAGTACTAGCGGGACCCGGGACCTCACATTCAGCATTCCTGCGCAACACGCATGTACAATGAATAATTGTAGTCAACATTCGTTCGGCAATGTAGATCAATAAAGTACATTAGCTATGCAATAATCTGTTTATCAACTTAGGTATCCTTGTAAAATAGTACATTACATGTGAGCTTGCGCTTGATTGCAAGATCCGTGTTGGAAGAGAGACATCAGAAGGTACTATTGGATAAAGTTAACTGGAGATGAGGAGAGTGCATGGGGTATACTAAATTTATAACCCAAGGGTTTCAGCTACGTCTTGCATTGTTCGCCTATGTATTTGCACGTCATTTCGAAGCTCTATTTTTAATAATATACAACTAATTTCGCCCTTCAAAATGTTACACATTTCTATTTCTTCCGAAGCGTATCCTATTTGTTCACACTATTACGCTGTCCGTGAATATTCAATGATAGCACATCATTTTTCTGCTTTACTTGATGCGAGAGCTATAGAACAAAGCACAGGAGATTTTGCCAAATTCTTCAAAAAAACAGTCTTGTGTTAGCGTAACCTCTTGTTCTCAGGATACTGAATTGCTTCAGACAGTACAGTTTCGTTTCAGGAAATACTTTAGAGTGGAGCTGTCCAAAACTGCCCACTTTGTGTTCCTGTGCCTTAGCTACGCATTTAATCCTATTAAGAATGTCCTGTGGCAACTGCAAAGTAAATAAAGTAGCTGCCATAATTGTTCGGACACCTAAAAACTCATCAGAAATCTTTTTTAAATACTTCAATATTATTTAAGGCATTGAAATGTAATATTACACAAGTTGAGCAACATTTTATAGCTAAATTGTGTTACAATTTCAGCTGTTCAGGATAAATAAAGCAAAAAAAAAAAAAAAAAAAAAAAAAAAAAAAAAAAAAAAAAAAAAAACAAACAAATGAATTGTAATAGTAAGAATTTAGCCTGGATAAAAAAGTTCGGACAACCTTCAAAAATAATAATTAAGCACATGAAATGAGGCTACAAATACGAACTACGTTATGAATTTAACTTTTTAGCATTTAGTACTTTGTGTGGTACCCTTTACTGTCGATATGAGCTAGATCTCGTCTACCACAAGAGCTGACCAAATTACAACATTCATCTGGTGTTATTTTTTCCATTCGTCCTCCAAAATGGCCCATAGCTCATGTACATTTCACGGATTTCTCTTCTTCGATCATCCTCCTAATAATTTCCAAACATTTTCTATGGGATTTAAGTCTGGACTTTGTGTTAGCCAGTCCATAACACTTACTCCTTCTTGCTCTAAAAATGACCTATCCAATCTTGCCGTGTGGCAGGGAGCGTTATCTAGCAAAGAAATTGGTTTATGAGTTGAAGAGGCTTTGAAGATCGGGACTACAAGTTTTTGTAAAAGTTTCTTGTATACCTGTGCGTTCAATTTTAATTGCAGACGAACTAAGGGACCCGTGCCGCGTGCTGAGATCATACCGAAGACCATAACGCTTCCGCCGCCAAACTTTACACTTGACGCAATTCTTGGACAATCTTTCACCAGTTGAACGACGAACAAATCTTTTTCCATCGGAGCCAAATAAATTGAACTGAGATTCATTGCTGCATAATTCATCCGAACATTTTTATTCTTCTTGCTGAGCTAATTAAAGGCTTGATAGCTGTAGTTCTCTGATGCAAGTCTGCTTCTTTGAGACGGCGTGAAACTGTCTTCCTAGACACCTAGATTCCATGCGTATCACTAGCTTCACGGGAAATCTCTGCTGCGGTTTTAAACCTATTCTTCTTTGACAATCTAAGCAATACACTATCCTCTCTTCTCGAGGTATTGCGTGGTCTACCACTTGAAACACCAGCGGTACTTGAACCATTCTGGTCATATTTAGTCAGTATATCACAAACCAGACTTTTAGGTCCATTAACCTTGTCTGCTGTTGCCCTTATAGAAAGTTTATCATCACGACGCTATTTCACGATTAACTCACGAATAGAACAAGGTGTAGGGACTCCCGAGGTATGTTGATAGAGCGGATATTGCATCGATAATGACTGCAAGTGTGTTTAACCCAATCTACATAACTTTGTTTGTGGCAACATTGTTTTTTTTTTTAATAAAATGGAAAAAAAGAAGGGTCCGAACTTTTTTGTCCAGACTAAATTCTTACTATTACAATTCATTTGCTTGTAACTTTTGTTTTATCCTGAACAGCTAAAATTTTAACACAATTTAGCTATGACATGTTACTCAACTTGTGTAAAATTACACTCCAATGCCTTAAATAATATTGAAGTATTTGAAGATTTTCTGATGAGTTTTTAGGTGTCCGAACCATTATGGCCGCTACTGTATATTTGGTTAATAATGACACGTACAGACTTCACTTTGTAATTGGCGAAGCTTTCTGCACAGCTCAAATTGGTGGAAATTCCGTGATTAATGTTTTCACTTACCTCAGCTTCGCCTGACGTAGCGCTTCTAATTTAACCCACCCCGTTGACACTTATGTCCGCGGCTAAACCCTGTTTATTGATACGCAATCCATCTACCTTACACCTCGTCTAACTTTTTAGTATTCTGATTTCACCCGTGAACCCCGTTTTTGTTCTGCCAGCAAAGGTACTTCTCACATTGCGCTCCTATCTATATACACACCTTTTCTAAGCTCTTTTTCCCACAGATTATAGATATCATAATTTACCCCATCCATAGTCTTTACAAGTTTCAATTTTATGTCAGAGTATCAATTTTTCACTATTACGGGACCCGTAGATATTGATCAGTAGCTAATTATTTCTCTGCTTTGTTTACTGCGATAGCTCTACAACAACCGCCTCGGCCAATTTCCTTAAACATAGCATGCAGCGTAACCCTCTGTTCACAAGATATCATTGTATTTCCTTCGCTTCAAAAAATACTTTAGCGACGAGATGTTTAATACTACCCGCTTAGGGCTCCCGAACCGTATCCTAGCTGCGCATCTAGCTCTATTAAAAACGTCGTGCGTCACCAGCAAAGTGAACATAATTTAGCGTGAAAAATTGAAAAGCGGTAGATATGAGACGGGTGCAATATCTTCATGCCTTCGCTTCGAAACTGACTGAAAAATTTCCAAGAAGATAATAAAAGCACATTAATGGTTGAACATCAAGTGAAAATAAAAGCTTTTTGCAAGTTGAATTTTGCCCTATCTGGTAGAGAAAGCGTAATGGTCGTACTAACGTGGGAACTAATGATGGAACAGAGAGAGGGCAAGCACATTATTATTGCCTCCGCCTATGCATGTTTTCGTCCAGTTTGTCTCTTTGGCTTTTTGTCTATCACCAAGATAACTCAAAAAGTTTTGAACGGATATTTACGAAACTTACAGAGATTGTTAAGTGTGTCGGATAAAACAGATGATTAAGTTTTGGTGAAGATCCGTTCGTCCGTTTGTTTGTCCGCCAGGTTTTTCTTAATATCATAACTCAAAAAGTTATAGACGAGTAAATGACAAAATTTTTTGATGGCCTGTCTATTCGTTTGTTTTTCTTTGTGTTTGAGTTTATGCTTGTTAGCAAAATAACTCAAAAGTTAAAAACGGATCTTTATGAAATTTACATGAATAGATAGTGATATTAACAGACATCAATGATTAAATTTTAGTTATGATCGGTTGGTCTGTTTGTGTGTTTGACTAATGTTTGTCAGAATGTTTTTCAGCAGCATAATTCGGAAAGTTATGAGCGGATCTTCAACAAAATTATAGTAGCTGTTATTACTGTCAAAACGCACAAATGATTAGATTTCGGTATTGATGCAAAGGAAATTATAGTTTCAGAACCAATTCGAAATTTTTTTATTACCGTTGCCTTGCCTGGCGGAGATATGCGCTCTGAGATTGCTCTAGTTATAGATACGGTCAAGAGTTTTGATAAGGTCATGATCAAGAGCAAGTGTCAATAACCATTCATCAGCTGTATATAACCAGAAAGTTCTGTAGTTCACAGGCAATTGTGGTGAAATAACTTTCATGGCTAACGTTCCTATCGCATTGGCGAGGTCACATAGAAAGAGCGCATACCTCCGGGACAACGGTAACGAAAAATTTAAATTTGTTCTGAAACCATGATTTTTTATCAACACCAAAATATAATCATTTGTGTCTTTTAACAGTATTCACAGTTTCAGTAATTTTTTTGAAGATCCGTTTATAACTTTTTGAGTTATGCTGCTAACAAACATTCTGACGAACATTAGTCAAACTCACAAACAGACCAACCGATCGTCACCAAAATTTAATTATTCGTCTTTTAACATTACTAACAATTCGAGTAAATTTCATAAAGATCCATAAATAACTTTTTGAGCTATTATGCTCACAAGCATAAAATTAGAACAGCGACAAACAAACAGATCATAAAAATTTGGTAATTTAGTCTTCGTGGTATACCTGACAACTCATGTAAATTTCATATAAAATGGCCCCTAATTCTTTGAATTATGGCATTAAGAAAAATGAAGCAAACAAATGGATGAACGGATCGTCACCAAAAGTTAGTCATTTGTTCCTCCTAACGTACTTAACAATCCCTGTAAATTCCGTTAAAATCCGTCTATAACTTTGAGTTATCTTGGTGAAAGACAAAGAGACAAACTCGTCGAAAACACAACCTCTTTGGCGGAGGTAATAAAAAATTTGAATTTAATAAAAACTACATTGTTATTCAAGTTTAACCATTGGTGTTCCCATAACAATGATTCAAAAGGCTCCAAAATTTATTTTTCAACTATGAATAAAAAAGTGCAGGTGGGGCTACGGCAATAAAGTTTTATTCGGAGGATAGGACAAAAAATGTTATGTTAGGAATCCACACAGTTGTTGGTCGCTTCAATCTTGCGTGCTTGTTCTTTGGTTGGTCCGTCTCTCCGTCACGCTCTTAAGGATTTCGATAGGAGAAAACTCATCTATAGGAAAACAAGTTGAGTTACAATCAAATTTCACCCCTTCGAGTAAAGGTGACCAATATAGCTTCTATTTAAATACATGGTCAAATTTGGAAATACTGTATTTTCTGAATCTCGCTTTGCTTTCGAAACTAGCTTGGTTCTTTTTGATATGAAAGATAATGAATCTTCTTCTGAGCGTGGTAGATGAAATGAAAAGCGGTATCTTTGATAGAGTATTTGATCCTGTCGGGCATAAGATATGTCGCATATTTTTCAGCTGAATTTCTTTTTAGCAGTTCGAGAAGATCAGTTTTGGTGGGAGTTTTCGTTTCTTTTGTTTGTGCATAATAACTTTCGCTTACGCTTTCTTTAGCTGAAGCTCTTCGATGCAGTTGAAACTTCACGCTGAGCAGGTGCTTTTTTGTAGTAAATTAATTTACATTGAGGCCAAATTTTGACGCCTGAGATTTAACTATCTCTTTGGTATCTAGGTTACGGTGAGCCCTGGGCATTTTTGGTGAATTCTTTTGACCGAACTATATTTTCTTGGTGCTGATCAACGTTTGGCCAATTCCAAACTGATATTCGCGCCTTATCTGGCATTTTGCTCTCGCAAAACTCATGGCTATACAACTTGCGTTTCATTAATGGAAGATCAGGCCTGCAGAATGAGACCTATTTAACAACACAACCTATAGTGGGGACCAAAAATAAAAAGCTTAATCTCAAAAATTACTGCCGTCATTTTAGACGGCTGGGCCCTCTAGTTGAGTAAGAATAGGCTGCGCTAAGTTAGAGTAAGCTATATACATCTTTTGTTAAAGTAAGATTGCATTAGCTACGAAAAGTTATGTCCAATGCGTAAAATACGCAAAGAATAGCGTGAGATCACTGATATAAAGTATTATGCAACTACGAGGAATTTCATAGCGCAGCGGTGAGGAGATAACGTTGAAATAAACACTTTAGTACTTCAAAAAGGAAAACCAATAACTTACTAGGGCTGCAACCTATAAATTCGTGTTGAGCGCATTAATATCTATCAGACTTCGGTATAATTTGTCGTGTCCTGGGAAGATGGTGAGTAGGGAGCATAAGATTGTACGACTGAAATTCTTAACTTGCAAACAGATATGTGAATTGGTCTCAAGAACAGCGGTCTGAAGTGCTTTGAGTGATGAAAGTGAAGACATTTTGTTCGGTAATGATGGCAAAAGTACAAAGGAAGGCTGACAGGTGAAAAATTTAGTCCGCTGTGCATCAAAAAGTTAAGCTGGAACATGAATGTGTGACGGTAGTCGGGATCAGTTGCAACCAAGGCACAACGCCTCTCATTCGCCTGCATAAAATCTTCCTCAATGAACAAGTGGTGCCAATAATAAATCATTGGTTCATCAACTGTGCCATTTTCATGTAGGACAACGAGCCCTGTCACAATTAGAAAAGTGTAGGCAGCTAAATTGAAGACTAAATATTAATGCTCATTGATTGGTCAGTTTGAAGCTGCGGCCGTACAGAACCTAAATAAGATTCTCGGGCAAAATGTACTGGCTGGAAACGCAGAATATTTGTGGATAAAACTCAAGAGGTATGGGCTAAAATCGGCGTCGATACTTGGATATGCTGATTAAATTTTACACTTCAAGATGTGCTGCTGCCATGAAACTAAAGGACTTTTCCAAAGGCTTGATAGAGCATGCTTGGTTTTAGTTCAGTTAGTGAAAATTACTCGTTTGTTTTCGGTTTCTTGCAGGTTAATGCAAGTTTCAATCAATAACGTGATTTGTGTGGCCCACAGTTTTGTACTCTGCAAAGCATGCAGTACGAAACATTACTTTGAGCATAACTTTTTCTATCTCTTAGCATAGACAGAAATAAAATTGTCACTGGGAATGCTATTATCTTTCAGTTTCGATTGCAAATGTAGAGGAACACATGGGGCGTTAACGTCGACCTATGAACACTTGCTGCAGACACTGTATGGCATAAGACGTTCAGCATGTTTGGTTGCCATGACAATCTCCATGACCTTCGATTTTAATGGTCATAGATTTCCATTACATCTTCTCCTATAAATTAACTTTTCAAGACTGTCGGTTTACGATATTATCCAACCATGGTAGCTGTCGCCATCATAAGATGACGGCAGCAAAATCTTTAGCAAGCAGCTATTCTTTCGCTCTTCTTCCCCGTTCAGCTCTGTAGACTATCATTCCCATGTCCACCGTTGATATTCTACTCTATTGCCAAATTGTGGGCTCGGAGGGGGGTGAAATTCAGTATCCACGCTACTGTTATGGGGCACTACTGATGTTAACTTCATTTGGATAATACTGCTGTAATCTAGCACTAGATTCTTCTGGGTAAATAAGTCTACTGTGGTTTGAGAGTACTAAAGTAACTTATGACATACAAATTACTTTTTCCTTTTCCCCTATATTACCTACCTTACATGGTGTTCTATGCTGTGTTCCCCAGTTTTATATTGATGATATATTATGTGTCCCTGTCTTTCACTTCACTTGAAGCACAACGTTGTGTCTATGGAGAAGCTCCAAATATCGCATTAAGTGACTAACAGTAACGTGAATGATAGTGCGTTCCCACGAAATGTATCCAGAAGCCTAGCATTTAGAAGATAACATCAATGCAACAAAATAAGAAGATTCTTTAATGAATTTCTGTTTTTATATGCATTGCATCTTCTTCAAAAAAATACCACAGGGGGTAAAGCGTCAGCGAGTATCCGTAGGTATAACCCGTATGGGCCGATAGCAGGGTCTCGGCAGCACCTATGGTAGTGGCGCAGCTGCAGTTAAAATAATTTTTGTTTGCAGCTGCGGCGTCGTCATCTCTGCTCGCTAAGCGTATTTCACGAATGCGTGTCTAGAAACAAACAGGTTATTTGCCTTAACAATGATTTGTAACAAAATTTTCAAGCCATATTTGATAGTGAAATGTTTAGACTAGCTTTGGGTCAAGTATATGTAAAGATCTACTAGTTGCTCGTGATAGCTGATCCCTCTATGTCTCAAATTTTGGCAGTGACTGATTTTTAGATAGTTCCAAGTCACTGTAGGTCTTTTCATTTAAATTAGATTAGATAGGCGGCAGTAGACGAACCAACAGGCCCATTCCGAAAGAGACACCGGAATTTACGCCACGACCCTCTATGAGCTATTGCCATTATGTTAGTAGGATATAGAAGACTGGAGAATAGAGAAAAAAGGGGGGGGGGAAGAATCCCTGTCAAAGAGACGATCATGAATGCACGCAAGCACGATCTAGAGCCGCTGATATGCGGAGCTTGGAGGAGTTAAACTGTGTATTTGGAGCGACAGAGAGTAGAAAACGGATTAAGGTGGCCTCGGAAGCTTTGGCCGTTAAGAGTTTGCGACTCCTGGAGGAGGAGTTCTTAGCTGTGGAGGATGTCTCTCCCAATGTATGTCAAGACGATTTTTAAACACGTTGACTGACTCCGCACTAACAACATCGGAAGGGAGTCTATTAAAAATGCTGACTATGAAATACGGAAAGAACTGCAGACTTAAGATCGTTCTTCGAGCTTTATACTTGAGTTTTTCACCGTCGTTTCGCAAGCGATCATTGACGTCTCTTTCAAAGAGTCCCGTTGTAGGTACGTCGCTGAAGCCATTCAAATACTTGAATGTTTCTATTAGTTGCTCCCTGAGTCGTTTTTGCTCACGAGAGAGCAGACCAAGTTCCTTACAGGGAAGAGTAGTATTCTATATTAGGTTATATATTTTTATACAGAGAGGCATTACTGTTGCCGCTTGCTACGAGAATTTCTAAAGCACTCATCGTTCCATTTTTTCCCCAGTTCCAACTCTCGTTACATGGTGTTCAAACGCAGCATCATCTTGCATTTTCACTCAAAGCTTTCTAAATTTTTTATAGTGTCCATTGCCAGTTTCAGTAAGACTCAAACACGGTAGAGCTGTTCCAGTGTGTAGGCCAATAAAATTTTCTTCCGTTGGAAATTATATTGTCACCACCGAAAAATACTGTTTAAATCTAGCAGAATGGTGTGCATGTATTCTACTGACTAGTGCCGGCTTGTGCTGTTAGCAGAAATGTATCCGTGACCATATTGTTGATCATATTGCGGAAAAGTGGGGAACAACATTGAGTACCTACTGCCTTACGGTTACTTAGTTAAAGATAATTGAACAACGCATTGTATTTAACAAAAACGTTTCAACCCACTGAAGATACAGAGATGTGTATCGAGGACATGCAGGTATAGTTTATGTGGGTGTACGTGCGAGAACGGAAGGAACAATTGTGCTACTCCGCAGAAGCAAGGTAGGTCGTGTTTAATTCAGTTGGTAGTTGGAGTGCATCCTTCATAATTAAATCAGTACTCCAAAGATGATCAATCAAGAAGTTTCATGGGGAACTATTGCCACTGTCAGTTGTTACTGCCGGGTACCTTAGAAATACAAGAATTAAGAGGAAGAAAGTAATTACGGAGACGAAACGTCGGTTTTCAGAGCTCATCGTCGAGTGTATAGTCTGAAGAATATGTTACTCAATTTGCTAGGTCGATTTTCTACTGAAGTGCATATCATGAGGTCAGAGCCAAAGAAATGTGATGCAGGAAGAACGTGTTCATCAGAAGCCAGCAGGCTGTTAAAAAGTACTTGAGCAGTCGTCGATGATGACTTCGATATATACAGCAAAGCAAGAATTGCGATTAATTTTATGGCTAAGTTATTTTTGCCACAATCGGCAACCTGGCCTAGTTATTGCGCGATTCACTGGCGTTAGTGGTAGAAAATATCAATATATAATAAAAAAAACATGCTGTGAATTGTGATAGTGTTCATTTGTTTGTATACATTAATAAACCACGAATCAAGTTCTATATAGATAAGACGGGAAATTCCAACCTTGGCAGAAGAGCCAGCCAAGTCACTTCAGTACGTCACTGTAACATCTCTCTGCATGGTTATGATATCTTTTGCTATGGAGATGAGCATCTCTTCCCATATACTCTCCTCTTAGTTACTTCCGACACTGGTCAGCAAATGTCATCAACAGTTTTTTGCCGCACCGTAGAAGGCAAAACTTGGCCGCACATCCCAACTGGGAAATCCCAAGCACTGGTTCGTGCTGCAGGTGGATGTCTGCTGGGCCCCAGGAAAAGTGCGCGGCTGTGGTCGACTACAGACTGGCAGAGCTATGGCTTTAGGGATGGAAGCTTTAAGTGAGAACTACGACTTTTCGATCGTCTCCACTTTTGGTTCAGCCAGTGCCCTTGCAGTAGAAAGTGATTGTCGGGGACGCTGACGTGTCCCAAGAATTCATTAGCTGGAAGGCTAAGGAGTAACCTTCAGCGCATAATTGCAGCACCCTAGCAGTAAGTGAATGATTTTCACATTGCTTACTGCAGCAAGAAAGATAAATATTTTTGCTCTCGCCTATTTTATCTTGAATAGAAGAACAAGCTGCAACCATTGTGAGAGCAATATATCCTCTACAGTAGAATTATGTTTACAAACTATAACCCTCTACCGGCCAAATCACCAGATACGATGTTTCTATACTGCTATTTCCGCGAAAGCATTTTTTCAGCGGCAGGCAATGTTTACTAATGAAGCAGTGTCAATGCGAACTCTTAAGCATCATTTATAACTATACAGAAAGCACTAGTCAGTAATGTAACTCGCCAAATAGATAATTCTGAACGCGTGCACTCACGATGTTACACGCGGCCACGTCGGGGTACTGCGGAGTACCTAGAGTGCTGGAGGCCTCCTTACATGACTCAACTCGAGAACTCTAGTAAAGCTAAGGTTATCACGACACGGTAGAGGGAGAATAGGACTACTGCCGACTAACGAGTCCAGTTCTAGCACTGAAGAGACTTCAGTACCACAGCTGGAGCGTGTGAGCAGCAGTATTAGTGTTGCAGGAGCGGTAGGTACAACATCCCAACTGCAGCAAAGAGGAACACCACAACTGCAGTAAGGGAGCAACACTACAACTGCAACAAAGGCACAACACCACAACTGCAGCAAAGAGGAATACCACAACTGCAGTAAGGGAGCAGCGCCACAACTGCCGTAAGGAAGCAACACTACAACTGCAACAAAGGCACAACACCACAACTGCAGTTAGGGCACAACACCACAATTGAAGCACAGAGGAACACCGCAACTGCAGTTAGGGCACAACACCACAACTGCAGTAAAGAGGAACACCACAACTGCAGTAAGGGCACAGCACCACAACTGCAGTAAGGGAGCAACACTACAACTGCAACAAAGGCACAACACCAAAGCTGCAGCAAAGGCACAACCCCACAACTGCAGTTAGGGCACAACACCACAACTGAATCACAGAGGAACAACGCAACTGAAGCAAACAGGAATACCACAACTGCAGTAGGGGCACAGCACAACAACTGCAGCTAGGGCGCAACGCTACAACTGCAGCAGAGGCACAGCACCAAAACTACAGTAGGGGCACAACACCACCATTGCAGTAAGGGCACAACAGCTATAAAGGAGTAATACCACCACAACTTCAATAAAGGAACAACACCACAAAAGCAAAAAAGGAACAACACTACAACTGCAAAAAAAGGAACAACACCACAACTGCAAAAAAAGGAACAACACCGCCACTGCAATAAAGGAACAACACCACAACTTCAATAAAGGAACAACAACACCACAACTGCAATAAAGGAACAACACCACAACTTCAATAAAGGAACAACAGCACCACAACTGCAATAAAGGAACAACACCATAACTACAATAAAAGAACAACAACACCACAACTGCAATAAAGGAACAACACCACAACTTCAATAAAGGAACAACAACAATACAAGTGCAATAAAGGAACAACACCACAACTTCAATAAAGGAACAACAACACCACAACTTCAATATAGGAACAACAACACCCCAACTTCAATAAAGGAACAACACCACAACTTCAATAAAGGAACAACAGCACGACAACTGCAATAGAGGAACAACACCACAACTTCAATAAAGGAACAACAGCACGACAACTGCAATAGAGGAACAACACCACAACTACAATAAAGGAACAACACCACAACTTCAATAATGGAACAACAACACCACAACTGTAATAAAGGAATAACAACACCACAACTTCAATATAGGAACAACACCACAACTGCAATAAAGGAACAACACCACAACTTCAATAAAGGAACAACAACACGACAACTGCAATAGAGGAACAACACCACAACTTCAATAAAGGAACAACAACACGACAACTGCAATAGAGGAACAACACCA
>LQNS02278143.1:18174204-18189643 GCA_001587735.2 Parhyale hawaiensis | reverse complement strand
TAAGCAAACCAGGAAGCTGAAACTGGCTAAATCAATTAGTGAAGTGATAGCAGGTGTCAAATTGGAAGCTCTCGCCTCTAATTTTTTTATATTATTTACACTCTAGAGTATTACTTACGACTCTTGCAGAATGTCACATATTGTGCCAGTATATCAATATCAATATGCAATAATTCATGAACACCGAAAATACACCTGAGTTTGTGCCTTATAGTGCCCAAAAAGGAAAAAAAAATTGAATGTATTTACTGAAGTATTTAAATACATTTATGTATTTAAGTACTTAGTATTTAAATACATTTCAAAAATGTATTTAGTATTTAATTACATTTTACATATGTATTTAGTATTTAAATACTTTGATGTATTTAGTGCCCATCACTGCCCTGTATGTAAAATAAAATAATAATAATAATCTTCATTAAGTATTTACAGACATTACAAAATTGAATTGATATATAGCACACAGGAGAATTTTTCTTATTTCTAGGTTACACACAGCACATGTCGCAGTGATCTTATATATTAGACATCATTACGCCCCATTGCTTGTCCTCTGTCAGGCAACAGTATGTACTGCCATCGTATCTACATATTAGACCGTTTCTAGCCAGGGCCATTATGGGGGGCTTTTATTAACGAGTTGTTGGAGTTTTCAATCCTTTTTTTGGGCTCTATACGCATTTTTTGCTCCTGACTTTGAGACAATCAGTGTATTTTTGAGCGAATGTCAGACTCGCGCTATTAGACATTGACACATTCATTAATCTGCAGAATATGTCATTATAAGCAACCCGCAAGCGCTGAATAGATTTTTTTTTTTAAGTTATCCCAAAGTGAGTTACAGTACAGGGGATATCAATATGTCCGGAATAACTGACATTTCACTTCTTCAGAGCAGTGATTGAATTTTTTAATTAACGTGTCACCAGCTCCATGGAGCTTCCGCGTTTCTTTCTCTATATCCTGGTTATCACGAAAATTATCAGTGATTTTATGACCCAGGTAAGAGAAGCTGCTTACGTGCTTAAGCTCTACACTATTGAGAAGAAAATGTTTGTGACCGGAAGGCTACAGCTCGCTCCTAGGCCTAATATACATGCAAAATGTTTTTACTGTGTTATGTTCAATACTATACAAAGATTATTCGCTTCGCCCTCGCAGATTGCGAGGAGCTTTTTTAGTCCAGTAGCACGGGGAGAGGCAAGCACCATGTCGTCAGCATAGCTAAGGGCATTTACTGCGTTGTTGTTATTATGACAGCCTACTCCAGCTGCATTTAACTTTGTATGAATACAGTCAACGAAGATATTGAACAGAATGGGAGAGTGTAGGCCTCCTTGTCGTATACCATTTGTCATGCAATACGCTGATGATGATTTTGCCCTCATTTTACATAACATTTCTGGGATTGACACCAATATTTTAACATTTTTACAATGTAGGGTGGTACTGTGTACTGTCGGATGAACGAGGCTCTCAGGTCTTGCTTCGTGAATCTGACCCTAAAAAATACGTCATGTCTTTCGTGAAGTCTATTGTTTGCAGCTAAATTTGGAGAGATCACGCGCGTACTTGCAAATGTCCGAAAGGTTTTCATCAGAAGCTCTTGAATCGGCTTTCGTATAAGGTATGAGCTCGCGCACTGCGTATCTTCTATTTAGGCGGATGAGTTACTGTTTCCCTTTCCGGCAAAATGAAATTAACTAGTAACTAATTTACAGAAGTTATAAGTATTATTATTATTAAATCAGACCAGACTGGCGAAGTGGGAACGGAGAAACTCCATGAGATTAAAAAACCCACACGCAAACCAACCCAGCGAGTGAAGAAAACAAAATAATAATAATAAAAAAAAAGATCCAAGATCACAGAATAGCTCTGTGTAGAGATCGCTTAAAGCTGCCAATACCCGCACCAGCAAACACAGGGCTATCAAGACCATTCCAAACCTCCAAGCAAGGCAATGGAAATGAAAGATTTACATATGTTTTGAAACCATAATTTGTTTTGCGTTTAACACCAAATTTTAATAATGTGTGGTTTTTTAGCTGTACTAACTGTTTCTGTCAATTTCGTGAAGATCCGTTCATAATTTTTTTGATTTATGCTGCAAACAAACATTCAATAAGTCATACACTCAACCGGACCTACCGATCATCACCAAATTTTAATCAATTATGTCTTTTAACCTTAATAACAATTCCTCTAATTTCATAGGATAAATCCATAACATTTTGAGTTATTGGGCTAACAAGTATAAAATCAAATAGGGAAACGAACTAACAGATCACAAAGAAAATTTAGTCACTCATTGTTCCAACTATGCCAAACAATCATGTGAATTGCAGGAATATCAGTCCACAACGTTTTTAGAAGAAAAGAAAGGCAGACGAACTGGATTTTTTCTGCTCTTACGTTTATATCAAACCTTGAGAGGATGGCCAGTCTCCAGCCTTGCCAAGTTTTGCATAACTTGTTTCTTGAAGCATGACGGAACATAGACAGATAAATCAGCATATAAATGCACATTGGTCTTTATTATATTCTAGATGCGAGACTGTGTCCAATCAGAATGACGATAAAATATCTTGCTTATGTACCAGAGACTGATACCGTATTCTTTTTTTTTGTGTACAATATTGTGGAGGTGAACTAGTAGTGAGCTCACGAAAGGAGCAAGAGTTACAAAGTCGTCTATCTTAGTCACCACGACAAGAAGACAGAACATTGTGAATATTTGACGGAGCCCACTGCTGCTCTGAAATTTGTGTGTAATATTGTTTAGGATAAAATTCGGACTGTATTACCTAAGGGGGTGGTGATATAAATTTAATCTTCAAGAGCAGTACATGAAAATGTACGATTTATCAGTTAAATTTAAAGGTAAATTATGTTTTGTTTCACTGATTTTAGTAGTTTAAATGCGCTACATTGTGGCCTAACAAGCAAAAAAAAAAAAAAAAAAAAACGCATGGGCACGACCAACGTTGTCCAATATCCATGCTCACCGTTGTGTTCTGGGTTTAATTAATGAATGCAGTAATCGCGCATCAGTGGCTCACACCGATCAATTATATGCAAAGAGGACGCAGGTTTGCAGCAGTGGAATGTTCACATCCCAGGGCTATCTATATCTAGAACTGGTGAGTTACAACCTTGGATGTGGTATTGTATTTAGAAAGATCTATCTGCATCATTGGTGAGTATTTTTTTGGTACCTGTCCTTTGATTTGTGAATGGTTAGGTAGGCCTACTTGAGGGCTGGTCAGAGTTTTGTTTAGCTGCCTGTAATTAATTTTCACCGTGTGGAGACACCTTTGGTCACCATTCTTATTTTTGCATTTTCAAATATTTGTCACTACCTATGGTGTAATAGTGTAACTGAATGTATTTACAGCAGGCATTGTCCTTGCTAATTTACAGAGCTTATATGAATATTTTTCCCACTGAATGGATTTTGAGGAGTTTTCGTAAGGCTTGTGTAAGCTATAGCTATAACCAGGGTTCCAGAGTTGCATCAACGATACAGATGTCAAAATAGAAAACTATGCATTGCATAGAAGTGACCGCAAAGATAGGAAGTGTGGTGGTGTTGCATTATCCGTAAGAAATCACCTTGGTTCACATACAAAGCAAAAATTCTCTAATGGAATGTGTGAATGTATAATTGGTAATATTGAAAAACTTAGATTGATGTACATGGTGTGCTATCGACCGCCAAAATGTACTACCGAAAAATTTGCTGAAATGTTGCAAATGATCAACACACATTGCAAAGAAGTCCTGAGTAAGTATCAATTGTATACAACTGGTGATTTACACTTCCCCTTCTTAAAATGGCTAACGACAGACTTGCCGAATGAAACTGGAAGCTTCGTAATATCCAGAACATCATCGGGCACTAGAGCTGAAAAAGATATGGCTCTCTCTCTAGTGCACATGATGGGAGAATTTACACTGACCCAAATGATCTCGTCACCTACAAGAAATGAAAATGTCTTAGACCTCTTCTTCGTCGATAACGCACAAATGATTAAGAATATTGAAGTCTATGATACAGCATTATCTGATCATAGGCTTGTTGAAATAACGACTCAACTTGGCGAAAGCGATTCCCATAAACCGCAGAAAAATTCTCAAATAAACTCCATTTCCAGTCTACGGGACTTGAATGTACACGATAAAGGGATAAATTGGGACGGCTTGAATGCAGAACTGCAGTCAGTAAACTGGGACGTACTTCTAAATAACTAAATAGAAAGTGAAAGCATCAATGAGACATTCGAAAACATTTTATTAGAAAAGTACATGAAGTACCTTAGCCCGGTAAAAAAAATTCGTAAAAGTCGACACCACAAATTCCGTGAAATACTACTTAAGAAACGAGCAAAACTTATCAAATGGCAGCAATCGACAAAATTAATACAACGCAAATCCGAGTGCAAAAGAAGGCTAGATGAAATAGAACGTCAGCTTGCAAGATCACACGATGAAGAAAAACAAGAAAAAGAAAAGAAAGCCATTGAAAAAATTAAAAGCAACAGCAAATATTTTTTAGCCTATACATCGCACCATTCCTCGATAAAATAAAAAATCGGGCCACTGGTGAATGATACAGCATCTATTGTTGAGGATGACCTGGAAATGAGCGAAATACTAAGCCGTCAATATCAAAAAGTCTTAAGTGACAAAATTCAAAATCCTGAAATCCCAGGAACTGATTTAACTACAAACTACCTAACGGACTTCGAGTTCACAAAACTAAGCATTGAACTAGCCATTGATGAACTTAGCGGCAACAGTGCATCGGGACCAGATGATGTGCCTGCAAAAATCCTTAAGATGTGCGAGCTGAGCATCTCCTACCCCCTATACCTTATGTGGCGGAAATCAATGGATGATGGAGAAATTCCACTCACCTACAAGCACGCGATTATTTCACCTATTTCTAAAGCTGGAAATAGCATGGATCCAGCGAGCTATAGACCTGTCTCCCTAACTAGCCACGTAGTGAAGACGTTTGAAAGCGTCTTTAGGAAACACCTTGTACATCATTTCGAAAGCAATAAGCTGCTTTCATAAAATCAACATGGCTTTCGCCACAAACGTTCATCCACTTCACAGCTGCTTGGGCATTATGACTCTATTCTCGACCTACTATGCCAAGGCAAAAGTGTGGACGTAACATATTTAGATTTTGCCAAAGCATTCGATAAAGTAGACCATGGAATACTGCTACTTAAACTCTTTCAACGTGGGCATCCGTGGAAAATGTCTTAGATGGATCGAAACTTTTCTGACAAACCGAACCCAAAGTGTAATTATAAATAACAAAGTGTCTAAACGACAGCCGGTACTTAGTGGAGTCCCACAAGGCACCGTGCTTGGTCCAATACTCTTCCTTATCATGATGAATGATATGGGACACCAATGCAAGTTTGCCGTTCCCTCATCGTTCGCTGATGACACACGGATATTAGCAGCAGTACAATCAACGGCGGACGTACGGAATGTGCAACTAGACCTAACCAACATCTTTCACTGGACATCGGTTAACAACATGACCTTCAACGAATCAGAATTTGAAGTTTTATGATACGGAAAAAACTTCTCCCTTACTGAATCCACGTCCTACGCGACGAGAGATGGGAGCGAAATCGACAGAAAGCAAGTTTTAAGGGATCTTGGGATCAGAATACAAGATAATGCCACTTTTGAAGATCGTGTGGCTCGAGTCGTTACCGTAGGCATTAAGTGGAGCTGATGGGCGCTTCGAACCTTCTCTTCACGAGAGGCAGACACAATGCTCACCTTATGGAAACAACTGATACTGCAAAGGATTGAATACTGTTCACCTCTTTCGATGCCAAGCAAACGGAAAGACTTGGAGCGCCTCGAGACGATCGAGAGATCGTTCACTGCCAAAATCCGAGGCATGAAAGATTTAAACTATCACGAAAGACCGGCTCAACTTCAAATGTACTCAATTCAAAAGAGATTCGAGCGCTTTACGATCATATATATTTGGAAAATTCTAGAAGGAACTACTGTTAATGTCAATGGGCGAATCCAGGCCAGACACTTAAACAGCATTGGTCGCACTTGTGAGGTGCGCATTCCGATCAAAACTGGCGGTGATGCGATAGCCACGTTCATAAGATTATCAAAGCATCAGGCTCCCCGCTCTAATAAGTTGTTTTACGGAGCAGTGTAAGCTTTACAGTGGCCATGTCTCTGACGCTTTAAATTTGTGAATGACCTGCGTACGAAGGACTTTTACAGGCTATTTGGACGACAAAGCGGCTACGTGAACTGTGGGTATAACTCGTTGTTAGCCACCCCGCTGGTCACGGACTTCAGCATCACCTCTGCACAAGATGGGCCGCGTGCGTAACGTCGCCTGGACCTCGTCCGAAGTATCATCAAAGGTATCAAAGGTAAAGGTATTCATCCTGCAACATCAATGCTAGAATGTCAATAATTAATATACAAGGCGAAGTGACTCCATACGAAATATTTAAACACACCTATGTTAAAATAAAAAGTTTTCTGCAACAAAGCTCATGTTTAGTTATATTCACTTGATTAAATGTGGTCATTACTACTCATTGAAATATGACAATTTTTAAATGATACAATTTTGTCATTTTGGCAAATACACCGAAGTAATGGTAAGCAAATAAAAACGTATATAAAACTAAACATTTTTTCGAATTTGAAAACGAAATCAAAATGTTTGGTTATTACAAACAAAATAAGATGTCTAACAAAGTTTAGTATCAGTACCTTAGCGTTCTCTGAATATTGTCTCGTATGAATTTGGTAAATCAAGACCAGGTCAACCTGCTGCGGTGTTCTTCACAAAGAAATAAGGATTTCCATAATCATGGGCCTTCTGTTATATATCCGTCAACGTCATCATTTTGTGACATGAAAAATATCTCGAAAATATTCCAATATCAGGATTGATATGTTAATGTCTGTGTGTACAGC
Organism: Parhyale hawaiensis; assembly: GCA_001587735.2. Taxonomy (NCBI): domain Eukaryota; kingdom Metazoa; phylum Arthropoda; class Malacostraca; order Amphipoda; family Hyalidae; genus Parhyale; species Parhyale hawaiensis. The sequence continues at coordinate 18,182,647 of LQNS02278143.1, read as the reverse complement.
ACGTCCAAGACAGCTAATCAGTCATGGCAACTCAAAGAGTATCATCACGTAAAATGTTTCCTGCTAAATTGGCTTCTTTAGTTTTACCAACAGAAGACAGCCACTCAATCTCTCTAATGACGCACTGTCTTCCTCTGACAACAAAATACGTGTTTGTAGAACTGCCACGACGATCCGCTCACAAATTACAGTAAATATAACCACGAATCAAACTGGGTCCAGAAAGCGCCGTTGTTACTGCTGCAGAGGAGCACAACCATCTACACTGTTATAAATACCAGGGTTTCAGCGGACAAAATTTTAAAAATCTTCACTGAACTTCTCGTTTTTTTTTTTGTCGCTCTTTCATCTCAGTGATATTGGAAGAAGTCCCTAAATAGATTATTTATTGACAGTTCTGTACAATAAACAAAAAAATTTAAACTTTTTCTATCGCAATGACAGTTTGCTCTGTATATTAGCTGATATACAGAAAGTCAAATCTTTTCTCCTATTTACACACACAAAATGAAAAGCTCAGTTAACACAGTTAAAAATGCATTCCTTTGTACAAAAGACAGAGCATCAATTTTCAAAGCTTTTATGAAAAAAAAAGAAATGTCATGCTGCCAGTATTCTCATTTCGGGCCCACCCTCCTCCGCGTACTTGTTCGTGCTGCAGCTATGTGCCAACATGCTCAACAACAACAGAGTATATACAGCAGTATTCGACTACGTGTATATATAGAGCTATGAGGCCAGCGTCGGGACGGAAATCTTTATGCGATAGATCTGCAAAGGGAACCTATTCTTGCAAGGGTCTGTACCCCCACACCGGCTTCCAGACCGAATGCTTACTAATCACGCCATGCATTAAAAAAAAAAAAAACTTACATGGCTGATAGGGAGGCTAAAACTTACTGTTCATGGGCAAATCTCAGAACCTTACATACACTGCAGATGTGTACACATAAAAAAAATAATTTGGAGCTCATTATTTCATAGTATGCTGCGCATATAAAATAATATCGGGTGATGTAAAGTTCTGTTACCCTTCGCCTTCGCTTGTTAAAACTTGGGGATAATTTGCAGTCGTTAGGAATAACCTTGCTGTTGGATGAAAAGTAATGGCGCAACCCATATTGTGTTAGTACTGTCCAAAAAATTAATAACTCCAATAATGGCAACAAAGAGAATTGAGATTGCTCCTTTTTTTACGCGTTCTTCATCAAAAGTCTGACTTTCCAAGCAAAACGCCTTAATGGTATTCAAATGATGGTGAAAAAAGTTGCAAGCCTTTTCAGAACGGGTTGAATTCCCCAGGAATCGACCTCGCTAAGGCAAACACCAAGTTGTGATGATCTAACTCTCAATATAACTAATTTTGTAAGGAAAAAATCTCTGTGGTAACAGTAAGTAGGCTATAGTGCTGTACAAATTGAAGGGGAAATGAGCCTCGACGTAACTCCTGCAAGAAGACAAAAGCGAGTCCTAGGATTTTGAGTTGATGCATCGATAGACAAACCTCACGCAAAATGAACAGAGAGAAACGTAGGAATTGCAACAACGATTACATTGGTGAAAACGTTCTTTGTGCTCCAGATAAAAATCGATTTTACGCTTTAGTAATAGTAACCAATCCTTGCTCCTAGACGTTTTTCATTTGGCCCTGACGTTTGAAACACTCATATCTGAAAACATTGTCGAAATCACCGCCAATTGGACGTCACGTTTGCGCGATGTTGAAGGTACGAATAGTGTGACCGCCTGAGATTATCTCAGAAGAAGTAAAGTTACATTTTGAGGTTAATTTTACTGCCAATGAGAGCTGCACTATATGGCTGCCCATGCGGCTGAGGCTTGTTAGCCTCCATAGTGAGCAACAAGCTGGGAATGTAAGCACGATCCGAAAGTCAGAAAAGTTTGGCTAACCACATATAGAATCTATAATGTATGGGTCATTTTGTATGATGCAGAAGTGTAAACGTAATGAAAGTGGACTAAAATAGATTTGTTCTAAGAATTACAGAAAACTGAAGGGGATGTATAAATACATAGAAGTTAAAAGTAGGAACTAGACTGATGCATCAATTCTATTCTGATTATTCACTGATCTTCCTATTCTTTCAAACATAAATTTTCCTCTTCAGCTAACTTTGGTCGTGCATTTAGACCTCCGAACTGGCCAAAATTCTATGCCAAACGCTCACGCACCTCCGCCATGCACACAGTAAACAGAATACTTTCTGTGTACGGTGGCGATGCACTCATTCGTTCTAGCTTCTGCACATTGCTGAGAATCATGGGAAAATTCAAGGAAATTAAAATCAACAGAGCAAGCTTCAGTTTCTACTATTGCCTTATTTCCCTAAAACCTCTGCTATTCAGTCTATCGGCCAGTGCTATTATTAATTGAACTCTTATTATCGAGAGTCTTCTAAAATTTCAATGACAAACCCCAGAGGGGCAAGTCTGGGAGGGGGAAAGCTTCCCCTCCAGATCAAGGTAGAGGACGAGGTAAAGCTTCAACATACTAAGCCAGGTCAAGTCCGGCATCAATTCCATTTCGATCCCCTACGCTTAATAGTAAAGGAGTTACTGGGGAGAATAAGCTAACTAATGCTTTACCCTCATCAAAGATATTGGGACTACAAAATCAACTAGGCCTAGAGGCTCCTTGCATTCTCTTACGGACTCTCACTCTTCTCTTCATTCAGACCCCAACTTTGCTGGTTTTGTGTCAGCTGAACTTAACAGTCAGTTGAACTCTAGGCCCAACATGAACAGTAACAATTTAAATCTAAGCTTACATTCAGTGGGGAATATTGTACCAGAGACTCCAGAACCAACCCCTGATAAGACCTTGCCAGTGATCCTGGTAGAACCTTCTGATTCAAACTCATCACCACCACACAAATTTCTCTCAAACCAATTTGTTCTCTCCAAACTTCTTGAAAAGTCTCCTTTTGGAGCTGATGGCATTAACTGCCTTCGCAGAAATGTGAAACGCAATATTCTTGTCCTAACTATGTGTCAGTCAGCATGTTCTCATATTCCCAACCTTTTGAAAATACCTGAACTTGGCCGTTGGAAAATTCACTGCCGCTTACCAGCCAATCAGTAACAATCTGCTGGAGTAATCGGCCCATTTGCATTAGACCCCGAGATACACACATACAGGAAGCTCTCATTGAAAAAGAATACAAAGATGTTCAAGTGTCTAAAATACAAAAGCCAAAAAATCAAGGACCAACATCGATGTTTAAAATTACTTTCCCATCAAGCAATATGCCTAAGCATGTCTATTTTTAGTTTCAGCGATTCCAGGTCACTCCTTATGTAGGATGTCCCTGGCAATGTTACCGTTGCCAGAGATTTGGCCACAGTGCTCAGCACTGCAGCTCTGCTCCACGCTGTGTAGCCTGCTCCGGCCCACATGTGGTACAGGACTGCCCAGAGAACTCAACAACCCGCTGCTCCAACTGTGGTGGTCCTCTTACGGCAAACTACGGGGGATGTGCAATCATGAAACAGGCCAAGGCTGTAGAAAAAGTCAGAATAGAGAAAAGTCTTTCTTACCGTGATGCAGTCCAGTCGGGTAAGTCCAATGGACGTGCTATAAGACCAAAGAACCAAACATCCCCTCAATCCACTACATTTCTTTCAAGTTATTGTGTAGCTGCTTCATCTGCTACCCCTACAAAAACAAACCATAGCTACCCAGACAGACAAGAATTCCTTTTCTTCAGATAATCTTCAAGCCTCACTTACCCAACTAGTCTCTCTTCTAACCAAACTTCTTTCTTTTTGCACTTCACACCAATCTGCTGAACTTCCAACTCCACTATCTGTTATGAAAGATGAAATTCTGCAGAGTACAATCCTGCCATCTTCTCATGATAATCCTTCAGCATCCCAAGATGTAACACTCAGTTCAATCTCTTCCGCTGTTTGTGACGTTCCTGGAGATACAGGAGACTTAAATGAATATACACAAGTACATTCGGGTTCATTGTCCTCTCTCCCTCCTTCAGAGTTTTGGAGGACATAACTCCCTCGCCTGTAATCGGTGGAAAATTCTTAACTGCTCACTACCCTGACGCCGCAGCCTCAATCGAGCCATCTCCTGTTATTGGTGGTAGGTTCATTCCAGCTCAACATCACTCAGCTGGTCTTTCAGAACCATCCCTTAAGATAGGTCTACAAGGCACAATATCTAAAGCATCATCAAGTACCCAGTCACATTCTACTTCTAAGGGCCATAGAACAACAAAATGTCTTCCCAAAAAGAAATTAAAATAATCCAGTGGAAGTGTCGTAGCTTAAGTAATAAACTAGGATTTCTCAAACTCTACATTTATACCAATCAGCTCTATATTGTTTGTTTGTGCGAAATTTGACTATCCCTTCTCATAAACATCATTCATAAATTACTCTTGTATCTACGAGCATCGTCCATATGGCCAACAGGGCGGAGGATTAGCTATTTTTATCAGAAGTGATATCCCTTATCTATCTCTAAACCCTCCTACCTTTCCATGGGTCATCTTGAAGTTCAAGGTGTTAAAATCTTCTTAACTAGTTCCAAATCCCTCAGCCTCCTGAATCTTTATAATCCAGGTCATCCCATCACTCTCCCGGAACTCTCCTACTTTTTCTCTATTTCTAAAGAGAATTTTGTGATAGTAGGTGATTTTAATGCCCATAGTACACTGTGGAAATCTTCCTGCTCTCCAAACTGCACTTGCAAAAATATTGAGCTCCTTTTACTTCAAAACCCTACTGATGCTCCATTAACCCTTCCTTCTCTTCCCACTTACTACAATGTTTAACACAACTCCTTCTTTACTCTTGACTTGGGTTTTGTTTCAACAAACCTCCTACCTACCTATCTCCTCCATCCAAACAGGTCCAGATCTCAATAGTGATCATTCTGTTGTAATTACATCTCTTTTGTGATGGAAATTCACTTCTGGATCCTAGTCAGACTGGATCTTTGCTCTGCCAGAGAGGGGTCTACAAATAGAGGATGTACATTCCAGTAATAGTCAGTTTACCGCTAATATAATAATAAGTGCAAGCTCTCAAATTTTTTCCCAAACTGAAAAAGCTATAACTCCCAGATTCAGTTAACCTTGGTGGAGTGTGAGGTGCGGAGAAGCATTGCAGTCTCGGAAGGCTGCAGAGAAGCAATTTATGAAACAGCCATCACAAACCAACATGATAGCCCTGAAAAAATCGGAAGTTGTAGTGAAGTGGAAGGTGAGGCAGGCTAAGAAGCAGTCATGGAAACAATATTGCAACACTATTACTTCAGACACTCCTTGCTTACTTTTGAGGCGCGTCCGTAGTCTACGTTCTTCCCACCCATGGAAGTCTCACCCATTTGTCACTCCTTCCTCTATAATTTCTGACCCAGCTGAAAAAGCAAAGCTGCTCTCATCCCATTTTGAAACAATATTTTCTGCTTCAGCTCCACATCCTTACCCTAATTTTATACTCCTTCCTCTGACAATAGCCCTAATGGCTGACAACACTTTCTGGTACGACCAGCCTCTCACAATGTGCGAACTTGACCGCTCGATATATATTCACTACCTAACTCATCTCCCGGCTCTGACCGAGTCTGTCATAAACATCTCCGTCACCTACCACCAACCTACAAGCAATGGCTGTTGAAAATTTACAATACTAGTTTTAAATCAGGAGAAGTATCTTCCGCTTGGAAAGAAGCAGTCATTCTCCCATTTACAAAATCCTCTAAACCAGTCACTAATGTCGCTTCTTATCGTCCAATCTCACCATTGTCTTGTATTGGGAATTTAATGGAATCTCTTATCAACTCAAGACTAATGTACCACTTGGAAACGGTCATGCTCTTAGGGCAGCCCAAGGAGGATTCAGACGACGCCTCACTGCTGTGGATCAGATAGCAAAGTTAGAATCTGCTATTCGTACAGCACAATTTAAGAAATCCTTCTTAGTAGTAGCTTTCTGTGACCTGACTCAAGCCTTTGATCGAGTGTGGTATACGGGATTACTTTACAAACTAGCTTCTCTTGGTATTCAAGGACAACTACTTCGATGACTGAGATCTTATTTGAAAAACCGATGTTATCGAGTGTTCTTTGAGGGAGAATAATTATGCTCCTTGCAAAAAGATGAACTCAGGCGTTCCTCAGGGAGCAGTTCTATCTCCCCTTCTATTTAGTGTCATGTTACATGATATCCCAACAGTTCCTGATGTCCGCTCAGATGAATATGCAGATGATCTGATATTTTATACTTCTAACAAAGATCTTGGAACAGCTACACTTTCCTTACAAGCAGTGCTCACTAAATTTTTTAGGTGGACAAAACAGTGGGGCCTTGAGCTTAATTTGAGAAAGACTAAATGCGTGATGTTCACGAATCGCCGTGCTTCCCCTCTTCCAATCGCAGTTGGTGATCAATCCGTGGAATTTGTACAGCAACATAAATATCTTGGAGTTGTTCTTGATGCTCCTCAACTCAACTGGAGCACACATAGCGTCACTGAAGCTGCGTTGCATCCCTCTAACAAATTTATTACAATCAATTGCTCACCATCACTGGGGTGCAGATCACACTCTGCTTCTTAAATTGTATAAGAGTCTTATTCGCAGTAGACTTGATAATGCTGCTCCGCTGTATTGTACAGCTTTCGACTCCCAACTGAAGCAGCTAAATGTAATTCAAAACACATCTTTGCGAATCGCCCTTTTATGCAGAAAAACTACTCCCATCAACTCTCTAGAATTAGAAGCAAATATTCTTCCACTTTCTCTCCGTTGCCTTCACGTATTGTGTACATATGCACATAGAGGTGTACCTTTGCTTTCTGTTCCTCTCATTTCACGCATGAGGCTGGCGAAGTCATCTTCCTTTCTGGTATTAGCTATGAAAACCTTTTAAGAACTGAAAATTCCTATTCCTAGAACATTGCCATCTCCTCTCCACTTTCCTATGAGTCCTCATTTTCCTGCAAATTCTTCCATTCTTCTTACAGAGTTTGCAACAATCTCTACCTCAGCTGTTACTTCTGCCGACATTAGCAGACTGTTTCAGGACATGACCCGTAGTCACTTCCCTTCCTTCACTCAATGCTTTACCGATGGCTCCCATGTTGGCCTTCCTTCTCCTTCAACGGGTGCTGCTGTTGTGATCCCCACTAGAGGTGTCACACTAAATTGGAAACTCCCTCCACATATTTCCCCTCTGGGAGCAGAGCTATCTGCTATATATGAGGCTCTGATCTGGGCTCAGACCAACATATTTGATGGGGAGAACTTTGTGGTCTTCACAGACTTCTCTACATCTGATCCGATCAAATAAACCTAAACATTATATTGTTCTCACTTTTACTGTTCAGTCACTATTAATTTCTCTCCATAAGAAACATTTTGTCAAATGCCAGTATGTGCCTGGACATGAGGGATAACAGGTAACGAGGCAGCGGATGCGGCTGCTAAGTCTACTCTCTCCCTTCCATTCCGCACTCTTGTCCCTCTATTGACTTATGTTACCCTTAAGCTTAAACAGGACTCTTTACTGGACCTCTGGCAGAGGACGTAGCGGACTGGTAAGCGTGTGTCTGGTAGAGGTAAGTACTTGGCGGCTATCAAAGCTCAGGTAGGCGGCTGGCCATGGGCATCGCACTCAGACCAGAAGCTGGAGACTGCTGTTACCCGACTCAGACTTGGTCATGCAGGTGTTCGCTCACATTTACATAGATTTAACTTGGTAGATAATCCTAACTGTTCTTGTGGAGCAGTAGAGACCATAGAGTATTTCCTATTGAGATGTCCTATCTATGCTGGCCCACGAGTGCACCTTACACGCTCTTTAGAGTTGCTGGGTGTAGCTCCTTGTCTCCAGAACCTTCTTGGAAAGGGTCTTTTTGCGGAGGCAGTGCAGTTTTTGCATAGTCGATGCGCTTGGCCAGTACTTAGTTGCAACTGGCAACTTCTTTCTCTCTAGTTTTTTTTTAAACTAACCTACTTACTATATCATACTATTATTCATCCCACCACAGCCTATTTTGGCTTAAGCGATGAGGTTTGCGCGGCACATGCCCCATTAGGTGCGGTATCATGTAAGAATTTTTAGGTAGAGTTAGGCATCTCACAGTAAAAGCTCAATGTGTGTTTTAGGAGGTACCTACTGTTTTTGTGAGGGGGTGTGCCTCACTTCCTCCCCAGGCAACATGAACTTGTTGATGGAAGGTTCCCTCGGTATACCAACCTTCCCTCTGGGTCGAATATTCGAAATGATTTACAGGGAACATTACAAGGAGTTTAGAAAATGACCATATCAAATCTGATGCCAGCGGAAGGTGCCAAGAATCAGCTAAAGGGTTATGGGCCTTGTTGCAACGCGAGATTGAGCTGACGTTCTTTGGACGTCGATCGTCGAATACTTAGAAAATTGTTGAAATGTAAACAAA
>LQNS02278143.1:18144950-18158474 GCA_001587735.2 Parhyale hawaiensis | reverse complement strand
GACAGGCACATTGGTAAATAGCGATTCAGCATCTAGTGATGCTATGAGTCCGTGGGGCTGGTTGGTGCGAAGGATCTGGAGAAAATCATCCGTTGACTTGATGACATATTTTGCATCGAGGTACGGAGTAATGAGTCATTTGAGTTCCTTTGCGGTGTGATGTGTTGGCGTTGGTATCTGGGAAATTATGGGCCTCAGAGGATTTCCGTCCTTGTGCGTCTTTACTGTTCCGTATATGTATCCAGGGAAATATTCTCCAGCTATGGGTTCCAGAACTTTATTTTGTAAACCATGGTTTGCAGATTTGATGAGTTTGTTTGTGTCAATTTTCAATTGATTGGTTGGGTCTCTTGATATCCTTTTAAACTTAGTAGTATCGCTCAGAATTTCATCAAGTTTTTCCTTATACTCAACTCTCTCCATTATGACAAAGTTGTTTGCTCTATTGGCTTTCCTCACGATGACGTCCGGATGATTCTTGAGTGCTTATGCGGCCTGTCTGAGCTCCCGTGTCATCAGACTGTTATGTTGTGGTCGTCCTCGCTGTTTTGTTGACTCCGCTCTGAGTTGGTCCCTCAAACTGGGATTGATAGTGACAGAACCTTGTTCCTGCAGGTGCTGCAGAGAGCAAAACAGTATCTCTAGTTCGGTTGCTTTGGCGACTTTATCGGCTTTTGGCTGATAATGACAGTTGAGGCCCAGGTTGAGTAAGTAGCGCTGTTCAGTTGTAAGCTCAATATTCGTTAGGTTAATGAACGAGTCTCCATTGGCAGGTAGACAAATCTGACCTTGATACAGGCTGTTCAGTTTATTCACGATTTTACCGGATTCCACGGCTTTGTAATGCTGCAGTAGCTCTGTCAATTTTTCCATCAAACGAGTGAGGATTGGTTCGCTCCCCATTGAACAGACCTGATCCGTTAGTCCTGCAACATCTGCCTGTAGAGCCGTAGCTTTTTCTTCTGCTTTCTTAATTTGCTCCTTTACAAGATTCATTCTGTAGTCTCTGGTAACAGCGAGCTCTCTTGCTGCTGGGTCGCTTGTTCTAACTCTCGTATAGGTTGGAAGCAGCTTCTCGGTTATGCAGGCTTTATTAAAGGCGACTGAAAGATCGTTGTTAATTAGACATTTATTTACCCGCTCTAGTTGTCGAAAGCACTTGATAAAGTTCTCGCTGCCGGTGCTTCGAAGAAGTTAGCCAATGCTGTCCTCGACGTTTCGACTACGCCTGTAGTCATCATCAGGAGGCGCTATATATATATATAGTGATCTCGGGGTTTGAACGTAATCGATTAATACTATAAAGGACGTTGGCTGTATTCAGCTGCCGTTAGCTGTGTTTTGACTATTACAAATAACGGCCAGTAGTCTACGGGATTTTCATCGTACGTTTTTCGACAGATAAACTCTCAAAACGGGCCGTTTTTGGCTTGATCCGTCCCTATCCCCGACCGACCACGCCTACTAGAGAACGCCTTCCAATGAACTGGTATGTGTAAGGTTAGGCTTGACGAGGACTGGTTCTGCTTCTGCTAGCGTTCCGAAGTGTTTTTAGTGTGTTTTTTATGTGTTTTTTTAGTGCTTTTATGGTGTTTTTGAGTTTATTAGCTGAACCAGTCCTTGCCTTGAACCTAACCAGATGGGAAAAAGCTTTTTAGGACGTAAGCAGAACCAGTCCTTGCCTTTTACCTAACCTTACACGTAAGGATTCATTGGACGTACATTACACTAAATGGGAGAAAATTACATCTAATGACCTAATTTATGTCTAAACGTCTAAACCCTTCATTAGTTATATATATATATATATATATTTAGTAACGGATGACAGTAGCAAGATATCAATTTTGTTTTCTTGCACAATATCAGTTTAGAAAGATTCCTTATGTACGAGTTCATATATAAATAAAGAACTAGAATTTCAACGTCATTCCACAGCCCGCAGCAAGGTACAAGGTCAGGTGATAACATTCTGACATACACTAAGCTGTCTGTCCCAAACAGACATGACTCACTGAGCGCAGGGTGAGAACACACACGCCTCCCTGTAACTTACATTAGCACTGCGCTCGCTGCGGTATAACGACTTGTAACTATAGCATTCACAAGTTGGTTTAATATAGATTTAAATAGATCTGCTTCAAACGAAATTTGCCAATGTCAAAATCGCTATAGATTAAATGGAATTCAGTTTGCTCCAAATACAAATTGATTCGCACTAAATAAAATTTGCTGTGCTCGGATAAAAAAATGATTTGATAAAATTCTAACAGATTCAATTAGCTGGTCGGTTGAGGGCTCAAAATAACTAGGTGATCAGGTCACATAGGTGGAGTGTCGCTGGCCTCTGTATGTTCTACAACTGTGGTTCCCAAACTTATTTGGGCTGGCGTCCCTTTGGCGGTCAGGTATGTTCCGAACGCCTCTCTCCCAAGAGGCCACTTGCAACATGATTGTAATCGAAATATAGCTTAAGGGGGCCTTTTCACGGAAAATGGTCTAAATTCTCAATTTTTGTTTTATGCTCAGGAAGTGTCCTCAGGTATGGGGCTATAACGTCCAAAAATTTTAGGAGGCTAGCAGCACTAGAAACCCCCGAACGGGGAGGGGGGCAAAGAGAGTCCAGATGGGGTCCGGAGGGCGAATTTTTTTCCTGAACCTTTCAGCAAATACAGTCTCACGGCAGCCAATAGCGTGGCAGGTCACAGGCCGCAGTGGGACGGGCGAAGGGTGATGGTGTTGCACTCAGAAGTGTATCATGAAAAAACTAAAATTCACAATTTACGTGCCGTGAAGTTTATTCTCATAATTAATAGGCATCAATTAAGGTGTGTGATGTACTTGAATTTTGTTTAGATGTGAGCAGCATATGAAAATTGCTCGCGTGAAAGCAGTTTATATTGAGTCTCTGTGTATTTTAAGTACATGCTACAGGGAGTAAATGTCACCGAGCATTGCGCGCAATGCCTAGCCAAGAAGTGAACTGAATTACTCATACATTAAATGGATAGGGTTGTTTCAAGCTGTGTTAGACTAGGCCAGGTTCTATTAGTTCAATGGAGAGTAATGTAAAGAGATGCGTGCATAACTATAAAAGTTTACAACGTTTACTGTTTGAAGTATTACGTAGGTTATGTTCTCAGTTCCGTACTCATTTACTTGACATAACTTAGCCAAGCCGTACCTAATCTAACCTAGGCTATCGCAATCCTTGCTGAGCCCTAATCACCACGGTATAACCTACCCTAGCTAAGCTAAACATATCTGACTTAAATCCACCTTTTTCTGAAACGGCTGATTCATCTCACTTATTGCCGAAGCAAGATGCTGGGTTCGGCTTATTCATTGTAACATACACACACACATTGTATGTAGACACTGGTCAGTTGATACAGGAAATTAGTGGCACATTACGCTTATGACGAATTAGGGTTAAAAAATGTCAAGGTTCTGTACGTTCAAATAAATCAAAAAAGCGTTCTATATGAACTCATACCCTCGACGATGCACTTACATTGTACTCACACTATTCATATGTTCTATTAAGAAATGAATGGTTTCGATGTACGATGAGCGCCCTGCAACTTAACTTGAAGCGCGTTCCATTAGGACATAGACTCAGTGTGCTTAGTTTAATCCAGCGGGACTAAGAGCGTGTTCGATTTGGTACCTTGACAAGTCCACTTGACTTGACTTGTCCGGAGCTATTGACAGGAACTTTAGTTTCGTAGTTTTGAATCATGTTGTAGGTGTTTGAAGCGACCAAAAATGGTTGATGAACTACGTTGGGTTGCCGAGTAGTTCTGTCATTTGGAATATTTTGTCGTGAGTCGTAGTGCGGCCTTCAAATTCTTTACTTCGTAATAGTGGAGGTATAAATTAAGTCCATCGTTAAGGACTGAAAAGAGCAGCACTTTTTCTCTAACCTAGTTTATCCGCGAGCGGTAATTTGTTGCCAATCTACTGTCTTAACTGAACAACGGATAGAGACACTATGCGCGTACGCATCATGTACACACAGACCAGTGTACAATATATGCAAGAACTTTTCACACGCATTTCAATTCTAAAACTAAATTCAAGTACATAATATACCTTTATTGATGTCCATTGATAATCAATGGAGATCAATAAATCTATGTTAGGGCGTGTTCACTTGGGACCTGAAAGTCGATCAAAGCCAAACCTAATTGACTTAACTTGTCCGAAACTGCTGACAGGTGTCCCGAATTCGTCCCGTTTATTGAAGTTTCGTTCCACGAGTCAAAATATATAACATGTGAGGCTTCTAAATACTCAGTATTACTTTGTGTAATTGAGATTTCTGTCGGTTCAACTTGAGCTGTCGCTTCTAACACCTACAACACGATTCAATGCGACGAAGCTAAAGTTCCTGTCAACAGTTCCGGACAAGTTAAGTCAAGTGGGCTTGGTTTTAGTTCGACTTTTAGGTGCCAAATAGAACACGCCCTTAGTCCCGCTTGATTTAAGCTAAGCACATTGAGTTTATGTCCTAATCGAACGCGCTTTAAGTTAAGTTGCAGGGCGCGCATCATACATCGAAACCATTCATTTTTTTATAGTACATCTGAATAGTGTGAGTACAATGTAAGTGCAGCGTGAAGGGTATGACAAATAGAACTCTTTTTATGATAGGATTGAACGTACAGAACCTTAACATTTTTATAACCTAATTCGTCGTAAGCGTAATGTGCCACCAATTTCTTTAATCACTGACCAGTGTCTACATATAATGTATGTGTGTGTGTATGTTGCAACGAACCAGCTTAACCCAGCGTACTGCCTTAGCAATAAGTGAGATGAATCAGCTGTTTCATAAAGGGGTTTGTTTGGGGTCAGATTTGTTTAGATTAGATAGAGTAGGCAATGCCATGGTAATTAGGGTTCGGCAAGGATTACGTTACCCTAGGTTAGATTAGGCTCGACTTGGCTGAGATATGTCAAGTCAGAGAATAAAAAACTGAGAACATAACCTATGTAATACTTCAGAAAGTACACGTTGTTAACTTTCATAGTTAGGCACGCATATCTTACGTTACTGTCCGATGAACTAATAGAACCTGGCCTAGTCTAACACAGCTTGAAGCAAACCTAGCCATTTAATGTATGAGTGATTCATTTCACTTATTGGCTAGGCATTGCGCGCAATGCTCGGTGACATTTACTCCCTGTAACAAGTGCTTAAAATACACAGAGACTCAATATAAACTGCTTACACATGAGCAATTTTCACATGATGCTCGCATCTAAACGAAGTTCAGGTACATCACACACCTTAATTGATGCCTATTAATTATGAGAATAAATGGGATTGTTTTCATACACATGTATACAGTGGCGCCAGAAAGAAACGCAGCATGGCAAAAGTTTCAGTAAATTTCGAATTACGCTATATTTTAGGTTACTGACCGTATAAAACTATATAGCAATCGATTCATCGTCGTGTTGATGCTCAAGTTTAGTACATAATTTTCTAATTTCGCTAATTCGTCAGCAGATGTTTCTTTAAAACGCGATAGAACAAAACGTACAAAGCAACAAAATACCTCACACTTTAGAATCCCAATATAATAAAATGCTTGTTGTATTTATTTATGAATTTATTATTTCGGGTCCACTTTCAGGGAAATAAACAAAAAATAAGCCAGGTTGCAGATTTTGTAATTCAGTTACGTTTTTGTTGAGATCGATGTCCTTGCCATGGACCAAGTTGCAGAAGATGGTGAAAATTGGATCTTTATCTCTTCATCTGGATGCTCTTCTTGCTTGAAACACTTCTTGAAATCGGGACAATATGTATGCAGCTTCTGGAGTCCGATTTCATAACTTTTATTTTCTCAGGTCACGATGTATAAATTCGGCAGATAATCAACATGGCACTGACAAGTTGATGACTTTTCACGGGCAGTAGACAGTTATTTCTTCTAGCTTGCTGCCTATTAAATTTGGCAATGTAGCTTTCTCTTCACGTATTTCACGGGCATGAGACAACTATTTCTTCTAGCGCACTGTCTTTCTCTGGCTGCATAGCAGTATTTCGCTTCAAAGGCCGAAATTATAGCACTTCAGTGAAGCAGATAGCTAAGTATGGAAGTCAGTATTATGGATACGACGCACCTACATTGCATATGAGCTGACTGGAGGAGCGTTCAAGTTTATTGCAGTGTTTTACTTATGATTTTACCCTGGAAGACGCATGTTTATTTAAGAAAAAAGATAGGGAACGTAAAAAAAAGAACGAGACTACTACAGTCTCAAGAACGAAAACTTGCTATCAATGGTGAGATGAGGAGCCTATGCGGTACAGTGACAAGAAAGATTTGAAACGGAAGGGAATAAGAGTTGCTGATGAGCATGATCGGGAAAATGTGGAAGCGGCAAGTAAAAGAAGAGAGCAAACATATGGATTAATGCATAAATTTTTTCACACACGGATCCACTAGTTAAACAATAATGCAGACTATTTCGCTGCATTTCAAATAATTAGGCATCTTTACTCGAGCTACCAGTAGCTCCATTGTAGTCAACTATATCTTTGATATAACTTAGTCCTTATTTTTTAAACTGTCACGTTTTTTTTTTTCAGTGATTTCAAAAACTTACACGACGCGATGGTACTAGATTAACCGACCAAAGAAAAAAAAAAAAAAAACAGGCAGACGACTCAAATGTGTTGAGAAAACTGTTCGACTGACTGTGCAAAGACATTTGTACACTTCAACACTTGCAGTGTTCGATGTATAGCCGAAAATCGCAAAATCAGCCTTCGAAGAGGACCCTCCTACAGCAAAGATCGTGTGTTGAAAATCCAACTTTTAAAAACAAATTTAAAACTGCTCTGAAGATCAAAAAACATTGTGACTTTGTGGTAAAGTGTTCTGTTTTTACAATCAAAAATATATTGAAACAATTTTGGCTGATAGGCTGCATTGCAAAATGCCAATTCAAATAATAAATGAATTTCACTATTTTGGTACAGCATTTAAAACGTAGCAAGGAATTTCATACCCTTTAAGTGCCCCTCTTACCCCAAAAGTGGCCCTTTGACCCAATCCTGCCCTTGTCGCCCTCAGTTCGTTACGGCGCCCCTGAATTGCACAGATCAGTGTATTAAAATCTTTGACGACGTTTCGGCTATCAACAGCATCCATCTTCAGGTATTAAAAAATCCTACCATCTGTAAAAGTAAGGACAAAAACTTAATTCTAGCAAAAGTCTTGCAGGTAAAATATGAAAAAGGTTGCTATTGCACACCAGAGTACAAATCAAAAGCTAGTTTTATCACAGAGGAAAATACACTGTCACAATTTTGTACTTGTAACAATCCCAGGAATTGAAGCACCAACAACCTACACTTAGCAAGGTTACATGACAAATGACGGGTTCGGTGAGCGGAGTGAAGAAGAGAGAAACAAACAGACGATAGTCGAAGAAAGCGAGGAGGTTAGTAAAGAGGAAACAGAAAAAAATTGAAATGGAAATAAAGAGGAAGAATAAGACCGGTCAGTGTCGGTTCTTGTACCGTGGTTCACTAGTTTGTTACTGTGTAGTTATAATGGTGAAGAGTAGGGAGGGGGTCGTCAGACAGTTGTTATGTGCATTGACTGTTTTGTGTTCTTGGTTGAGAGTGTCTTAGCTATATAATGGTTCGATATTGTGATATGCTATTTCTCTGCTTGATGGCAAGTTGTGTTTGTGAGCTCTGCCATCGCGAACGGTTAGTTTGTTCATGACCTCTGGTGGGGTTATTTCTGCAACATTTTCCCAGATTTTTTGAGCTTGTGTCTGTAGTACAATGTTCATTGGTGATCGCTGGCATGACTGGTGTAGTTCCGTAGAAGGTTTGTGTTGCCTATGTGAAGTGTTCGTTATGAACCTGGTGGCCCAGTACTGTACTGTCTACATCCTGCGCATTTGAGCGGTAGAGCAAAGGTGGAGTGGAATTGCGGGGTAAGTCAGAACTGGTCTTACCAAAGCCATGTATAGCTTTCTTTTCTTGTTTGTTGATAAACTTTTGAAACGCCCCAGTTTTGCCATAGTTGATCTCGCTTGGTTTACTCTATTGCTGATATGTTCTTTGAACCCGTTAGAGCTGAAAGTTAGGCCCAGTATTTTTTTTTTTTGTGTAATCTATCGTTCTGTCTTGTAGAGCAACTTTTGCTGTTTTCTTTCTTCCCACTGGTATTATCTGACAATTTTCCCGGTTTGTTTTGATTTTTCATTTTCGCTCGAATGTGTCTACTTTGGTGATTGCTCTAACTTTTGTCAGTGATGTACGTGCATGTGAACCCTCCAGTGCAACTATTTGGGTGATATCGTCTGCGTAACTGATGTATTTGGAATGTGCGTGTGGATCTTCCAGATCATGAGTGCAGAAGGAGAAAAGTGATGGAGACAGGCAGCTGCCTTGCGGCACTCCGCTTTTCAATGGAAACTGTGGTCCTAGATATTGATTAATTCTGATACGGCAGGTTCTGTTATCAGGAAACTACAAATGGTTCTTGTTAAGTAGTCTGTAAAGTTCTTTGTATCTATTTTATACTTGAGGCCGTCGTGCCATATTATTATTATTAAATCACACCAGACTGGCGACGTGGGAACGGAGAAACTCAATGAGGTTAACAAACCCCCACGCAACCAGCCCAGCGGGTGAAGAAAACAAAAGAATAATAAAAAAAAAAGATCCGAGATCACAGAATAGTTCTGTGTACAGATCGCTTAACGCTGCCAATATCCGCACCGGCAAAGACAGAGCCATCAAGACCATTCCAAACATCCACACACGATGGAAAGAAAGAACGGGAATACTGGCCCGTACGGCATCGTAACGGTTCCAAGGCAAACTCATGAAGAGCACCGGTAAGCCGAGTCTACCTCACCCGAACAAATGGATCCGGAAGAAACTCAGACAGTGGATGACTGGGGCAGTTATAGATTTTATAGAAAAAACAGACCCCACCGACTCTGCGACGATGCGCCCGATCACAAGGCACAACACCGTCCAGCATGAACGCACATCGACGAACCAATTTGTCAAGCAAACACAGATGGCAATCGGCAGCAAAACCCCAGGCTAGAGAGCAGTTCTCCAGAAGAGGTTAAAGCAGCGACGTGTCGATTCTACCGAGCCAAACAACCTCCAAGCACGCCTCATAAAAACAATTTTCTGCGATGCACGTGAGGCAACCGAACGAATGTGAGGCTCAAACGTCAACTTTGGATCAAAATTGACACCCAAGATTGCCAAGTCATCAACCACAGGAAGTGATACACCATCCAGCATGAGTGCAGCAAAAGGAGGTGCCACAGTGCGCGACCTGGACACGAGCATGTTCTTAGTCTTGCCCGTATTTAGCCTCATCCTCCACCAAGAACACCAGGAATCAATCATTTCCAAATCATGCTGAATGGATTCTGAAACCTCTACTCTATCACTAGGCTTATCGCAAACAGCCAGCAAAGTGACATCATCAGCATAACCAACAAGTTAATTATTAACAAGATGAAACAGATCCGCCGTATATACAATGAACAACAAAGGGCCCAAAACACTGCCCTGCGGGACACCAGAAACCAAATCCAAAAACTCACTCCTCTTCCCATCAACAACTACACATTGACGTCAGTCAGATAAAAATTGACTAAATACCGCGAGAACTGAACCACCAATACCCATTAATCTCAGCTTATGGAGCAGCTTAAGGTGATTCACGCAATCAAAAGCAGCACTGAAGTCAAGCTGTACCAACCTTGCCTCATGACCCCCATCAAGAGCTAGCTGCAACACATGAGAAATGTGAAGCAGAGCATCACAAGTTCCCAAGCCCTTACGAAAACCATACTGTGTTGGGGGAAGGACACCCTGCTTTTCAAGAAATCAACCCAATCTCGACGCAACCAAACTCTCAGAGGTACGGGATGAAACCGAACCCTTCGGAACAGGCGTCACATGGGCGACACGCCAGCACTCCAGAAAAGAGCCCAGCCGCAACATTCGATGGAATACGGAAGCAAGCGGGGCTGTGAGCACACCAGCCACCCTCCGAAGAAAGAAAGGAAACATACTCGATTGATCAGTGCCCCCATAGGGGTCCAGATCAAGAAGAGGGCAGTGCACTTCAGAGGATCTGAAAGCAAAACCGGAGAACCTCGGCTCGGGGAGCACATGCTAAAGGAATGCGCACCCGGTCCCGGCTCTGCTTCCCAATTCACTCCGGACTTCAAAAAGATTTCACGCCTAACAGTGACTCTGGGGACCCGCTGACGAACCTGCAGCGTCGCAGATAGGGCACCATGGTTCGAGGAACCAATGGGAGACACCACTGACACTCCAACCAGATCAGAAACACCAGTCATCAGTAGGTCATGAACACCTCCCATCAAATGGGTAGGACCTTCAACCAACTGCTCACAACCAGAGGCATTCGTAAAATCGAAGGCGGCATGACCATGGCAATCAGTCCTCCTAGAGCCTAACCATTCCACAAGGTGACAAATAAAGTCACCCATGAAGGCAAAAGCAGAACGCCTATCCGATGACTGAATTCTAGCCATTGCATGCAGGAGACAATCAAAAACCCTATCATCAGCAGACGGGCTGCGATACACTGAGAATAAATAAGAGTTCCTGGATGAGCCACAAACTCGAAGTACCATCATCTCACAGCATGGACACTCATATTCACTCTGCCTAGACACAACAACACCCTTTCGAACTTAAGCAGCCAAACCCTTAAATCCAGGGCAAGAGTCATGCAGCCGAAGCACTGGCTTTCCAAAGTTCGGGATCATCAGCTCAGAAACATGGCAATGGCTTGAGACGAGCGTCTCCGAACGTAGCACAAGGTCATAATTGGAAGAGGCTACAGCTAGTTCGGCCAGATTACCATATAGACCCCGAACATTAGTGCACAAGATCCGGCAGGAGCGAGACCCAAAACCACGAGGACCGGGGTTTTCTTTCACATCCGGATATCTAGTTACCAGTCACGCAAAGAACAATAAATAAACATACGCCATAAGCAAGGCAAATCATCGAAAATCACAAAAAAGCAAATCGATAGTCATGATAGCAACGAAAGCAGCCAGCTATCAACACGCCCCAGACCCTGCCATCACCACTACGGGCTTTGGCCAAAAAGAGGAAGAAAAAAGGAAAGAAAAAGAGCTTCAGGTGGTACTACCCGAGGGAAGGGAGAGGGGAGCAGACTGCGGAAGACTGAGTACCCAGCTATGGCACCAGACTGTTCATCTCCTCTCAGGGATGCCGTTGGACCAAAACGGTCTCATCCGCCTTTAGAGTGGCATTTCCTCCAACTCAGGGACTACCCAGAGCCCCAAAGCCAGCTCATACAAACAAAGGGGCGTCCGGTGGCAGGACAATGGGGGTGGACTGATAACGCGCAGGACACGCATACCTTATCGAATGCCCTGCTTATGTCTCTGAGGACGATATGAAGATTTTTCTTGTTGGCGCGTGCTGTGGCTATTAGCTCATAGAAAAGTGCAAGTGCTGTTTGAGTTCCATGTTATGCTCTGAAGCCGTTTTGTTTTTTATTATGTAAGGAGTCGGTGTCTAGGATGTGCTGAAATCTGCGGTTTATGAGTTTGTCAAATATTTTGGACTGACGGTCTAAGAGAGATATTGATCGGTAGTTAGTGTGTGAAAGCGGACTTTTACTAGGCTTTGGTAGGAAGATGATGGTTGCTACCATCCATGCACTTGGAAAGTACTCCATGGATAGACATTGGTTCATAATGATTGAGAGACTTGTGATCATGTTTTCTGGTAGCTTACTTAGTTTGGGTTTCCTTATTCCAGATGGCCCGGGAGCTTTATTTCTAAAAGTGGCTTTTGTTCTTTTGCTTTCGTCTGTCGTTATGGGCGGGCAGTTTCTATGTAGCAGGGTGATATCGTTTCGAGAGTAAGGTTGTGTTATGGGCCGAAGGTAGTTGAGATGCTTGTTTCATTGAAGGTCTTGGTGTAGTAGGTATTTGAGTTGGTGATGATGATATTGTGCATATTAGAGGTTTGTTTCATTGAAGGTCTTGGTCTAGTAGGTATTTGAATTGGTGATGATGATGTTGTGCATATTAGAGGCAGGTGGTCACTGGGTGTGATGCTACCAGCTACACCGTGAAAGTTGTGGAAGATTTTGTGATTTCCTATAACTACGTCATATGATTTTGCGAATTTGTGTGTGAGGAGTGTTGGGAAGTGTGGCCCGAGGTGTTGGGCATGTCCCCTGTCTATTAGAGTGGCGAGTGTTTTGCTCCTGTTGTTATTATCCCTGTGGCCAAGTGTCGTATGCCTAGCGTTGAGATCTCCTATTATGTTTACCAGTTCAGGTTTTGTTAGTTGTGTGTAAAAACTTCCTTAATGCATATGGTAGTATCTAAGCCGTAAGTATATAAATAGGGCCTTATTGCGTTTCTATTGTTGCGCCCATCATGTCTGTTTCAAATCTTTCCAATAATCGGTACTTTATGTCTTTACATATTGCTATAGCTGCCCCGCTGTGAATGGAGTTGTCTGAATCTGTTTCATGTACATTATAATTGAAGATTCTTATTGCTTGATGCTCTTGTACCCCATGTGAGTTAATTAGGATTATATCCGGGTTATGTAGTAATTTGTAAGTGCACATTTGTTTGGACTCCAGTGCCCAACGTTGTGTTGAATTACCGCTTGCCTTGTTGGGTAGTGTGGCGTTGTTCCTGGGCCCTCTGTATATGGGGTAGCGTTTTTTCACGTCCGCTGCGGATTTTTTTGAAGGTTTCTGGAGTCTTATAGATGATATTTTCCTTTTTCTCCCATAGCTGTTTCTGGTGAATGAGTCTTTTGACGATTACTAGTGACATGTGTGGGTTTGAGTGGCTGATTTCGTATTTGAGTCTCCCTGCCTGAAAATAAACTTTGAGCTTGGCTGGATCTAGATCTATTTTCTCTGTTTCTTAGTCATCCAGTACATAGAGCCCTACAAAGTACTCTGCTTGTGTTTTTACTCTGGTTTCACTAGATGATCTGTGTCTTTCTTGCCTTGGATCGTCTTTTATCTTTGGCTTGACTGATCTGTCTACATCCATTTGATCGTCCATTTCTTTGCGTTTTTTCGATGAGGTGTCGGCTGTTGGTCGTTGAAGTGGGACGTCTGGGTCTTCTATATTGATGCTTGTTCGCAATAGATTCTGTGATGGTGAATTTTCTGGGACGTTCATACGAGCAATACCTTTTTCTGTGAGCATTCGATTCAGTTCGGATTTGTAAGTTCCTCCGCCTGTAGCCATATTGTACAAATGAGCGTGTATGATCATAGCAGTGATGTCAATTTGGGAGCTGTTATTTAAGGGGACTCTCGAGGGGGGCAACCGAATTTTTCAAATTTTTCTTTTTTTCGATTCAAGTCAGAAAAGACACGTTGAGGAACATTGTCAGTAATTTTCAGAGTTATCTGATGACTATTTTCGAAGTTATTAGAGTTCAAAATTCCAACTTCGGCACCG
>LQNS02278143.1:18111821-18125302 GCA_001587735.2 Parhyale hawaiensis | reverse complement strand
GTATTGTCTACAAATTAGCGAAACAAAAGACAATCATTCAAAAGAGTTCTGAAAAGCGCAATATACAATCAAAAGTTATTTCTATCAATTATTAAATGTTTTGTGGCTATTTAAAAACGGGTAAATCTTTCCTGGACACCCTGTATTTATTCTCATTGTACGTGGCCTCCAATAATTGTGACTGGGCCGAATCACTAGGTTGCATTTTGGCTAATTTGTACTTGTGAGCTTGTAAGCGTATTTTGTGAACCGTTTTTGTTCTTAATAAAAGTTATTTTTATATCAAGGCTTCTAGACACACTATATCTCGGAGGCATCGGCTATATCCGCTCTTAGCTCGTGTATCAGATCTTACGTTAAGACGAAATTTGTCATCAAGCTATGCATTGCCTTCAAGTCACACTCTAGTTAATCTTTTACAGCAAAGATAATTAATGTGCGACCAGTATGTGACTTCCCTTAATTGTCGGTTAAAGTGGCTCAGTGGGTTAAGCCAAGAATATATAGGAATTCTGAGCTGTTGCAGGTTTGAATCCCGGCTCGGGTACAACTTTTTAGCGGCGGCTCAAGATGGCACGTAATTGTTACATACAGTGAATATTGGTATTACACGCATTGATGCATGTTATGACTATGTAATGCGTCGCAGTTATTGGCTATGCCCGTGTGCCAAGCTGTCGGTTATGGTAGTCATAAATTGATTTGCAGCTAGGGTAATATGTCTAGCACCCGTCCACCATGCTAGTAGCCGTCCACTTGGATTTAATAACTTCCTGTGTGAATACTAGCAGTGCTAAAAAGCCGTACATAGGCTTAAACTGTAGGCTAAGTAATACCCTACAGTTTAAAACTATGTACGGTTCTCTAGTATTGCTAGTTTTCACAGAGAAAGTTTTTAAAGCCAACCGGACGGCTACTATAGCATGGTGGTCGGGTACTAGACATGTTTCCATATAGGCTCAAAACATAACTGAAGTGGAAGTTTAAGTCAACGTGTTTTCGTGGAATGGAAAGCATATCAATCTTTCAGCGATACTGTCGACCGTACAGGCTACCGCTTTAACCGATCTCAGGACTGCGCGATCCTCAGGGTCGCATCGTACTCCATTGAGTGATAGTGACTATATAAGGACAACAATACCGTGCAGTAGCTAGTTCCTCAGTCACCACTGTAGCTTCAGCATATTACGGCTTAAGTGTGCCCAACGCTCTACATTAAAGAAATTCAATGCTAAACTTCATTTACTTCTCCTAAAACCTCGCTACAAAAGTAAAGAAGAAATGAAATTGATATGCGAGAAACAAGAATAATTTTTATAACAAATTTACAATCGATTACTTGCTTTACAATGGAGTACAACTGTGTCGGTTCTGTGTAGGCAGAATGACTCTCACCAATACCAACGCCACAACGAATACTTATACTCCTCAGTAGACAAAGGTAAGTGAAGTTCTGAGTACAAGTGCGAATACTGGGAGTACGAAAAACTGTTGTAAAATCAAACTGCACACCATGTGGAGAAAAACTGCTGAAGAAGATGGGGACAGGTCACGAATCCCACGTTTTCTTTGCTCGTGGCACTGATGATAGTCTTGACCTATCACGCTTAGGGTATCATAAACCGAACTGGAATGGAAAACTATTACTATTGATAGCTACATCGCTCGATGGAGCTATTATATGTAGCAGTGGCATTGGCAGAGGGCGAAGGGGCGGTGGCCACGGGGTATCCAAGTGGAAAGGGCAAAATATTTGGCTGACTTAAGTCTGAATTGAATGCAGCTCTTATTTTATTCTTCCTTTACATATACATATTCAACATATATTTATTCCTTCTCATACTTCTGTAACTCTCAGTTCTTGTTATTATATTTTAGACTTGGAGCATGTAGCTGGTCCGACAAGCATCACAACGTAATCTGCACGTAATTGAATTTACCTTTGTCTATATAATTATTCCAATAACTATTGCTCAATAGACATCTACATTAAGCCAATGCTTCTAACGCCGAAAGTCAAACAATTAACCCCTAAATGATTTTTTTCCGAAATCATAACAACTTGGTAGGAAACTAACAAACAGTAGGCAATAGTTGGTCGGAGAAAATCGGGTTAATACCTTAAGAGGTTAAACTTTGTTTTGTGGGAAGCTTAGGCCATGCATATTCTTACATAAATTTCTGCAACTATACAGATATTGTTGCACAAACAGCCAGAAAAAAAGTAATATCACAGACAAGCGGGACCTATGAAAATTCAAAAGTTAGTTAATATTGTGTTCCTTCAAAAATGTGACAAACATAAGTTACGCTGTTACAGCATAGCTTATCTATAGGATTGACAAACCTAATGTTTCTCGTCTCACTTACCTAACCTCGTTCAAGCTAACCCGACAAACAAACTATGAAATTTCCAATAAACCAGCACAATACGAATAGCAGTGCCTATACTCATGCAAAGTGATATCAATACATTCCCTTTCACCGCTGTGCGACTGCTTCCAACATAAAAAAAAAAACTTACTCGGCAATATAAACTGTCAACCTCTGCAATTTTTTTGTTCCCGGTTGGAACCGAAAACGATGCAGAGCACAGAAAGTTTTAGGTCACATAACCAGGAGAGAACACTACTTCAGTAGCAGAATCCATAATGTTCTGCACTCAGAGATGGGCATGTAACTAGTTACTGTAACGGCTTAATTAAGTAATGGGCGATACTTTTTGTAACGAGTAACGGTATCGCCTTAGCAATTTTTGAAACGTAACGAGTAACGGCAACGCCCTGGTAGATTTTATAAAAATAACGGATATTACCGTTACTCGTTCCTCGTTATATTTTTAAAATTTGCGAAGAATACGAGATATGAGCTATCGGCAAAGATAGGTTATTTTAAAGGAGTGGTATAATGAATTCTAAAAAATGCACGAATTTTTTTGCAATTAAAGTATGATCATCCTTTTCGGATACACATATATTTTAATAGTAAGAAAGTAATTTTTGTATTCTAAAAATTTGCTTCGAAAGTGTTTTCACAGAGACGCGAATGAAGTGCCCGTTTATATTGATAACTAAAGCTATAATATCAATATTCTGTACGACTCATTTCAGCGATAAGAACATCATTTAAGTAGTAGGAAAGGACGAACGTAATATCACACATTTTACTGGGTTTCTGCACGAGCGCAAAACGGACGCCACACGTTCCCCAAAATATGTTAAGAAAATTATAGCTATGTTTTTTTGAGAAAATCTTTATCAAATTAAAGTACCGATCATTCCAGTAGCATCAAATCTCTAGCGAATGCCTAAATAAAAATGTAATGATACTCTCCTTTTCGTCGGTCATGACTGGAAAATGGGAATATAGATCACAAAAAAATGTGTAACACGCTGGTTGCTATAATGCTGTAGTTGTACCAAAATGTTTTATGAATGCCTAAATTTTCATGACTTTCCGTAACAAATTATTCTATTTGATGGAAGAAGATATGGGGTTGATTATAAGACAATTCTTGGGCTCTACTCGAAGTAGAATTTATTATTGGCCTTTTCAAAGTCTCAGTGCACTAAACTGCTCGAATTTGCAATGAAAAGTAGTTCGCTTATTTTCTCGAACATTTATCATATCATTAAATTTTTAGTGTCACTACAGTTGACTCACGTATATCAACAATTTGTCACCATCTCACCATTTGTCACCATTTCAATTACGTCTCACTAAACAATTTATTGTAAAGCTGGAGCACTCTGAAAGCGCTAAGCAAGGTCCGCTACGTCCGCTAAGCAAGGTAATGTTAAAGAAAAATTCGAACTGGTATTGACAATAAGATATTTTATCACGACAAATATTCGGTCATTTGTACCTCTTGACTGTAATAACTAGAGCCCGGATTTATTGCAGTTTTCGGCGTAAGTGCAATAACTGCTATAAGTGCAATAACTACAATTAGTGCAATAACTGCAATAAGAGCTATAAATGCAATATATTAGGCCGTGTTCACGTGCCCCTCATTGAAGCGCGTTGATGGACGATGGACGCGGCGCATTGATTTGAGAGAAGCAGCTGCAGCAAGCACTGTAGACTGAAGAATGAAGCATGCCCCCCTTTTTTTTGAACGCGCTGCGTCATTCAAGTTCAGTAAACGGAACTTATAAATGCTGAATTTGTCCTCTGCAGCGTTCGCAGATCATGGACACTTCGGCAAAAAATCTTTCTTATTTTTACTTTAATGATCAGAATCACTATACAATACTCCCGTTGAAGCGAAGACCACTAGAAAGCATAAAATGTTATAAATACACGGACACATTCTTCGATTTGGTAGTCCAACTGATTGATCTGTGCTGAGTTCTCTTCTGCCTGTGTATCAGGCTATAACTATTTTGAAATTAGGCTATTCCTATCAAAATCAGTCTATAAGATTATGGGAAACAAATGTGAATGCAAACCGATGCGAAATATAAGCGAAAATGTAAAGAAATGATACCATAACTGAACGCGCAGCGTCATTCATGTGAATGAAGCACACTTCTACGTGTGGACAGAGAAAAAAAAAGTTGCCACACAGCTCGTGTTCATTTTCGTGATTGAACGCGTTACGATGAGGGGACGTGTGAACTCATGTCACTTATTATCACTGCCACGTGTTACAAGGCTTCAAACGCCATGACAATTGAGTCCCTTATTAATTATTGTTCCATGTATTTAAAATATAATATATTATATAAAAATATAATTGAGTAGAGTGCCTCTCAAAGTCTGACTATTAAATTATTATAACCTTTTTCGTTCGGAGGAAACATCAAGGGAACAGGTAAAGCGGGATATTTACAAGAATCATTCTCGCCATTGAAAAGAATTGTCAATTAGCTCAAGCACTATGTATACCTGCTGATAATTTGTATTTGAAACTGAAATAGGTGTCCGTTGATCCACTGACATGCTATTCCCGTTTGCAATCCAGCATTTTTTTTGTCCTCTCAATTTTTTGCTGTATTTGCCTTTTGTTTCCTATTTCTTTCATTCCTATTGCTTAGGTGCAACAAGTGCAATGTTTAGGAACAATAAGTGCAATGTTTAGGTGCAACAAGTGCAGTTTTTAGGTGCAATATGAGCAATTTTTAGGTGCAATAAATGCAAGTTTTAGGGGCTATAACTGCAGTATTTTAAGCGCAATAAATCCGGGCTCTAGTAATAACAGTTTTTGCAATTTTCTTAAACATCCGCCAGTAACTTTTGAGTTATGTTATGACACATATTAAAACAAACTTTGGTCAAACACACCAACGGACGGAGCGATCAGCACTAAAATTTAGTCATTTGGGCATTTAAACATTTCTTA
The DNA here is from genome assembly GCA_001587735.2 of Parhyale hawaiensis. Lineage (NCBI taxonomy): Eukaryota > Metazoa > Arthropoda > Malacostraca > Amphipoda > Hyalidae > Parhyale > Parhyale hawaiensis. The sequence goes on along the minus strand of LQNS02278143.1, from coordinate 18,119,958 downwards.
GTATTGATGGAAATTTTATGAAAATCTGTTTATAACTTTTTGAATTATGTTTCTGAACATTATAAAATCAAACGAAGGGACAAACGGACAAACAGATAACCAATTATTATTGTTATTATTAAATCATACCAGGCTGGCGACTTGGGAACGGAGAAACTCCATGAGGTTAACAACCTCCCCCCGCAACCAGCCCAGCGGTGAAGAAAAACAAAAGAAAGAAAAAAGAGAATATCCGAGATCACAGAATAGCTCTGTGTACCGATCGTTTAAAGTTGCCAATACCCGCAACTGCAAAGACAGAGCCATTAAGACCATTCCAAGTATCCACACACGATGGTAAAAAAGAACGAGAATACTGGCCCGTACGGCATCGTAGCGGTTCCAAAGCAAACTCATGAAGAGCACCAGTACGCCGAGTATACCTTACCCGAACAAATGGATCTGGAAGAAAATCAGACAGTGGATGACTAGGGCAGTTATAAATTTCATATAAACAACAGACCCAACCAACTCTGCGACGATGCGCCAAATCACAAGGTACAACGCCATCCAGCATGAACGCATATCGACGAACCACCTTGTCAAGCAAACACAGATGGCAATCGGCAGCAGAACCCCAGACTGCAGAGCAGTACTCCAGAAGAGGGAGGACATAGCCATTGAAGCAGCGACGTGCCAATTCAACCGAGCCAAACACCCTACTAGCACGCCTCATAAGACCAATTTTCTGCGATGCACGTGAGGCAACCGAACGAATGTGGGGCTCAAACGTCAACTTTGGATCAAAATTAACAAATTGACACCCAAGCTTATCAAGTCATCAACCACAGGAAGTGACACACCATCCAGCATGAGTGCAGAAAAAGGAGGTTCCACTGTAGGCGACCTGGACACGAGCATGGTCTTAGTCTTTCCTGCAATAAAATGTGATCATCTACTGATCATAACATGTCTAATAAGTCATACAAATTGCATAAAATCCCTCTATAAATTTCTGAGTTATATTTCCAAGAAAAAATGGTAGGCCAATAAACAAATCAAAAAACAGTAGAATAGATCACCAAAGTTCAATTAATCATTTGTTCCCCCTAGGCCCCTACCATCCCAACAATCCAAGTAAATTTCGTAAGGATCCGTTATTAACTTTTGAATTACTGTACCTTGGTGACGAACAGAAGAAGAAACTCCACAAAAACATAACCTCCTCGGTAGAGGAAATCATTTGTTAACCTGGCTGAATGATCAGTGGTCATGAAACTGTCATCAATACCAGTTTGTCAACGGTAGAATTTTGGTTGAAGTTCATGGCAGTTATTACCTCTGCCAAAGAGGTTATGTATTTTTCGAGTTTGCCTGCTTGTCTGACTGGTTTGTTTGCTTGTTGGTCTATCACCAAAATAATTCAGGAGTTATCGATAGATTTTTGCGAAATTTACAAGGTTTGCTACGTAAATTAGGAAGAACAGATGTTCAGCTAAGATTCGTTCAACCGTTTGTCTGTTGTTTGCCTCTTTTTCGAGTGGTGGCATAACTCTAAAAGTTATGGAGTGATCTTTATGAAATTTGCAGGAATTGTTAGAAATAGGAGAAGACACAAATGGTATAATTTTGGTGATTATCAGTTGATCCTGCTGGTCAGACTAATGGTTGTCAGAACGTAACTCAAAAAGATACAGACGGATCTTCAAGAAAAATACAGAATCTGTTAATACTGTCATGAAGCACAAATGATCAAACTTTACTGGTGATAAATAAGTCTCAATTGAATTTTCCGTTTACGCTGTCTTGTTAAGCGGAGGTATGCACTCTCAGGGTGCTATAGTTTATAATGCAGAGTACGAATACACACCATTGAACAGTTAACTATTTGAGGCTGAAACTCAAGGCTAACTAAAATCTTGGCTATGGCCAATAAATCTGGGATAGTCAGTTCACATCACTCATTAATTTACTTAACTAATGGACTGCAACATGACTCTTGATTTTCATTGATTTCTAGACTGACTCAGTTAGTTGTATTTGTTGACGAAGCTTCAAGGTTATTTCACGTTTCACTTTGAATTATTTTCCATATCAAATTTAGCTGAAATCTCTCCCCTAGCATAAATAACAAAATATTCTCCGACAGGAACAATTGAATGTTTGGTGTTGGATAAGTCATTACTGTTCTTAGCAATTTGGATTTACAGATAAAAAGGAGTTTTGTTCACAAAACAATATGACAGCGGCATTCAGATCAGCTGCGCTTTATGTCACTGTATTAAATTTATTCATGGGTTGTTTCCCATTACTCGTTTCTTCCACTGCTCGCACATGCCAATCTAGAAACTGCTGAGCATTACATTAGAAAAAAGTTCAGTTAATTATGCCAAGATCATATATTTGCATATAAACCAAAGTTACTTTTTATTGATGTCAGATGGATCTATCTTGGTGATGTTTGGTTTCAAGAGTCAGTCGAATATAGCTACCAACAATATCCTAAGCTAGATGGTAACTGAAGTTCTTCTGATAATTATAGTGTAAAATTAGTGAGTCCGGCAGTACAAAGTGGCTGCTTAGAGTTTGTGATGCTGCCTTGTCATCGTTTACTCCCTGGGTACTAAAATTCAATAATGAAAGAAATTCTGTCTCTGATAATTTTTTACGTGTCATACCGTTTCGATACAAAACAGTCTTATCTTAATTAAATTTACCTGTAAAATGTCACCGAGAACTTGGATTCTTTTTATACATCGAGTTTACCCGTGGAAATGAAAACGATGCTCTCGATTCACTAGGTATGCAATTGGTAACAGACAGAATAACAGACAAAGAGACAGACAGACAAACCTGACAAAAACTCAACCTCCTTGGCGGAGGTAATAATAAGAAAATAACTGTTCTAGGCGGCGCAAAGAGTGCATCTAATGGATAGAATCACTTATATATGAGTAGTGGAAATAGGTAAATTGCAAAAGGAGTTTTAGCCAGTCTCACTTTTTTGGTGCCCTAAATTCTTATACAGTCTACCACCATTGACCTCTATACATACACGAAATTGCATTTCTTGCTGATTAACACATTTCATGTATCACCACGAACAGTTTACTACTTTTTGTTTGAAATTGCTTTAGTCTATTGACTGGAAAGCAGTTTATCAAATTGCCATCAGGTGCACTTGGGATTTTGAGTGAAAAAATCAAGATAAGTGTAAGCTACGGCCAATGCATATTCCTCTCAAGTAACAAAATAGATTTTAAAGCCCTCACTATTCAGACTTTCGACTAGGCTGGTGAGAGCGGAACGTTTCGCGTTAAATCGAAAATAGAACTAAGAGATTTTTTTTTTTGACGCATACTTAACGATCCAGGGACAAAAACGTTTTTGTATGTTTATTTCTCACAGGCTAAGCGCTGTTTGAATTGTTTTGCTTGATTTAAATAACTTTTCTCGTTACTATGCTGTACAAAAAGGGTAAAATGAGGGTACTCAATTTTTCTCTAGGTTTCTTGTGCCACTTCTGTACTACTTACTGCATCCAGAGGTGAATCTGTTTTTAGTGATATTTTACTACCCAAGAAAGAAGGCCTTCACTTGCATTGGAGAGTTGGTGGGGTTCGCCTTCTGTCATATTATTCCAAAATCAAGCAGGTTGATACAATATATCTATTGTACGATAGAATCATAACTGCTCAGTGCAAGAAAGATACGTCCATGCGATCTTTTGCCGCCGTTTCACGGACAAATACACAAATATCGTAACATAGCATCATTAAAGAAAAGATACACGACGTGCGAAAAATAGTTACAGAACTTTGTGTTATCACTGCCTTGGATGCAGCTTCTGCCAACTTCAGTCGTCTAAGTCAAAAATATTTTCCTTACAATAAAATTTTTGAGGACGCAAAGTTCAACTGCTGATAGATAGCCGTCGGTTGCATGAACAGGAGATTCAACGCAGCTTTTTCCTTTCTAATTTACGCCTATGGAAATCTGCTTCGGCAGAAAAAACAGTGCTGACCAAAGTGCTATGTATCATACAAGCCACGAAGTCGCTAATACTGTAGCTATCGTACGTTGGAAAGCTTTCATTCTGCACGCAACAACTATTAAATCTTCTACGGATATTTCGCTTACATGAAAAATAGAGATCAGTTACCAAAATGCTAGAATGTTTCTTTCATTATAATAAAGATACAAACTCTGTGGCAAAAAATTCAAGTTAGGCCTGCTTGGACATAGTTTACAACAGTAGCAAATTTTGTACTATGTTCAGGTTAGTTTATACATTAGAAACTCAGATGTAACGGTAACGCCCCGTGCAATTTTGTGGCAGTAACGAGTAACGGTAACGCCCTGGTAATTTTATTGAAGTAACGGTAACGACCTCCGATATCATGTTACTGTCTGCACTCATACATTATCATTGCAGCGCGATCAACGTACCATTGTTAACAGCGTGATACACAGGAGTGACCCCTACTCAATCAACGGAAGTAGCCTCGAAACAAGGAAGAAGGGTTCTGTAGTGAGTCAAGAACACTGCAACCGCGCAAATTTATAAGCCCCGGAGAGATAGGCTATGAAAGCAAAGGCTAAAGATTAGTAAAATGAGCGGAAATGGAAAATATGATGGGAAAAGTGATAGGAAAAATTTCACAGAATATCAATAGAAGAGAAACACAGCGGAATTATCAATTAGACGAACATCGATATGTGTTTCAATGGGAGTATGGGACGCAACGCAAAACAAAACAAGGGGGGGGGGGGTTCGCACGCACTATGAAATGCCAGCTTGATAGTTCAGGGAGAGCTGCTGCTCGTCAGAAATATTGTCGAGAGCCTAATTTAACTGCCACAAACGCGTGATCGTACATACTATTGATTAAGATCTCTCATGTTTCGTCAACCAAAGTCGCCCAACTCAGACACTACCAGGTGTGTAGTAGTCGCTACTGGCACATTATTTTGTATAGGACAAGGAACACAAATCTCATACCCATGAAAAAGTGCAATCATCTTTTGTGTTAACCACTGACGTGGTAATGGTTATCAAAACTGATACACAATATTACATGCCACAGGTCATTCGTGAAAGTGAAATATCACCCGTGAAGTATCGGTGACAGGCTTTTGTTACTCGTTGTCAGTGACTGTAGGCTAACAGTACTGCCGAGGTCTAGAACCCATCAAAAATCATCTTCTCCAGATTGAACGCTCGTTTGGTTCAGTAACGACAACGTACCAGGCGGATTTTGTAAAAACCCTTTCGGAGCTGCCGTCTTATTTCAATTCATTAAGCAAGTACAAAGTCTTCAACTGCTCTTTGGGATCTGATGATAATCGATATCTGCATGGCGCTGCATAAGTTCCATTAGCATATCCGTGCCCAAGCAATAGGCTCATTAGGACACCCGTTTACTGCGAGTTCTGGTGGTCAAGCATGCAACAAAGAAACCATTGCATATAGTGAAAAGTAGGATAGAAAGGGATTCCCGACGGCTTAGATGCGGAAGGGTTAACGAAGGTATAATGCGGGAGGAATAGCGGATCTCATGCGTACCGGTTGACCTTGAGCGACGTAATGACCATGTTTTTTTAGGAATCTGAAGATTTATTTTATTTGTATGGGACATATATTATTTTTAGTTATTATTTAGAATCCCATTGACCTAACTGATTAACGGAGCTTTCCAGCAATCTCGCATAGCCTGGCTTGATAACGGTCGGACCGGTCCCACCGGTTTTAGGTAATTGAAGCTTTATTTTTTATTATTAGAACAGGACTAAAAGGTAATATACTTTTATGGATTTTAGTGTAATTTATGAGCTACGTCTTATCTCAGGGATTAACCATTGTTAAGCCTAAATCCCCCACAGGGTGTACATCGTCGTAGTCTTTTAGGAAATTGAACATTTATTTTGAGAGATATGGTTTTTGTTAGTTAAAGCTTTATGGTTTTCTTTTTTATTGTTAAAAAATGATCTTAATGCGAAACTTTTTATATTTTTATGTTTTTTATTTTATTTATTTGCTAGGTTTTATCTCAGAAATTGACCGTTGGAACCCTAACCCACCTTCAAGGCGTACATCCCCCGGTCTCCTCCTTAAAGCAGCCTCGGACTGAGGCCGCTTGGGCTCGGAAGTCACCAGGGCCTCTGTAGCGTGGGTCCTTCCATAAGCTACAGTAGCGAGTCTTGTCACTCGAGAGCTCTCACACTGGGAGTTACTACAAGAACCTTGAATTTACCCAGGTGAAGCGTTCCTGCCGCTGCCCGCTCAGTGCTCACGGTGCAATGATTGAAGATGGATATTGATGATGAGCGTGTCCTCTGGAGCGCCATACTTGCTTTAGCTCACATGCACAGTCTAGCACTTGCTGCTGCGTCAAAAGAAACGGACAAAACGTTGCGTATGGATGCATGACTTTCTGTCTAGGCGTCGGAACAAAGGCAGTCACGGCTGCCTTTTCATTGAGCCGGTTAAAAAATAAATTAATAAGACATATACGAGATTCTCTATGCCCCCGTTTCAACAGTTGTTCCCGCAAGTCCGTCCCACTATTGAAAGAGAACTGACAGCACTGCGCGTAACAATTCTAGCATGTGCAAGGTTAGATGCTACTCAGCTGTTTTTGATATCCGGATTTTCCTATTCTTGACTTCAATACAAAGTCAATATTTTGGCATTTATTAGGGATTTCCATATTCCATTTGAGAGATGTGCTGAAACATTTTGTATTAAAGTTAAAGTTGCCAATAAAAAATAGAAATGAAACAACTGGTCCACAAGTTCTCAACTATGCCTGAAGAATAAGGGAAAAGAAACCAGAGTAGCGTTAAGGTGCTCTGTCACAGAAAATCCTATTCAACTAAGCATCCTTGAGTGCTCTATCTTTGAATTCCTTGCTTCTGATGTTCAATAGGCTAGGATGCTGCCTTTAATCGTCAATGAGTCCTCTTTCGTCCAAGCCAACATATTTCACGTTCCTCGATGACAGCCAGTTGGTAAATGAGACAAAGGAGCTTATATGGGGGGAGGGAGAAAACCCCTGTTTTTGAACAGAAAAGCTCCGCCTCTTGCCTTTTTTCGGTGGTTGTTCCAGACACGGTGACCTTGTGTAGACTAACGTCGGTTTAAGATGAACTTTTTTCAAAGTTATTCAAAAAATAAATACATAAATCGTTGTGAGTGTATTCTTTCTTTGAATAGCTACATAAAAGCGCTAACTGAGTTTTTAGTTTTACAGCCTGAGAGGGAGCTCTACGCCACGTCCTCCTTCCAATTCAGGGTTGCCAGATGTGACTATATGAGAAAAACTGGCGGCTTGTGGCTAACTTATTCTTCATTAATATAGTTTCTATATATAATGAATTACGGCAGCGTTTTATACCTAATCATAAACTGAACATATTTCTTCACTGTATGTCCAACATATTTAGGGCACAGTACCCTGAGGGTTTCATTTAAAACTAGAGCACTCTGAGAGGGCATACCTCCGCCAAGTAAGGCAATGGTACCGAAAAAATCAAATTGGCTCTGAATCCATGATCTTCCTTGCATCAACTCCAAAATCTGAACATTTGTGCCTTTGATAGTGTTAAGAATTGCTGAATTTTTAAAGATACGTTCATCACTTTTTGAGTCAGGCTGCAAACACACATTATGACAAACATAAGTCAAACATACAAACGAGCCAACCGATATGCCCCCAAACTTAATCATTCGTGTCTTTTAACATAGCTAACAATTCCTGTAAATTTCGTAAAGGTCCATTCTAAACTTTTTGAGCAATTGGCTAACAATTATTATGACATTATGACAAATATCAATCAAACACAAGTCAAACATACAAACGAACCAACCGATCTGCACCAAAATTTGATCATTTATGTCTTTTTACATTACTAACAACTGCAGTAAGTTTCATAAAGAACCATTGCAAACTTTTTGAGTTATTGCGCTAACAAGCATAAAATCAAACACAGCAACAAACAGTCAAACACTTGTTGTTGCAGGTGCCGTTTTCGGGTTCTCTATATCACGGATATTCTATTAGCAGGGGAAGTGAGACAAGGGGTAGTTGCAGATCTATATTGTGGTAACGAGTCTCGACAGGTACACACTGGCTAATGCTTCACCACGCGGGCACCT
>LQNS02278143.1:18070441-18095126 GCA_001587735.2 Parhyale hawaiensis | reverse complement strand
CGTAGGACTCGTAGGATGTTTAAAATATAGGGACACGTTCGAGTAATCAGTACATAATGTTTAGACGTGTTGCCAGGTAGCTAAATCTAAAAAAAGGTAAAAATTTTGTAAAGGTATGAGCCTCGAAATTTACATTTCAACTATCATCGTGTATAGAATTTGACATTGCCAATATTGGCACCATGTTTTCATCTTCTAAGATACGTTCAAAGTGCGGGGTTTTTCCCGGAGTCGCATAACCGCTCGATACGAGCCTTATGCATGCATTCAAATGCATGTCATAATGCTCTGATTGAGAGCGCGATGTTCGTTTTTCCCCGCAATATTACTCTCATTTCTTAGAGCGCGCCTTTCAACAATTAAAATTTAATGTCACTTAATGTTCCTTATTCCATGGCGCGCCCAGTGTTCCATCTGACATCCAAATACACCAATGATTTTAATCTGTGTTTTCCCTACCCTGCATTCTCCGGTTATATCTGAACATCAATAGGTTTTGTGGAGGAGTAGCTCCCCTCGTGTACGTTAGGACCTGTCATGTGCCATTTCATGCACTGTGTGTCAATTGTTCAATTCAATTAACTTGCGTTTCAAAAAATTATTTAACTTCGTGTCGCTAATAATTAGATCAATGTTAATTCGTGTCTTCATAATATTTATGCGCAATAATTAGAATATATATATACATATATAATTTAGATACAAATGGCGCATGACACCCCAAAAATTCCTAACACATTCAAAACCAACAAAAACACTAAAAACTGACATAAATACACTAAAAACACTTAGGAACGCTAGCCGAACCAGTCCTTGCCTAGCTAACCTTACACAGGCTAGCAGATTTGAAGGGGCTCTCTAGTAGGGGTGGTCGGTCGGGGATAGGGACAGCTCAAACTCAAAACGCGCGTTTTACTATCGAGAAGATGGATATTTCAACCCGTAGAGTTTATTTCTTTAGGTGTAATAGTCAAACTACAGCTAAAGGCAGACGATGACATTTAACGCAGTTTTTAGGAATAATCGCTTACCGTTAAACCCCCGGATCGCTATATATATATAAGTGTTTAGGGTAAGAGTTTTTTAGTCCTGCCAGGGTTGTGACAACATTTTTTTTTTGCGACATGAATGTTGCTGTCGGCTCGGGAGAAATCAGATACAGTGTTTTAAAGCAAAAATTTGTGATTTGCAAGAGAGTGAGACAAGCATTTTTTATTCCATTTTTAATTCCGACATAGATAGCACGGGAAATTAATTCTTTTATGCAAAAATAATACAAATTGATGCATTAGTTTAAAAAAATATAGGAAATTTTAATAATTTCGTGTTCAGTGCAAAAGATGATTTTTAGTCTCACAAGGTTATGACTGATTGTTTTAGGGAATGGATCTTTCTCCTCGGTCTTGAGGGATAAGATACATTGTTTTAATTGAAAATATTTTCGATTTATCCAATTATAAAAAAATGGCGCTAGTTGCCAACCCATTCTATCTCCTTTTCAACTCTGACAGGATTGTTTGAGTGCCTAGGAGTAGCTTAGTAAGTTCAAATAGATTTGAAAACTACAATTTTCTAAGACCAAATAATCAAACTTGGTCCAGTAAATTTTCAGAGAAGCGATAGGAAATAAAAATTGCAAGCTGACGTGGAGGGAGTAGGCGCTCGCTCCGGAATACTTACTTGCATATAATGTTTTCCGTATGCTGAACAGAGCTTGCAAACGTAATGTTGTTTACGTAAAACACACAATTTTCATATGCTTGAACTTTGTCAGAATGTTACGTGGCTATTAGCAAATGTTACTGATTGAATATTAGATACACTAGCTTGACCCGTGGAAATTCCACGGTTATTTAATGTTCTCACATTATAAAACGTAGCAATCCTAAGCTAGGATATTATATCTCATATTAGCTTGACCTGATGCAGCTCTTCCGACACAATCTAACTCACCGCATGAATAATGCTCACCTGATGCAGCTCTTCCGACATAATCTAACCTACCGCATGAATAATGCTTGTCACTTAATCCTCCCAAAATACGTCTAATCTCAAGGAAGCTGCACACGATAACGTTCATCCTTACCCTTCCAATTACGCTGCCGGGAATACAGATTCAACTTGTCTGATATTATTGTGTTCGAAAACAGCTTAAACTCTGAGCCCACGCTGAAGCGGGGAGACAAAGACTACACAATTACCTAGACAGCAATACTACCAGTCATTTTCCGGTCTCTTCCAGTAATTAAATAAGATAATAAATAACCCAGTCAGTACACTTATACCTAATTTTAATACCAAATCACTCATTCATTGCAACGGGAAAAGCACTGAATCGCACTGACGCAAATAAATTACCGAAAATCGCGCCCAGAAAGTCACAGGCAGCGGTAGACTGGAGGTTATACGCCTAACATACTTGAATGCCACTCCATCACTTCTCAAACACTATCAGTACTACGGTAGGAATACGCACTACATTACACGCGAGTAACATACATCCTCTCATCGATCAACACAAATTAGTAGGAGACTACCTATCTCACGAATAATTTCGTAAACACCACCAGAAATGACAGGAAAAATCGGGGACAGGAAACGATTCCCCGATCACAAAAAACCCAATTCAGTCACAGTTAAGGAACATGAAAAATAGTATTCCTTAAATCAATAATGCATATTGAAAGGAAAAAAGGAACGATGAAGCAGCGATTCATAAATCACAGAAAGGTCAGTTACGTCACAAGAACTTCGAAAAAAGTAGGTTATAAATATATAACGCCAACTAAAAGAGTATGGACTTAATGATATCTGACTTTCGATCAACGTTTCTTTCCTCGGGGTGAGGCAACTTTGTCACTCAGTACGCTAGGTAACGCACAATAGGCTAGGTAACGCACAATAGGCTAGGTAACGCACAATAGTCTAGATAACGCACAATAACATTGCTGCCACGGTAGCTGCATGCTTCCGTTCTCAGCTCTAACACCTTGTATCGCTCGCTGGTTGCGATACTCCGCCAGACACTAAAGCTCTTTGCAGATCTTGGTGTGCTGACACGGCAAGTTGTGTGTGCATGCTTAGTGCTGTGGCAGAACTGCCTTCCTCAGAGATGAGGGGGTGGGGGTCTCGGATCATTAGTTCCTTCCGTCAAATTGGCGCCATAGTTCTTGGTGACCCGAGGGCGACTGCGACTACACTTAGTCATCTGGGGCCAGTGGGCCTATGCCCGCAGCACAAACCAGTGCATGTGGGATTTCCAGGTGAGGGTGTGGTCTAAGTTGACTTTACCTTTAATAGGCTAGGTAACGCACAATAGGCTAGGTAACGCACCACAGGCTAGGTAACGCACAATAGGCTAGGTAACGCACAATAGGCTAAGTAACGCACAATAGGCTAGGTAACGCACAATGGTGTTGAGCAACAACATGCCACCTCTGAGAGGCCCTCACCAAGAGGCCACCAAGGCCCCGCTCCAGGAGGCCACCCTCCTGCCTCACCGTTCTGCGGCAATTCTGCTAGCTTTCACCTGCCCTTCCGTGCTGGAGATTGCCACATGGTCGCCGCCACATTTATTTAGCTTAGCCTCCTTGTGCTACCTTGTACTACCACTAAACTTCACATGATCTAACCTGTAGCAGTAAACTACTAGAGTTAACGCGAAGTTAGACATGGACACTAGTAGAAAGTTCCTCTATTAAATGCCAACCCATCGTATATCTTGGCCTTCCAAGGATTTTTCCTTGTACAAAGTCGACAAAGACTTGAGACTTGAGAAAACATTAAAGTAAAGTTGGCACTCCCCGATATCGAACAGCTGCCTAAGTTCAAGAGGTCGAGTGACGGAACCACCGCTCATTGGCTTCGATCAAACTGTATATAAGCCCTGCCCTACGCAGTGCTCTTTCTAATTCTTCTACAGCTACAGGCCGGTATCGAAGAAGCCCGGCTGAAGGGTCTGTGCCTTGAAACACCAGATTGTCCAGAATTTGTGCCTGTCACTATAATTGTGTATTTTTCGATAATGTATTAATCTACCAGCCGTTGGTGTACAACGCCATAGTGTCGCTATCCAAAGAACTCACTTGGAATAGCTTGTCAGTGTCTATCCAACTTTCGCCTGTTAAAATTATAAAGCAACAGTGTGTCTAATGAACCTTACATCACACAAGCAATTACACTATATTGGCGACGAGGATGAGATAGCTAATGGTAGGATTCAATAACAAGAATTAACCGTAATATTCTGGCACAACAAGCACGAAAAGACCCCAGCCGCAGCCCCAGGGACAGCACATCGTATCATAAAACCACGAGTATTAAATAATTACTCACTTCTTGTCCCTTGTGCTCCCTGTGAACTTGTACTTCATGAAATATAACTCTTGGTTCTTGTGATCCCTGTGACTATATACTGTTGTTATAACCGTGAAGTGCAGTGATTAAGTGTGTAGAATTGGAACAATGGCGAATCTGCAACAAATTACGGTACTGACGGACATTCCGAAGTTCACAGGCAATGCGCGCCCCGGTGAACCTCATTTTGCCCCGGAAATCGACGCCAGGACGTTCTTGAGGACTCTGGAGAATTACTTCGTCGCTCACAACATCACCACCCGACGAAAAAAAAAAAAAAAAACTACAGTTCATATTTGCGAACATCGACAAGAAAAGAGGGGACGCAATAGAGTTTATCAGCTTTTACGTTGGACTCAACATACCCTTCCAGGAGTTGAAGGAGGAGTTTTTCAAAATTTACCCTTCCTTTATAGTGACAGAGTTCAAGCACGCATCAGCCTCATTGCTAGAGACTAAGCTAACGGAAAACAACATCTTCTCCGCTATGACAACGCTAGAAGCTTCCTCAAAAGCTGCTGCTGAAGCATATCTCTTGCATGAGCCGCTAACTAAAGGAGCGTTTAATAAAAGGACGGAGGTTGAGCTTAATCCTCCGAACACTCCAGCAACGGTAAAACTAGCGCCACCACCACCAAATCCAGCAACATCGACAGATACACTAGATACACCAACGGTACCTGGTACCCAGGGAACGGCTACTACCCCGACTATCAGTTTATTAAGGATTCTACAGAACTTCGCTATGCATTTGTTTGTGTCCACTCAAGTTCACAATGAGGTATACGATAAAACCTTGTCCACCATTGGACCGCAGAAGTCGAGTACATGCAAGTACCGTCTCTGACATTATGGCCACCTCTTCTCCTTCGATGAGTGTCGGGGTGGATGAGTCTTAAACTTTCTACTCAGATAAACCTTCCGATGTCCCGTCTGTACGGAGAAACCTCCACACGACGGACGACAAGATCCTGCTGCTTGTTTTCGAGGGGGAAAATGAGTCATAGGCAAAACCAGTGCAAATTTTGTGCTTTCTGGAAACGTTTGGGACACAGTGTTGCTGAGTGTCGAACAAGGATAGCCCAAGCGAAAGGGAAATACTGTAAGAATCGCAAGTTGAAGGATTCACACGATACGAAAGACTGTCGTAAAAAAAACACAGAGTAGCAACCCTGTTCGCGTCATCCAGCCCTCTGCATCGAAGAACAATGAAGACACTGGTGAGGACACCACCGGTGATATGAGCATGTATGACTCGAACTACCATGACGAAGAAAAAGAAGACAGCGATTCGGACGAGCAACTCTACTGACTGCGAGTTCCAGTGGGAGACCGACGAGGCGTTTCCGCACCATACGTATTAGCCGAATTATACGGACAAGTGCGGGCCTATTTAGATACAGGGGCTTTTACCACGTTACTGTCATATACCTTGTTTCAGACAAGCCCTCTCTCAAAAGACGCGCTCTCGCCATTTACGTTAAAGGTGTTTCATGTCAATGTTCATCCACTGCCCATAGTCGGCAGTGTAGTGATTGAAGTTAAAACCAACATCGGTCAAATTTCTGACACAGCACTAGTGTTCAATGCAGAGAACGACGTCGATCATGACGTACTCATCGGTATCTTACAGCATACTATAATTAATATGATCACCAAAACTATCTGTTTTTGCAGAAAACAGCTGTTAGCACGTGCAACAGCTGCAATAGTGCAATTAAACCTAGTGCAATTAAATGTTATCGCACAAATAGGCATGTCAAGCTTAATATTAGTGACCCACTCATACACGGCATAGTTCCGCCGAAAGTCACTACGGGAAAAAAAAACAAAAAATAAATCTCCCAGAACAGAAACCCGCACGACATCAGAAGGGCAGGTCAACATAGCGGGCAGGCAGCGCAACCTACACATTACGCAACAGCTGCCTGGGAAGGTTGCGTAGCTCTCCGCAACATCAGCAGCAAGGACCTGCTGGGGTAGCTACACCACCGCTAAAGCTTTCTCCTGACCTCAAGGCTGCTACACGGCACAGCCTGGGTGGCTGTACAGGAGCAGCAGCAAACCAACGACGCGGGCTGCAGCCCTGCCAGCACAGCGTGCCACGTTTCCACTGTGAAGCGTACTTATATTACACGACCTATCCTAATTATTATATGATGTCTGTGAATAATTCTGATACGGCCATAGAACCCGGTCGTAAGGTAATACATGCAGGCATAGTTCCTAATAATCACCAATTAGAAGCAGGCGGTGTGCCTGTGCATATTAGAGAAAAGTTAGTTATACCCCTAACGCTATTACAAACCTTACTGTTAAATTAAATAAGCAAATCGGTAATGATACTGATCTATGGTTAAAACGTACGACAGTGAAACCGCACATTGTTGTACCCTTGAAGTAATTACGAACAGGAGGGAAGTTAGCGAGTGCACAGTGAAGCCACTTGCTGGCTGTGAGAGCTCCAGCCCAGCCAGTTGGTTAGTGCGTGCGTGGGTGCCAGGGTGGGCACTGCCACTGGGCAGTGTTTGTTTGACTTCAACCACCTGTGGTTATCGCGTGCCAGCCGGCGAGATGCATGCAGCTTGCATTGTTTACGGAAGTTCCCAGAGTTTCAGCAAAGAAAGTGGTACTACCTTTCACCAGTAAGTGTCTTATCAACGCTATCAGTTGTGGATTTTATATTTTTCTTCTAAAAATGTAATAAAAAATTAATTGATAAGCGAAAAACATATGGAGAATTCCCTTTGCCAATTAAAATGTACTCGTTTCGATTGAAAATAAACTGCTTTAGAATACCTTCCTTCAGCAACGTTAGTTAAAAATTGTTGAATGAAACTAACTAATCTTTTCATAAATTTACAAACAAATCTGTCGCGGTAGTTGTANTGGACCGCAGAAGTCGAGTACATCGTTCATGGCAGAGACTGTAATACCGGTGGAGAAGAGGAAGCTACTCACAGCCCCACCTACTCAGAATTTGAAAGATGAGTCTATTTGGAAGGCTACAGGGCAGACATCGGAAAAACCTCCACACGACGGACGACAAGATCCTGCTGCTTGTTTTCGATGGGGAAAATGGGTCATAGGCAAAACCAGTACAAATTTTGTGCTTTCTGGAAACGTTTTGGACACAGCGTTGCTGAGTGCCGAACAAGGATAGCCCAAGCGAAAGGGAAATACAGTAAGAATTGCAAGTTGAAGCATTCACACGATACGAAAGACTGTCGTAAAAAAAACACAAAGTAGCAACCTTGTTCGCGTCATCCAGCCCTCTGCATCGAAAAACAATGAAGACACTGGTGAGGACACCACCGGTGATATGAGCATGTATGACTCGAATTACCATGACGACGAAAAAGAAGACAGCGATTCGGACGAGCAACTCTACTGACTGCGAGTTCCAGTGGAAGACCGACGAGGCGTTTCCGCACCATACGTATTAGCCGAATTATACG
Organism: Parhyale hawaiensis; assembly: GCA_001587735.2. Lineage (NCBI taxonomy): Eukaryota > Metazoa > Arthropoda > Malacostraca > Amphipoda > Hyalidae > Parhyale > Parhyale hawaiensis. Next base: position 18,087,312 of record LQNS02278143.1, on the reverse strand, counting down.
GACAAGTGCGGGCCTATTTAGATAAAGGGGCTTTTACCACGTTACTGTCATATACCTTGTTTCAGACAAGCCCTCTCTCAAAAGACGCGCTCTCGCCATTTACGTTAAAGGTGTTTGATGCCAATGTTCATCCAGTGCCCATAGTCGGCAGTGTAGTGATTGAAGTTAAAACCAACATCGGTCAAATTTCTGACACAGCTCTAGTGTTCAATGCAGAGAACGACGTCGATCATGACGTACTCATCGGTATGAATATCTTACAGCATACTATAATTAATATGATCACCAAAACTATCTGTTTTTGCAGAAAACAGCTGTTAGCACGTAGAGAACCTAGTGCATTCAAATGCTATCTCACAGATAGGGGTGTCAAGCTTAATATTAGTGACCCACTCATACACGGCATAGTTCCGCCGAAAGGCACTACGGAAAAAAAAAAAAATAAATCTCAAAGAACAGAAACCCGCACGACATCAGAAAGGCAGGTCAACATAGCGGGCAGGCAGCGCAACCTACGCATTACGCAACAGCTGTCTGGAAAGGTTGCGTAGCTCTCCGCAACATCAGCAGCAAGGACCTGCTGGGGCAGCTACACCACCGCTAAAGCTTTCTCCTGACCTCAAGACCGCTACACGGCACAGCCTGGGTGGCTGTACATGAGAAGCAGCAGCAGCAGCAGCAAACCAACGACGCGGCTGCAGCCCTGCCAGCACAGCGTGCCACGTTTCCACTGTGAAGCGTACTTATATTACACGACCTATCCTAATTATTATATGTCTGGGAATAATTCTGATGTGGGTATAGAACCCGGTCGTAAGGTAATACATGCAAGCATAGTTTCTAATAATCACCAATTAGAAGCAGGCGGTGTGCCTGTGCATATTAGAGAAAAGTTAGTTATACCCCTAACGCTGTTACAAACCTTACTGTTAAATTAAATAAGCAAATCGGTAATGATACTGATCTATGGTTAAAACGTACGACAGTGAAACCGCACATTGTTGTACCTCACATGTCCACAATTGTAATAGATCAATGCGCTAGAATTACTTTTGTAAATCTAAGAAATAATGCCCTCACATTGTCGGCAGGTACAAGAGTGTGTGCAGCAAACTATTTCAAGAAATGTAATGCAGCCATTGATGACAATACAACATGCAATAATGTTAATGTTGAGGTACAGCCAAATAAGCACTAGCAATGTAGAGCGTTACTTAGTGACGATATCAAATATTCACAACGGAAAGACGAAGTTCTGCAGTTGCCCAATAAATACAGGGAAGCTACCTGGCTTCCAGGTGAGCCCTAAGGTTTTTACACTGGTGATCAGCTATAAATCAAGTTGAAAGACCACACAGTAGTAAATAAACGCCCGTATACTATTCCTCATGCTTATCAGGCCCTATTAGATGCAGAAATAGAAATAATGCTACGTGAGAGGGTGATTTCGCGTTCTAAGTTAAATTACAATAGCCCCCTCATTATAGTACAGAAACCTGATGGTGGGATTCAGCCGTGTATTGACTACCGTGCTCTGGATACGGTCATTGAGCCGGTTTCATATCAATTGCCTAGGATTTCGGATCTGTTAAGTTTCCTTGGTAACGCAAAGTACTACAGCGTACTGGACTTAGCTCAAGCCTATCAGCAGTGCCTAATTGAGCCTGAAGATGGGCATTTAAATGCCTTTACGGTCAATAACAGTAACTTTGAGCATAACCGTGTGCCGTATGGGTTACAATCCTCACCTGGTTTCTTTGCTAGAATCATTAATAAAGTTCTTCATGACCTTATAGGTGAAAACTGTGTCGCTTATATGGATGACGTGCTCCTATATAGTGATACGCCTGAACAAGACATCTAAAAGTACTGGAAAAAGTGCTCAAGCTCCTCGAAGTAGTAGGACTTGAGTTAAAGATAAAAAAATGTCATTTCTTCACAGATAACCTCTCCTTTGTAGGGTATAAAATACTGCGAACGGCATGACAATGAATGGCAGTAAAGTCGCTGCTGTTCGAGAAATGCCGATGCTCTCGAATAAAAAACAGTTACAAGCATTTTTGGGTGCAATTACTATAGGCGGTTTATTGCGCATTTCGCGCATATAGCTGAACCTCTGTATAAATTACTGAGAAAAAACGACAAATTCACATGGTCTCAGGAACAATCAAAGGCTGTCGAGGAGCTCAAAGAAAAATTAGCTAGTGCTCCTATAGTCATATATCCAGACTTTACAATGCCATTCGTGACGTACTCTGACGCAAGCAACGTAGGCCTTTCTGGAGTTCTGCTTCAAAGTCATGATGGGAAATTGCACCCCATCGCGTACGTTTCGAAAACACTGAATCCTGCCCAGAGAAACTATCCGGTTACAAAACCCGAGATGCTCAGCCTATTATTTACGCTGGAAAGATTTAGGGATATTATTTTAATGTATATTGTAACTTGTTACGTAGACAATCTCACGTTAATAGGCGCACTGAAAAAAATTCAAACGACCCGTGCATTAAGCGCTGGGCGCTACTCTTACAGGAATATGATGTTACCGTTGTTCATGTCAAGGGCTCTTCCAATATCTTAGCTGATATCTTATCGAGACTACCAGCTGACGTCAGAAATACTAAGATCTTACCTGAACAACTCGATGAAACACTCGATACCAGAGCCGCTTGGTTCTCTGTGCAGTGTGGTCCGCTAAACTCATACGTGTCCATTAAGGTCCCTTGGACCGAGCGCCAACTACAAAGGGCACAGCATAAAGATCCTAAATGTCTAGAATTACTAAAAAAATCTAGAAGAAAATTGTAAACGGACTGTGCCCCCCAAGTTATTGTTAGATTCTAAGGTCATAAGGAATGTATTGTACATCACTAGGAGAATCAAGCGAGGGAAACTGCGGCACCAATTTTTGGTACCATACATTCCCGACAGTCTCATGCCAGAAGCGTTCAAATTAGTGCACAGTGATTTGACGGCTGGACACAGTGGACGTGACCGGACGCTAAGACGATTTATTAAAAATTTCTACAATTCCGACGAACGCAAGACAATTAAACAATTATGTGCAGAGTGTGAAATGGGTATCCGAGCAAAGGCGAGCCCTAAACAAGTACCGACACAAAAATATCCCATTCCAACACGGCCATTTGTTACCACACACTCCGACGTATTAGGCCCACTTAGAATTACAACCAACGGGAATCGGTATATCTTAACGAACAGAGACTATATACGACTAGGTACACCCTTCTCTTCCCATTAAAACACAAAGACACCGACTTCATCATTGGTGCTCTGCAGCAAGTGATCGCAAACTATGGAGCAAGCCATTATTTTATCCCTGACCGGGCTCCAAAATACCGTTCAGTAAAATTAATTACATTCTTGCATTTTTACAACACCAAGAAAATTCAGACTGCCCCGTTCCATGCATCCAGTCAGGGAATTTCTGAACGCATTGACCGCGAAATAACTAAGTTATTGCTTATCTTCCTGATTGTAAATGCGATAGAGAATTGGAACGCCTTATTAAATGTAATTCAGTTAAGCATAAAAAATACATTTAACTCTAGCATCGGCGAAACCCGTTTCTTTGCACAATGCGGGTACGACGGTACTACGGCTAATTACCAACGGCCGACTTTAACCTATTCCGAAGACAAACTCCAACTGTATCTACAACGAATAAGCAAAACACGACAGTACTGTAGAGATACACTCCTTAAATCACAGATAAACTACACTAATAATACAAACATTGGGCGAAGAAGTAAGCCCATTGCAATAGGACAGCGCGTATTCGCGAAACTGGACAAATACCTACATCTGACCAAGCTAGATTTGCCTATCGGTGGACCGTTTTTAGCACTTGCGGAAGACGGTAAAGCTTGGAAGCTGAAAGACCTAGAAACAGAAAAAATATATGTTGTGCATCCCGACTACATTGTGGTCGGACCTTTCACACAGGAAAACACTACACAGTTACCCCAGTTACCCTTAACACCAGCAGAGACGACGGCAGACAGTGAGTCCAGTGACGCCTGTGACATTACCACTGAGCGGTCACTCCAGTCACCAGACCGGTCCAGCGCGCAAGGCACAGCAACTAGCCGTGACCCTGGCAGTGTAACGGTCAAGCAAGGCCCCTCTCGTTTCCAGCCTCCACGTGCCTGTAAACGTTAGACTGTTCCAGACTGCTTGGCGCCGGAGTAAACTTGACCTTGTACAATGGAGCCACTCTTTGTATACTGTGCGCTACGCTTAGTAATGTTCAGTGTTACATAACACTGCGGTAATTGTTAAGGTGCCTTTCTTTTTCCCGCACTCCATAGGTTTATTCTGTGTTTTCGTTGTACTAACCCTTAGAAGAGTATTGTACTTAATTGTAATGTGTACAATAGGTAGGAATTGAATGAAGAAAATTGTAAAACTAACGTAGTACGCGCGTGGCCTGACCCACTTTGTGTTTCTCGCAGCGTGGCCTTACTGGTTGACTAGTGTGACGATAACCTTGTGGTTGGGTTGCACCGACGCTCATCCCGTATCATGGAATACGCCTGGTGGCAGATCAGTTACAACCAACGCATCTGCTGCCACGATACTACCATGGCCCGGATATGCTATGACACCAGGTGCGTTTCTCCTTACTCGAATAAATTTAGCCTTCATGAATAACACTTGTTCTAAGTTTTCAACAGACCTTCAGACCGCTGAACAGGGATTTACATTACGGAACCAAAATGTCCAGACCAAACAATATGTTTATCTACTACTAAAAATAGAAACGGAATTCAGGGAAATCCTGAATTACTTAACGGCCTTACTATTATGTGACGGACGCGGATGAGAACTATGGTCAAATTATAAACACTTTGTGACCACGGTAAGCAAAGTCTGGCCACTCCTTAGTACCCGCAAACCACAAATAACTGCCATCAGAAATCAACCGCAGGTCACCCTTAACGTAACTGTAATTAAGCCAACAGTGACCGTTCCTAATGTTACGAATCAAGAAAATATTACTGATCAAAATACGACTTCCTCCTTACTACAGTACTTGGAAGAAGCCAGACCCATAGCTACCATGAAGCCCAAAACCTTCTGTTTTTTAGGGCTCGGACTTGGATTTCTAGGAAATTATTTGTTTAATAATTCATTCAACCAAAATAATGAAGATATTGCAACAATGAACGAGAACATCTGGAAGAATAATAAATATCTTCGAGTAACCTATGAACGCATAGATATTCTTGCTAAAAATGTTTCGGACTCATTTAATACTATAAGAAATAATCTAGATAAGATTCTTGACTCACAACAGCAAAGGGATTTACATTACGCCATCCGGATATATGCATCCTTTGGAATCTTGAACAATTGTTAGAATCTATACACGAGGTTCAAGCATCCTTTAGACGTAGTGAAACTATATTGACATTACTAGACAAGGGCATACCCAACTCTGAACGAATTCAATTACCTTCCTTGCAGAAAATTATTGTCGAAGGGCTAAACTCTTCCCGCAGTTACAATTTTCTCTACTAGTTGATCGATATCACCTCTTAAATATTGTTAAAATCTTACGAATACATCGAGTGGGATTACTGCGGTACGTTATGGTTGTTCCATTAACCCATACCCAGCAATATGCGGTTCGCGAAATAGTGCTGTATCCAATTGAAATTAGTAAAGCTTCTCACACTACTTTAGTAGTCACTGAAGCCCAAGGATTGCTCTTAATAAATAGTGATAAAACCTATATTTCCGCTAAAAAGGAGGACATGTACTCATTCTCAGAGGAGCAACACTTACTTCTAAATTTAAAACCTATTTATAATCAGTCTAAAGTCACCTGTGAGTGGACGATGTACACTAAAAATATGGAAGTCATTCAAGAATTATGTAACTTCAAAAAAGTCGGGCAGCTGAACGACACTTTTGTCGCGAAACAAATAAAAATTGCTTAGTGTACTTCACGCAACCTACACCAGTACACTTGGACTGTCCAGAGAAGAACCTGCACGAGACATTGATCGGTTTACATCAGTTTCCATTGTCTTGTGATATAAAAATGACGAATACCTTTTTCCATCCAAACAAACGGTTACCATAGAATTTGAGAATCAGAGTAGTTCGGAAACTTCTGAACAAAGTTCTCCTCACTTACCTATCATAGATAGATGTCAACCAAACTAATAACATACATGGAAGCTTACGCACTCTTATTAATGAACTTCTACAAGACGAGGACCAGTTCACGATTGACATTGACTACTATGGATTAACCCTCAAGGAAATCCAATCTTACTCTGTCTATTCTCAAACTGCCTTAACTATAGCGGTAATTATTCACTCCATTATACTCAGTTTATTATTAATAAAATGAATTTACAGAAAACAGCAGCAAACGGAAAGGCATACCCTAGCCAAAAAACTTACAACTACTAGAGGCAGCGTCAGAAAGAGTAAGGATCGTATCAGCGAAGCTAAGGCTAGCTTCCGCCATAGCCTTGAATGAAAAAAACCTAGCTTCAATAACAAACAGATGCATCCTGATGACCCTTATCAGCTTGAAACACTTGAGGTTACCCCTAATACTGAAATAAGTTACCCTGATGCTCCAGATATCTCCACGAGCATTTACCCTGCTTTGCCGAGATATAGAAAAGTAAGGAAATAACCACTTTGGTATACGGTATCCTAGCCAACTGTTCTCAGCCTTGCAATCCTTCTGGACTTGTGACTTGAAAGGAAAATAAAATTCATTCCTAACATAATACTTTAATAAAAGCAATAACAATAAGTCAAACACAATTCGAGTAAAAAGGGACAGAGCGTGCCTGGTGACCGAAAACGTGTACCACAAGGGTTATTCAAATAGCTTGCTTTATCGCTTACTGAAACCTGTCTTCCCTCACCCCTCATATGAGTGAGGCTCCGACAGTCACGCTGCAGTGCCTGGCGAACCGGAGCAACATCCGGCACTTACGTCGCTCTTCCTACGAAGTTCGCAACTCTCCACGGGGAGAGATGATGTTGAGCAACAACATGCCACCTCTGAGCCTCTGAGAGGCCCTCACCAAGAGGCCACCAAGGCCCCGCTCCAAGAGGCCATCCTCTGAAGCCACCCTCGGGCCTCACCGTTCTGCGGCAGTCCTGTTAGCTTTCACCTGCCCTTCCGTGCTGGAGATTGCCACATGGTCGCCGCCACATTTATTTAGCTTAGCCTCCTTGTGCTACCTTGTACTACCACTAAACTTCACATGATCATCTAACCTGTAGCAGTAAACTACTAGAGTTAACGCGAAGTTAGACATGGACACTAATAGAAAGTTTCTCTATTAAATGCCAACCCATCGTATGTCATGGCCTTCCAAGGATTTTTCCTTGTACAAAGTCGACAAAGACTTGAGACCTGAGATAACATTAAAGTAAAGTTGGCACTCCCCGATATCGAACAGCTGCCTAAGTTCAAGAGGTCGAGTGACGGGACCACCGCTCATTGGTTTCGATCACACTGTATATAAGCCCTACCTTATGCAGTGCTCTTGCTAATTCTTCTACAGCTACAGGCCGGTATCGAAGAAGCCCGGCTGAAGGGTCTGTGCCTTGAAACACCAGCTTGTTCAGAATTTGTGCCTGTCACTATAATTGTGTATTCTTCGATATTGTATTAATCTACCAGCCGTTGGCATACAACGCCATAGTATCGCTATCCAAAGAACTCACTTGTAATAGCTTGTCAGTGTCTATCCAACTTTCGCCTATTAAAATTATAGAGCAACAGTGTGTCTACTGAATCTTACATCACACAAGCAATTGCACTATAAATGGGCTAGGTAACGCACAGTAGGCTAGGTAACGCACAGTAGGCTAGGTAACGCACAGTAGGCTAGGTAACGCACAATAGTTAGGTATTGCGGTAAATAAACCGCCGTCCGATAAATTCGAATCCAGAAGGTTGCAGGTCTGAGAGGTACATCATAACTCCGTCACCCGCTCCAAGCTTACATCGCTGCAGGGAAACAAGATGAGGGGTGCTACGAGGTTGCATACTTGAAGTGCAAAGCACCGACGTAGGTCACACGTTTAGTGTGAACGAGCAGTACGGAAGAGAGTCGCAGATACAGCCTTACTACAGTCTCAGTCAGACCCTCCCCACCTGTAGAGAAGCGGATAGAGGATTGATGTGTTACCATTCAAGAACATGAAGTCTGTAGGGCAGAGAGACCAAGGGATTGAATGAGCCAGCTAGGCAATGTAAAGAGAGGATGAAGAGATCATAAAGAGATCGAAAAGAATGCGGAACAAAAAAAGAAAGAGAACGGAGGGAAAACAGACAGGCAAACAGACAGAAAACCAGACAGGAAACTAGACAGGAAAACAGACAGGAAATCAGGCAGGAAAAGAGACAAGAAAACAGTTGAGAAAACAGACAGGAACCAACTTAAATCTGGTAGCTGCTCTAAACATAAGTTTGCACTTGAATAGAGATGCATTACAAGTTAGAACAACGGTATACAGTCGCTGTAAACTTGATGTCTTTGTAGCTTATGCAGGAGCTATATAAATTTTGAATAACTCACATAATATATTGTATACCCCTGTCTGCATACCTACAGACCAGCACCATTACGACAGTAAACTCAAGCCTCCATGATCCAGTATAGGCTAGCCCTTCCAAGATCGAAAAACCAATGGGAAGAGACAGTATGTCAAAAATAAACCTGGAACGTCCGCACGAGGTTGTTAAAACACAGCAAATGCACTTTGGGCTCGGCCAGCTAGACAAGAAGAGGAAGAACAGAAGGAAGTAATACCAGAAGGAGTATAAAATCGGAAAGAAGCCAAGTGGGCACGAAAAACAGACGTCCCGAAGGCCTAGCTAGCGGTTAAGGCTACCCATACAATTCCCCTGAAGGGCAAGTTAGTAGAGTTGAGAAGAAGCTGTAAGGCAGCATCAGGAGTATAAAGCAAGAAGGAAGCAAAACAAACACACGAAAGACATCCTAAAAGCGCAGCCAAAGTTTGGGCAAAACAAGGTATGGGGTCCCCCTAGGTGCGCTGCTCCACATATAGCACAATCTGGGCGAACCTAAGAAATCTACAGCCGGTAGCCCATCGCATGGCCCCAGCAGGGAGAACAGAAATAATATTCACTTATGCGTAAAAAAAATAGCGTGAGCACAGCTAGAAAGTAACTAAAGCCACTGATTCAGGCAACATGTAAGGGCCCTGTCCCCTGGGGTAAAATTCCCTCATTATAAGTGCACAACGGTGCAACGCGAAGTCCTCACACCTTACCCACTGCTGCTGTTCAGCACCAACCAGCAATAATGAAGACAACATCCGAAACAACATTCCCAAAAAAATTAAATTAGTATGGGTTACATCGATCGGCAAGCACAGAAGCGCCACTAAAAACTACACTTTTCAAGGATTCAGGGACATAATGCCTGAAATGGCCCATTGGCAAAAAATGCCAAAATTCTATGGCATCTGCAATATGCAAAGACATGACTAATTAGTTCACTTCTATGAAAAACACTTATGGTTTATATCATTGCACAATAAATAGGTATAATAATTAGTTTGTTACGAATACATAGAATGAATAACGCAAGAGGATTTACAGGGACGGGCGGCAACTCTCGTCGGTGCTCGTCAAGGAAACCCACAGCCCTGCGCCTGCATATCGGCTGGCTGCGGTTCTAAAAAACCAAAAAGGGACAATTGCAAGGTGGCCTAGGGCAGCACTGCTACACTCACCCACCCTCTGAACCGAGCCACGCCGGAAAACATAGTAACGTATTTTTACTTCTCAAGAGGTGTGTCAGTACTACTTCAACGCATCCCGCCAAGGGCGACTGCCTCATCAAGAGCACCCAGCCTCGTCACTAGGAGATAGGCTGTGAATCGCAGGCACTAAACACAGCGAGGCAATATCGTGTGTCAACTGGATCTCTCTATCTCCACCTACCGCAGCCGAAGCTAAGTTACCGATACGTTCGGAAAAACCAAAACTGAGTTTAAACCCACTTAGTGCAGCGACATTGGTAATGCCTCATCAGCAACCCCAGCAACCCAAGTGCCCCGCGTACGCTCGTGCCCACAGCTTCCAGAAACGTGCGGTGAACGCCGAAGAGGACTGACTGTCCTCGAATGAGAAGTCGCTGCCGAAGCTATGAGCGCTGACACTCCACGCCTCGTCAGCGAATAACAATCGGGCCGACAGCCCCTTTACCGAATCACTAACACCCTCTCAATGTAAAGCTCCACTCGTGTGGGAAAAAGATAGTGGCGCTTTTCCCTGTCAATACTTAGAGCAAGTACGTCCTCCAAACGACTCCCAATATCCTTTCTCTTCGAGGACCGAACAAGAAGCTCACGATTATGATAAGGTTCGCTTTTAAAGTAGTCTATTGAAAATGAGTTTGGTTGGAAATTGGAGGTAAATTCCGAGCTTACTGATCCAATGTCAGAACCCGTTGTTCTCGCATTCGACGAGCTCCACGTGCTCTCAACTGAATTGACCCAAGAACCAGAAGAAATTTTAGCAACACTACTAGACCGAACGTTAGAACGTTTGTAACAACGACGCAGTGGAACGACACTACAGTTACCCGAAGACGTGTTGCTTCGGGAGCCGACCGCTGGAGCCCCACGAGGGTCTGGCTCAGATCGAGGGCAACCCCGTCTTAGGTGCCGAAAGCTACCGCACGAGGCTCAGAGTCCCCTCCTAAGCCAACAGCTCCGCTTACGGTGAGCACTTTTTGCGCACCAACAGCGAATTAGGCATTGGCGACAACCTCTCTCAGGACAGGCCGGATGCAACTCCTCTATGTAGGATGAATTAAAATGTATGGGCGCGGTGACCAGCGATGAGATGCCTTACCTGAACCACTGAGCAGAGTCCGAGGCTGCTCAGCTCCAACAAACTTAAGGTTGCTGTCACAATTGTGGTATTGAGGACTTCGAATAAAAAACCTACAAGGAAGGTCAGAAAAGCTCTCCTCCCCCACATTAGCAACGCTGGCAGGGTATACCCCCGAAGACAACTGCGTTTCAGGACGAAAAGGAGAACGCGTAGACAACACAAAAGAATCACATTCTCTAATCGATGTCTGAAAATTAGAAAATCACTGACGAAAAGACATCCTAGCTGGTAAGGCAATTTTCACTAACCGGCTCACCATCTCTAAAGTAAACAATCCCTGTAGAAATGCAACGCAAGCTACCCTCCCAAGCTACTCTCCCTACTGCCGGAACCTGGCGGCAGGGACCTCCGCTGTATAACCACGCGCACGGCTAGCGACCCAGAGTGTGGCCAGACGCCGAAATGAGGTGACAAGAATCGAAGCAATTAAATTTCTACAGGGGAACCTCGTAGGCACGGCACACTAGTGACGCTGACAGCTACCTACTGCGTTTCAGTACTAGCGAGGTCTGGATAAGCACACTTCAGGTTGTGCCAACATGCGCCACAGGCAACGCTAAGGTGGTCAAGGAGTCGTAACTGGCACCAGCAGACAGCTGCCGCTGGAGAATGAAGCCTCTTTCCCTCCGCATGTGAACAAGCAACACTGATGCAATAAAGGTCGAAAAATATGGGAACCTCTAAATACAATTCCCGTAACGGACTACGACCCCCGATAACTGTTCGTTGTTCACTTACACTTGCATCGTGTTGCATGCTACGAAACGCACCTCTAGAGGTACACCCCTCCGAGAACCTTGTAGGTTAGGAGGCAAGAACTGGTTCTGCTAATATCCTAAGTATATATAAGTATATATATACGGGTTTAATATGTATTAAACGTCATTAGGATACTAGCAGAACCAGTCCTTGCCTCCTAACCTTTAAGGTTCTTGGAGTAAGAGCTAGTTAAAAGGGGTTCTGTACTAGGGCGGTCGGTGGGTGGCAGCGTAAAAAATTTTGGACATTTATCTGTCGAGAAGTGGGCGTGAGTTCCAACGTGGACTTATTTTCCTTCAAAATGAGAAAAATTTGAGGGAATCTACGGTGTTTTAATATTTTTTCCACTATTTCAAGCTAACAGGCCGTTAGATGGCCTATATTTTTGGTACCTCTATCGAGACGCCATGCGCTCCCTAGTGGAGGTGGGCGCTGATGGGGTTCGGTTCGGATTATAAGTTATACCCGAACCTGAGAATAATGGGGTATAGTCTTGTGGACGATATTGTGGACTAGTTCCGGTAGAGCGGAAAGGTAATAGTGTTATCTATTATTGAAAATCAATCCCAGTGAGTGTGGATTCGTCGGGATAGAACGCATACTGTTGCTGTTCAGTATGGATAAAGAAAACGAATTTCCAATTCGTATCTTCCACTAAATACAGTTGTTGCGACAGTACACTGGTAGAGTAGGGTGAGGCTATTTACGCACTACAGCCACTGCTGGAGATTCTAGAACCATAAGAGCTAAATATCAAAGGCTAACTGCTGCCTGTCGAGAGGTGACGAGGCTATTTATGTGTTCCCACCAGCTTCAGGAATCATGCCGTGCACAACGCCGGCACGCCGGCCACTTAACAAGCCGTATTGAAAGATTGTTGGTCATCTAGTAGCCCGTATCGATATATATATATACCGGGCTTTGCAAAGTGCTGACCTGTTTTAATAATTTGCCATCCGAAGTTCGTAAAAGCTTTGTTTATAATGAAATACAATAAGAGTTGTACTGCATTAGTTTATTATGATCTAAACAATTTTGCTATTTAATAGGACTCCATTGGCAGCAACGATACGCCCTAATCGTGGTCGGAAGTCCTTACACGCATTACGGACGTAGTCCTTCCTCATCTGGGCTCAAGTGCGGTTCACAACAGAGGCTTTCAGCTCCTCAATGTTGCTGTGGTGATCTTTGCATGCTTGACTCTCAATATGCGGCCACACGCTGTAGTCCAGAGGATTGAGATCAGGTGACTGTTGGGGCCACAAGTCTTTGGGCCAGAAAGTCATGTTCTGGCTCATCCAGTTTTGGACGGTTTTCGACGTGTCCGCTGGTCCACCATCTTGCTGAAACTCGTAATCTCCATCTTTGACGATTTTTGTGATCCAAGGAAGAACTTTTGTGGCCATGATATCCCTGTATTCAGCCCCTGTCAACCGGTAACCGCCCTTGAACCACACAGGAGGCAGCTTCTCTCCATTGGAGGCTACAACGCCAAGCATCATCACAGAGGCCGGATACTTTGTTGTGGAGCATAACGAACATCAGAGATGTCTTGGCCAAAGCTCACAGCTCGATCGTTCTATTTGTTGAAGACAGGATCCACGGTGAAGGTCTTCTCATCTGAGAAAATGATGACTCGATTTCCATGACTTTTCAAATCGTTAAGAAGGCGGAAACATCGCTCTTGGCGCTTTTTAGCCATGTCAGCAGTTAGCAGCGTTCCTTTCTGACGCTTTAAGCTCTTTCCAACTTCTCTCTTTACAGCTCTTGACACGGTTGACACAGAAATCTTCTTCTTCGTAAATTCAGTCGTTTTAAGTTTCGGATTATTTTCAAAGGCTCTTCGAACTTTCTTCCGTTGAATAACTTATGGTGTGCCGGAACGTGGTCGATCTTTGAGGCTTTCATTATTCTTAAGGCGGTTTTCGACCCGTTTCACCGTTGATAGACAGACATTTTGCAACCTAACAATTTCCGCCTTCATGTGACCGGCGCGAAGAAGAGCTGCTATCTTCATCCATTTTGTTTCCAGTACCAACAATGTCTAAAAATGAGCACTATTGCCAGTTATTATATTATCTGAAATAGTTTAGGAATGAGTCATCGCCAATAAATTTTATCAAGTCTTCGAAATGAGTTTCACACTTTGAAAATACAAAACAGGTCAGGACTTTTGCAAAGCCCGGTATATCTATATATATATATATATATAGCTTAAATTTTAAACTTGACTCATGCTTCTATTGAGATCTTTCCGGATTGTCTGAAGGATACCGCAAAAAAATTTCCCTGTATTCTCCTATCTAATACTGATGAATGTGTCACGGTCGTATCAACCAAAGGAGGGACCAGCAGAATTGAAATATAGATACATATATATTTACGTAATATATATGTATGTATATCGTATGTACAAGTGTACTATATATATATGTATGTACTTTTTGTATTTTTCCTTCATTCATACATTCATTCTTTCATCTTTTTTTCTTGCATCCTTTCTCTCTTGAATTCTCTCTGGCATTCTTTCTTTTTGGGATTTCTTTCTTGCAGTCATTCTTACTGTAAATCTACAAGTTTATATGTATGTATAAAGATACATAAAATGTAATGTATATAAAATGTACCACTAATTATTCATACTTATACTTGCATACTCATGTATATACATATATATCTTATGCAGATGCTGTAAAGATGCATGTTAACATAACATGCAAATTCGTATATGGAGCGCACATATGTATTTATACATGCTTCTGGACTGACGCCTCCTCACCAGCCCACCCGCGGTGAGGAACCGCACGAAAAGAGTGCTAATTACCTCCCGCGGTACAACGTGTAGGCAAACGTAAATCAGATCGACGAAAGTCGACGGCATCCCGCTAGCTGCGCACATCGTTGTTTGTAAATATCGATGAAAAAACACCCTAATTTGTGGCTATTAGAAGACGGAAACACTCTTAGGGGCCAAAATAGTTAACAAGCTATCGAGTCTTGCATGAAAATTCCATCAGTAGGAACTTCTGTTGTATCAAGAATTGTATATCAGCATTAATCTAACAGTATAGATTTAAAACTTTCTCCACCTGCCTAAAATTTCACGAGGCTATCACTTGTCAGCTTTCGTAAAACTAATCTGAAATAAAATTTTGAAATTGCACGTATCACTGTATTAAAGTCTTTCACGACGTTTCGGCTATCAACAGCAGCCATCTTCTGGTATTAGAAATCCTACCATCTGTAAAAGTAAGAAAAGAAATTTAATTCTAGCAAAAGTCTTGTAGGTAAACTATGAAAAAAGTTGCTATTGCACAACGAAGTACTAATCAAAAGCTAGTTCTATCACAGAGGAAAAAACAGTATCACAATTTTGTACTTGTAACAATCACAGGAATTGCAGCACCAACAACCTACACTTAGCAAGGTTACATGACAAATTACGGCTACCCGCTTCTGCGGTGCTTATATAGGTAATTTCGTTCTAGAAGTTACCAGTACTGTAGAGTTTCAGAAATGTGTAGCCTTGACAATATTTCACATTTATGACTGGATTATTTTGTTCGATGCTTATGGCTTCGGCTATTTTTAAATCGATGACATTACGATGGCTGAAAATTATAGAGAAGTTATTGATCAAAGTTCCAGCTGGCGGAGCGTTTATATGGTGCTCGAAGCTATAGTGCGCTTTAATGCTATTGGAATTGTACCTGTGCTGGTTACACCGCTTTAACAGGGCATTCGTCGGGTATCCAATGTAAGATGCATTACAGCGCTCTTCAATGCAAACAAATCGGTACGAAACGCCTGACCTATCTGCGGTGGATTTGAGTGGCATGGTTGAAAAACGTGAACCTAATTTACATGGCTTGTAGTATACGATTAACTTTACAGATGAACTATTATTGGCTGGTTTTACAGGTCGTTTTATAAAGTTATCAACTGTTTTCCGGTCTGTCCTGAAGGAAGCAATACAATCGAGCTCCACATAAAATTTCACTCAATTATCGTCCGCCATGTTACCAGCATTAATTAGATCCTAAGTACATTTGACATGACATTTTCTACCAATGTTTGAGGATAGTTGCAGTCTGCAAATACTTGTTTTAATCTCCGGACTTCTACATTAAATGCAGTCCAAGAACTTGATAGCTTCAAAGCTCTACAAAAAAAGGACTTTTGTAGCTTCCGAGAGTATGGGAGTGAAAGTTAGTATAACTGCCAGTGTTCGTGAGCTTAACGTGAATAGAGGTTTTATTTCTACCATTTTTAATTGACAGTTGGACATCTAGAAAGTGGAAAGTACTGTTTTGCATTACTTCCCTTGTAAAATTAAGAACGGAATTTGAATGAAGCCGCCTAATGGAATGATAGACATGACCATTGGTGTTGAAAACTGCGAGGATATCGTCTACGTATCTTACATAAAAAACAAGATTAGACTGTCGATCCTGAGCTAGCAAGTGTGTTTCAAGGGCTTTTGATAAAGTCCCCCATCATCGGCTAATGAAAAAATTGGAAGCCCATGGCATCGAGGGTGACAATTTACGATGGAGCAAGGCATGTCTTACGGGTCGGCAGCAGCGAGCGAAGCTTGAAGGAGAGTCGAGCGACTGGACACAGGTTTCATCAGGGGTTCCACAAGGTAGCGTGCTTGGCCCACTTTTCTTCTCAATTTACATCAATGACCTCGATCTTAACATTCGTAGCAAATTCAGTAAATTTTCGGATGATACAAAACTATGTCATCCTACAACGAAATGAGCAGAGCTCTGACAAGACCTTGACCACCTCATGGAATGGAGCGCAACGTGGCAGATGAACTTTATTGTCGACAAATGCTCAGTAATGCACGTAGGGCTGGTGAACTCTTCCACCCCATTGAAAATGAATGGGACAGAATTGGCTACTGTCACTCAACAACGTGACTAAGGAATCACTATTACAAACAAACTACAACACAGTCAGCAAGTTGACATGAGTGTGAAAATGGCAGAGTACTCGGATTCATCACCAGAAACTTCGAATACAAGTCCAGGGACATCATCGTTTCCTTGTACAAGGCATTAGTGACGCCACACTTAGAATTTGCTGTTCAATTCTGGTCGCCACATCTCTGTAAAGATATCGATAACATGGAAAGAGTCCAACGCAGAGCAACGAAACTGATACCTCA
>LQNS02278143.1:18023415-18049176 GCA_001587735.2 Parhyale hawaiensis | reverse complement strand
CATTGGTAAGTCCGCCGCTTAAGTGCAGCACAAAGAAAAAATCAACTACCCAGTGTATCATTTTCATCAAGAGTCTAATCAACGATGAAAAAACTTGTGCAGCTGATTAGCAAGTATTACTGCTTCTGCTGGAAGTGATTTTACACCAAGCTTGATATAAGGTAGAAACCCTGAAAAAATTATTTGGTCAATTCAAAGTAATGTCCTGTACACTGTGAAAATTTTCCACGTAAATAACAGAAAGTGTGCGACAACCAAATTGAAGGAGGCTTTTTTAACTTTTTGTGAAACAATGGAAAGTTCTATCTTTAAATGAACTTTTACACCCGATAAATATAAATAATTTACCATCAGCGTTTACGGATTCTAAGTTTAAGTGCATCGCCTGCAGTCGAGGGAAGAGCGACGAGCTAGGCCTACTGCCGAATAACGGTTGGGCGCGGAACTACCGGTAGCTACTTTGGAGTATGTTTGTATCGAGGACTGGGATAGGTTAGACTAGACTTATATCTTATGACTTTACAGTGATGCAAATTTCCTGCTGCACAAAATATATACCAACTAATGAGTACGAAAAAGTGTAACATACTGTATTCCAAGACCATAGTATGCAGTATGTGTGGAAGTGTATTCTTTCTTACAAAGACAAAAGGTCGAAATCTATCATAAAAATTCGTATTGAAATAAAATGCATGATGCGACAATTTTCATGTAATGAAATGTGTCTCCGTACCTTGAAATTTGTTGATACTTTACTATTTTGGTCAGAAGGTAGTGAAAATCATATGAAATGGGTATATTTTCAACATACTGTAGAATACTTCATATGTAATGGCACTGATTGAAACTATATTTACCTCCGCCAAGGAGGTTAAGTTTTCGTCGTTTGTTTGTATGCTTGCCTGTTTGTCTGTCTATCAACAAGATAACTAAAAAAGTTATTGATGAATTGTGAGGGAATTTACAAGGATTGTTTGGTATGTTAGGAGGAACTGGTGATTAATTTTTTGTGACGATCCGTCTGTCCGTTTGTTTGTCTGCCTCATATTTATCACTGCCATAACTCAAAAAGGTTTGGACGGATTTTTATGACATTTACATGAGTTGATATGTATATCATAAAGAGTAAATGACAAAATTTTTGTGATGATCTGTTTTTTAGTTCGTATGTTTGTTGCTGCGTTTGATTTTATGTTTGTTAGCGCAATAACTCAAAAAGTTTTCGATGGATCTTTATGAAATTTACAGGAGTAGTGAATAATTTTGAAAGGCAAAATGGTTAAATTTTGTTGCAGATTGACTGATTCGTTTCTATGTTTGAACTGCATTTGTCATAATATTTGTTACGCAATAACTCAAAAAGTTTTGAATGGATTTTTATGAAATTTTTAGGAGTTGTTAGTAAAGTGAAAAGATATAGATGATTAAATATCGGAGCAGATTGGTTGGTTCGTTTGTATGTCTGACTTATGTTTGTAATAATGTTTGTTAGCAGCATAACTCAAGCAGTTATGAAAAGATTTAAAAAAAAATTGTAGAAACTGTTAATACTATCAACAGGCACATATGATTAGATTTTGTAGTTGATACAAAAGAAATCATGGTTTTAGAGCCAATTTGAATTTTTCGTTACCGTTGCCTTACTTGGCGGATTTATGAGCTCGCAGAGTGCTCTAGTTCAATGTTTTCCTATCAAATACGCACACCAAAGTGTAACGAAAAAAATATGACTTAACATACATGGAAATAAACCTGGTCATCACTACCTCTGCCTGCTAGGGAAGCTCGATATATAAACCGAATTGTTGAGAGATAGCTATCTGTGGCTGATGGCTAAATACTGGGACTTCCGCGTACCTTCTGAGTGAATCTGCATGAAGAAGTATGAGTGATGAAGACCTATCGCATGAGAAAAAATATACATGCTTATCTGAAGTGTGTTCTCTAAGCCATCTAAAAATATATTGAAAATTGTGTGATGTATGGTTAGATTGGGAAATATTCGTTAAATATATGATATTGAGCAACTTGTAGAAAATAAAGGTATGTCTGTGACCTACATGTATGCGCATGAATGTAGTTTTCCGATGTATATGTCAACTCACATGGGACACAAACTTGATAGTGTTGAATAAAAACTCGTGGATGTAGAGTGATGCATGAGATTCACAGACTTGAAGAGTGAGGATACATAAGTAGTGGTGATATTAAACTGGTATGGTTTTAGGTGTCAAGTATAATAATTTGATCTGTACTATTTACTTGATCACTCGATGATTCTCCAGTCAAAATCCAGTGGTGTTTTGCACACAACCCATCTTGCGCAGAGGTGATGCTGCTGTCCATGACCAGAGGGATGCCTAACAGCGAGTTATTCCCCATTGCACGTCGCCGCTTTCTGTTGACTTATCTGGCACTTCTAGTAGGTATGCATCCAGTAGTTGTTAAATTTAGATTAGTTGGTTAACATACTTACATCTAGTAGGTAAGCATCCAGTAGTTATTAAATTTAGCAGTCTCTGTAAGGGTGACATTTCGAAAATGACTTGGCATTTTGTTGAATAACCTCGGGGCCCGAGCCGCGAAGCTATTAGAATACTTCGTGCCTATATTGCTTCCCCATCATTTTTATCTGGTTTCGCTATTTGCATGTGCGACCAGTATAGTGCCTGAGTGTCTGGCCCGGATTGTAGAGCTGCATGAACGTTTGTCGCAGCGTGCAATCGCAGGTCAGATTCACCGCATTAAAACTGTTATTTGCATCTTCCCAAAGTACCCCGAGAGCTATGAAAGGGCAAAATCTCGTGGTAGACAACTCAAAAATTCCCCTGCAGTGAGTAGGAGAATTAAACGGGTTGTCTCAAGGCGGTCTTCCCAGCAAATCAAGGCCCTCAAAGATGATGATTGCAGTTCAGTAATCATCTGGTGACACGACAAAAGATCCCCTGCTGTTTCCGTGTCACAAAATAGACTGTTTACAGTTTGCTCGAGAGCACCAAACATGGGAAATTGAAAAGTGGTCTAAAGTTTGTTTCTATGAAGTAAAAAGAGCCATCTGGATGGCCCTGATTGCTTACAACGGTGCTAGCAAGACAAAAAGATGCTCTTAAAATGTTTTCCAGCTTTCCAAGCGTCTCAGCCGTGGAGGCTCCATTATGGTGGAATGCGCGTTATCAGGCCGCCCCCATTGTCCGGCCACAGGACGCCGCTTTGTTTGTATGAGCTGGCTTTGTGTTTTTGGCTCTGAGTTGGAGAAAATGCCACTCTAAAGGCGGATGAGATCTTCTTGGCCCAACGGCATCCCTGAGAGGAGATGAACAGGCTGGGTACTCAGTGTTCCACAGTCTGCTGCTCTCTCCCTTCCCTCGGGTAGTACCACCTGATGCTCTTTTCCTTTCCTTTCTCTTCTTCCTCTTTTTGGCTAAAGCCCGTACTGGTGATGGCAAGGTCTGGGGTGCGTTGATAGCTGGCCGCTTTCGTTGCTATCACGACTGTCGATTTCTTTTCTTTGTAATTTTCTTGATAATTTCCTGTGCTTATGGTGTATGTTTATTTATTGTTTTTTGCGTGCCTGATACTAGATATCCGGACGTGGAAGAGAACCCCGGTCCTCGTGGTTTTGGGTCTCGTTCCTGCCGGATCCTGTGCACTAATGTTCGGGGTTTATATGGTAATTCGGCTGAACTAGCTGTAGCCTCTTCCAATTATGACCTTGTGCTATGTTCAGAGACGCTCGTCTCGAGTCATCGTCATGTTTCTGAGCTGATGATCCCGAACTTTGAAAAGCCGGTGCTGCGGTTGCGAGACTCTTGCCCTGGATCTAGGGGTTCGGCTGCTTACGTTCGAAAGGGTGTTTTGTGTCTAGGCAGAGTGAATATGAGTGTCTATGCTGCGAAATGATGGTGCTTCGAGTCTGTGGCTCATTCAGGAACATTTAATTATTCTCAGTGTATCGTAGCCCGTCTGCTGACGATAGGGCCTTTGATTGTCTCCTGGATGCAATGGCTAGCATTCACTCGTCCTACAGGCATTCTGCTTTTGCCTTTATGGGAGACTTTGATTGTCACCATGTGGAATGGTTAGGCTCTGGGAGGACTGATTGCCATAATCATGCCGCCTTCGATTTCACGAGTGCCTCTGGTTGTGAGCAATTGGTTGAAGGTCCTACCCATTTGATGGGAGGCGTTCTTGACCTACTGATGACTGATGTTTCTGATCTGGTTAAAGTCTCAGTGGTGTCTCCGATTGGTTCTTCGGGCCATGGTGCCCTATCTGCGACGCTGCAGGTTCGTCAGAAGGTCCCCAGAGTCACTGTTAGGCGTGAAATATTTTTGAAGTTTAGAGTGAATTGGGATGCCGTCTCTGGTGCACTCATTGCGCTACCTTGGGATGTTGTGAGTGAGTCTACTGATCCTGGGTCTACTTTGGGTCGGCTTCTCTCTGACATGGTGCCCGCCTATGTCTCCTTGCGCTTCATAACGGTTAGGACGGGCGATGAGCCTTGGTTTGATAATGCCTGTGTGAGGGCGCTCCAGTTGAAGCGGAAGGCATATGCCCATTGGCGTACGAGCCGGTCTGATGTTGACTTTCAGCTTTTCAGGGAACAGTGGCGTGGGGATGGTGCTAGTTATGAGGAAGCTGAGAGGGAGCACAATTTGAGGTCCAGGGAGTTGTTAGCCTCGTCAGTTAGCGCACATAAGTAGTGGTCCACCTTGAAGAGCTCTGTGCTTGGTGTGAGCTCTCTCGTGCCTCCTTTAATTGGTACTGGTGGTGATCTTGTTGCGGAACCCGCTGCCAAAGCGGATCTTTTGTTGCGCTACTCTGATGGGAAGCAGAGCCAGGACTGAGTGGGCATGGACCCATCTCGATCGCACCTGTTTTGTTGAAAGTTTATGAGAGGTTGGTTGCGTCGAGATTGGTTTGCTTTCTTGAAAAGTAGGGTATCCTTCCCCAACACAGTATGGTTTTCGTAAGGGCTTGGGAACTTGTGATGCTCTGCTTCACATTTCTCATGTGTTGCAGCTGGCTCTTGATGGGGGTCATGAGGCAAGGTTGGTACAGCTTGACTTCAGTGCTGCTTCTGATAGCGTGAATCACCTTGGGCTACTCCATAAGCTGAGATTAAAGGGTATTGGTGGTTCAGTTCTCGCGATAATTAGTCAATTTTCATCTGACAGCCGCCAATGTGTAGTTGTTGATGGATGGAAAGAGGAGTGAGTTTTGGATTTGGTTTTTGGTGTCCCACAGGATAGTGATCTGGGCCCTTTGTTGTTCATTGTATATACGGTGGATTTGTTTTATCTTCTTAATAATTTCCTTTTTGGTTACGCTGATGATGTTACTTCGCTGGCTGTTTGCGATAAGTGATAGATTAGAGGTTTCAGAATCCATTCAGCATGATTTGGAAATGATTGATTTCTGGTGTTATAGGTGGGGGATGAGGCTAAATACGGGCAAGACTAAGACCATACTCGCGTCCACGTCGCGTACAGTGGGACCTCCTTATCCTGCGCGCACTCATACTGGATGGTATATCACTTCCTGTGGTTGATGACTTGGTAATCTTGGGTGTCAATTTTGATCCATAGTTGACGTTTGAGCCTCACATTCGTTCGGTTGCCTCACGTGCATCACAGAAAATTAGTCTTATGAGGCGTGCTTTGAGGGTGTTTGGCTCGGTAGAATTGACACGTAGCTGCTTCAATTGCTTTGTCTTCCATCTTCTGGAGTACTACTCTGTATTTTTCACTTTATTCGCCTTTTATTTTTAAGCAGTTACTGATCCCTAGTTGAAGGAGTATATTAATTTATCAGTAAAACGTTATTTTTACATTTTCAAGTGGTCTTGAACTATTGATCAGGAGTGTAAATATGCATACACCCCTTGGTCTTTTTCTGTTTGGTGAATACATAGAAAATAAGCGTATAGTTGCCGAATTCCACGATGGCGGAGTCAACATTTCAAAAAACTATAGCGGGAAATTCAAAAATGGCGTAAAAAACACCTCCAATAGTTTTTTACAACCTATCGATACTTATGTGGGAGCGGGGTAGATTAAGAGACCAACCAGTCAGGATGCAGGTTCGTGACATAAGCTAAGCCATAATCAATGAGAAGAAATTTGTGAAGTGTTAGGCTTCTGAAAATGGCGGATCAACCAATCACGAGTGAGAATGGGCCAATTAGGTTTATGATAACGTAAAAATGGCGGACTGACCAATGAGAACACAGCTGGGGAGCATAAAATGGCGGCTTATCAGGAAATGGAAGGCACCTGACACATCAGAGCGGTGTGTGGGGCATACAAGTCTGTGACGTTAAGGGATAAAGTAAGAATATGGCCGAATTATCAATTAAAATTCAGAAAAATAACGGATTATTAGTAAAATCAGACTAATTTAGAAAAATTAGGGGCGGAGCTACGGAGGTCATACCCGGTTCTGAAAGGAGTCTGCAACATCATAGGGTCAAGGGGCGGGGTCACGTGGTCAAGGTGCGGTGCTAGAGGCCGGGGGCCACGGCCCCTAATTTATCCAAGATGACGGCCAAAAACCGGGATGTGGGTGAGCTACCCACTGCTGTGGTGTTATGTCGGCCGCAAAAATGTACCAGTGGAAATTTTTCTGAAACACTGTTAGTAATCGAAACACATTCCAAAAAAGTTCAGAGTAAGTATACATTGTTTATAACAGGTAGTTCTAAGCGCCCCTTCTTAAAAAATTGCTTACGCCAGACTTGTCAGATGAAATGTGTAGCTTCATACTATCTTGAACCCCATCGGTCACTATATAGAGATGAAAAAGACCAGGCCCTCTCCCTAATGCACATAATGGATGAATTTTTACTAACGGAAGTGACTTCTTCTCCAACGAGTTATGAAAATCTTCTACACATTATCTTCATGGATAACGCACAATAAATAAGAACAGCAACATCTGCGGTACAACATTATGTGATCCCTAATAGACCCATGCGTGAAAAATTCACGCAATAACCTATACGTTTTTGTAATGCCTCTAGGCCGGTGCAGAATCTCCTCTTCTCTTATTGGCTTCTTAATTTTCTTCTTTTCTTCATTGATCCTTTGTCGTGAGTAGTGGTAATCGTGAAATTTTAACCTGAGGAGGCTTAGGGTGGTTGGGGGGGGGGTGTTCTAGCCCCCCTTGCGGCTGTCCTCCAGCAGTGGGGGTTTCGGCGACGGTTCCTGGCGGGCGTGGCGTTCCCCCACCTAGGATGATTATATGGGCGGTATTTCGGATATTTTCTCCTAACTGGTTAGGGGGAGTACCCGTACGTACCCTCGGGGGGCAGTAACTGTCCGCATGGACAATTAACCGTTCCACGATTCCCGCCCATTATTTTTTTGCGATGGAATGTGACCATCTCCCATGCATGATATTATTTCAAGCAATTAAGCTGACCTTTTTAGGGCGCAACTGGTCAATACCTGTCAGTGTTGCGTCAGCCTCTATATATTATGTCAGCCGTAAGACATTTTTATGTTTACCCTGTGACTCTACCAACCGCCTCACCATTTGAGAAGCACCTGTCCCCAGATCTTTGTATGTATTACGCCTCTGGCACTAACGGACAAACATCACCTGGTCAAATATCTATTTGAATGGACATTCTTTACCGCCATTCAGTACTAATTGATGTATGGAAGATCAAACACGGGAGGCCGCAAACAACGTGGGATAGCACTCCCAAGTGCGTTCTCATGCATTCCTTAAGCTAATTATGGCATCCTTTTGTGATGTTAGGCCTCAAGGCAGTAACGACCAGAATACTGTCTCATGCAATATGCTAGCATCTGCCTTTTCCAGAATCTTCTCTTACTCCACCTGTCGCCAGATCTTTGTATGTAATGTGCCTCAGAGCCATCCAACTCAAGCACCTGCCACCCTCCAGGCATCAGGTCCTCTATTGTATACGGTCACAAAGACCTTTGTGTATTGATCCTACGATCTCTATCGTACCGTTGGCCTATAGTCGCTGTGCAAACAATCTATAGCCCCCTTTGCGCTGGCAGCCTCCGCCCTCTCCCACAGCCGGAAATAGCCACTGTGCAAACGATCTTCTTAGCCCCCCTCTGCGCCAGAAGAGTCCTTCATTTGCTCTGCCTCCAGTCGCTTCTTCAAGCTACAGTATTTAAAGCCCGTGCTAAGATGCTCATGTTACTAGATTGGAATAGTTCTTGTGAAGTGTTGTGATATATGAATTCGTGAATTCACGGTGAGTACGTTGTCCAAAATGGTTCACCAGTTAATTGTTCATTTAAGATAAATTTTGGTGGAGTTATATGTTTAAGTCTTTCAGTGATTGTTTTAATAGCGTTATTGTTTATTGATCGCGTAAACAAGAACGCGTTCAAAAGTGCTTGACCACTCACATGCTCCGTTATCTCTTCGCGGTAAAGACTTCCTCCATCATCAATTTTTAGATGTCCGTTTTCGAGCCAAAACTTTAATAGTTCACTCGCAATGCCCTTCTTTGAGGCGGGCATGGTTCCTAAAATTGTTTTGATATTTAAATCTTTTGCTAATGATCCTTCTTTTTTAATCGCAGTTTCTTTTTATGTAAATAAGTATATAATCAAAGCATGACATCGGACCCAATTTCGCTATTAATTAGCTCGCGCATGTTTCCAGTGATAGTAGTCACCTATTGAGTCTTTTCAGGTTTTAGCTCAGTAGTTACTCGAAATCGGGTCTTCAGCCAATTGTACTGGAACGAGCCTATATTCCCTCATCTTGTGAGTAACTGCACAACTAACGGTAGAAGTGTGGACAAAAGAAAAACACCACTACCACCGGTTAGAAATTTGAGTTTTTTATATTTTGGTATAGATTTCTTACACAAATCGCGAATTTGTTTAGTAAATTTCCAAGCTTTTCCTTTAACTTTTCGATCGGTACATAACTTGCCTTCGAGGAAGTTCTTAAAAATTTTGAGCAGGAATTCAAATTCTTGCTTTTTTAATTTTAAAACAATAATGCGTCTCTGTGTTGGTGAGAATTTGAACAAAGCCTCTTTGAGAGCTAGACGACGTTCCATAACTGAAGAGATCCCTTTCAGATATCCACTGATTTACACCACAAAACAGCGCAACATCTAGCACTAACATTCAAGATTCTAGTTGGTACAATCACTACCGCACATTGGACGAGGTATATGGTGACGACCTCTTTCTTACACAGGCTATAACGCAAAACAACTCTCAAACTTGGAATAATACACAAAATACTAGTTGGTACAATCACTACCGTACATTGGACGAGGCATATGGGAGGGAACCTTCACTCACACAGCCTCCAGCACAAAAAGACAGCGGAGATACAAGTACGCAAATGGAACCGGATCCGTCCAATCCGTGTCCAGACCCAGACAACTCTTCTCGCTTGCAACCTCCAGAAGTCGACGACTCTTCTCTTTCGAAGGTCGACGACTCTTCTCTTTCGAAGGTCGACGACTCTTCTCTTTCGAAGGTCGACGACTCTTCTCTTTCGAAGGTCGACGACTCTTCTCTCTCGCAACCTCCGGAAGTCGATCGCTCTTCTCGCTCGTAGTCACAGACATCACAAGACGCCAGGTAAGTTATTCGCAGTATGCGAGAATATTTTCCTTCATTGCGTAAATCTTACCCAAATCTTTGGAAGATAGGACGTGCTCATCATGAAAATGAACTGAGTTGGGGTTGATAAAAGCCAGAACAAATGAATGTGAGTTACGTCCCATACTAAGCATAGAAACACCATTCGCCACTCGAACCAGGAAGGTATCGTTCACTGTAGAAATGTAGATGAGGATGCGCATGGCTGTAGGAGTGATAGATAGGAATTTCTCTCCATTTACGATGTAATATCTGTTATACCGTACGTTGTAACGCAAGTAACCTTTACTCTGGTCGAAATTTAGAACTTCTTGAGATTTTTCGTGTTTAGTGGGAGGTGGACGGTTCACTTCATACTTTTCAAATAGAAGCTGACCATCTTCCAGTTTGATGCGTGATGTGTTTTGGTGTAATATTAGGGCGTTTCCATTCTTTTTGACTCGTACTTCACAAAAATCTCGTGTAATATCTAGCGAAACTGGGTCTTCCAATTGTGATATGAAAACTAGGAGATAGAAGCAAGGAGCAGGGAGATGGATTTTCACTCCATCTTTTCCCACAACAATGAAATCACCGTTCTCTTCTTCCAAAATTTTAACACACTCCTTTTGCCGAGCCATGATGAGCACGTAAAATGACTCTGTTTAAAACGGTAATGTTTATATAGGCCTACCCTATCTGGTGGTATCTGACAACTTTTTCTCTTGTCCAATCAGAATCACGGAAGATGACGCCAACTCGCGGGGAGGGGTGGAGCAAGGACCTGCTTCCACACCCAGGTATGTACACGTTCAATCCTGCAAATTTCTGTACGATCTGGTTAGAACCGGATAAGTCTTACTCTAAATCATTGGCTAGAGCTAACTACAATGAGGATATTGACACAGTTCAGGTAGAATATACTAAATATTGCATCACGGTTTGATCATAATGTAAATAAAGGACAATTTTCCTTCTTCGACAGATTGGTGCGCGTTTACAAAGATACGCAGTTCCATGGAAAAGTCGGCGACATGAGGTACAGAGTGGTGCCGGAGTATACGTCCATCGTAGCAGCGTTCTACGATTTTGGAGAAGAATTGAGGGGATACACTGGTGATCTAGAGATGAATAAACCCATTCAATTTACAGTTGAATGTGAAATCCGCAAAACTGAGTCCAATAACCCTGATGATAGTATTCCCTGTTTTGTCAACACTTACTACCGCAATATGAATAGCGGTCCGTTACTTGAAGAAATTATCCAACGCGGATCCGGGTACATGGAGAGAAAATTCATAGAAGATATGCAGCAGAGGAGTGGGTACACGATAATCCGCCTCGTAAATGTGAATGTGTCAATTCTGATGATCAAGATTGGTGTTAGCAAGAAGAAAAAACTTGGCTCCTATGTGCCATATCCCGCAGGTACTCCTGGTGTGAACTGCGTGCCGAATATCAAGACAGAGAAGAATTGCTTGGAATATTCACTAGTGGCTCACCACCTCAACACAGCTGAAAAATCAGAGGAAGGAGAGGAATGCTCCACGAGTAAAAAGTTTCCTAAACGCGATGCGCGTGAAAGCACACTATGAAAATGCTCCACTGGAGCACACTTTCCCTGCTCTAGATGAAATTACCATTGAAAATCTTCCGAAAGTTGAAAATTACTGTGGAGTAAAGATTGTGCTGTACCATCTCAGTAAAGACGATAATGAAGAGTACGATCTGCATCTCATCTACAACAGCACCAAACAGATGGAAAACACTGCCTACCTCGTGCTCTTGTGTGATTCAAACCATGTCTGCTACATCAAGAACATCAGTCAGTACTTAAACCTCATCAAAGGACCACATAAAGCAAACGAAACCCACAAGTTTTGCCCATTCTGCTTCAATGGGATGAATGTAAACAAGTACGACGATCATATTCGGCGCTGCTATTTGGAAGGTGCCAAGCCTACACTCATCTACCCCCAAAAAAAATGAGGTCTACAAATTCAAGGCTTCAAAAGCCCTGACGACAGCTCCTGTGGTTGCTTACTTGGACACAGAGAGCATACTCATACCCTCTGACCAAGTTAATGTTGAACACGATCATGCAATTGCTGCCTATCATTGCATTACGGTTGCTCGCCATGGAGAAATCATCGCAGAACAAATGGACCAGAGCAACCCCAGTAACAGAGAAAACTTGGGAGCTCATCTAACGAAATTTCTCATTGAAAAGTATAATGAATACATGAAAAATCTTGAACTCTGCAATAAACCTGTCCTTACAAAAGAGCAGGAAGAAGCGTTCAAAAAAGAAACGCATTGCTTTGCATGTAACGTTAAATTTGACGAAAAACACATAGCACGCCGACACCATGATCACTACTCCTCTGGATTTAATGAAGATGGGGAGAAAGTAGGAAACTATGCTGGGGCATTGTGTCCTGATTGCAATATCCAGGCTACTGAAAAAGTTGAATACATGGCTTGCTATGCTCACAACGGTAGAACATACGATTATCGCTACATTCTTCCTGCTCTAGACGAAAAAAATTTCTCTGACGTATGGCTGCTCTCCAAAACTCCAAAGATGTTCTCCATTAAAATAAAAATGAATGTAACGAAAAAACAATGGTGAGAAAACGTACGGTATAAACTACTTAGATAGCATAGACTTTTTGTCACCTCCCCTGGATACATTAGGAAAAAACTTGAAGGAGAGTGGTCACGACTTTCAACGTCAGAAAGATAATCTTCGTGCAAAATACAATGACTGTATGTGAAATGGCAAAGCAAAAAGGGCTCTTCCCCTACGAGCACATCACTTCAGACACCATCTTAGATGAAACGACAGAACTCCCGCCCAAATCTGCCTTCTTCTCCAAGCTGACTGGAGAAACTCTCACTGATGAGCAGTACGCCCAAGCACAAAAAATGTGGGAAGAAGCTGTATGCGAAACCCTGCATGACTAGATGAAGTTTTATCTGATGATTGATGTCCTGTTGCTTCGTGAAGTCTTTGAGACGTTCAGAAAAACAACAGAACGTGAGTACCACCTGGATCCAGTGCATTTTGTGAGCCTGCCTGTCCTTAGTATGGCCGCTGCATTGTACAAGTGCAAAACGCGCATTGAACTTGTCACTGATCAAGAGTTGTGTGAGGTCCTCTACAGGAACATTCGTGGTGGGTTCTGCTCTGTGGTCCGTCCCTTTGTGAAACTGAACAACGATCACACTGTGAAGTTGTGGATGAGACAAAACCGTACCAGTCGGCTCTCTTCCTCGACTTCAACTCATTGTACTCACAGTCACTGGTAGGTAAGCTTCCCTACGCATAAATCACTCCTGTTGATGGGTTCACTCTTGCTGAGTTGACAACCACGGACTGTGAAAGAGACTATGCCTACCTCGTTGTTGTGGACACACACGTTTCACCTGATGTTGCACGGGAAACTGACGACTTACCACTCATGCTCCGTCATATGGATGTTTCTACAAACAACCTCTCTCCCTTCTCGAGAGGTTTAGGCGGTCACGTGAAGAAGTTTTTCCAAAAGGTTGGTTGAATCTCATTTGGACCAGAAAGAGTATGCAATTTCACTCGAACTTCTTCAGCTGTTGATGGATATTGGTATTCAGGTGACAAAAATCCACAAGGTCTGGCGCTTCAAACAAGGTTACATCTTCAAAGACTACATTCAAGCAAGCATTGAGAAACGTAAGCAAGCAACCAACTCCTATGACAAGGATGCGTACAAGCTCATGTCCAATGCTGTGTTTGGGAAAACTTTCTACAATCCGATCAAGAAGACAGAGAATGTCTACCTAGTAAGGACACATCAACAGTATAACAATCACGCCTTCACCCCTTTCCTGAAGCGGTGCACTCCATTGGAAAAAATACAGTAATCATGATTGAGCAGAGAAAGGATATCAAGCTAGATCATCCAACGTACACAGGTTTCTTTGTTCTTGAAAAAGCTAAACTCATCTTGTATGAGTTTTTCTACAAAGTCCTGAAACCGAAGTATGAGGAAAAGAGAAATCAGAAAGTTCACCTAGCCTATACAGACACAGACTCGCTCCTACTTATCTTTGACGGTGTTCGCAACATTGAAGAGGAGTTTGACAAAGAACCATTGAAGACTGTGATGGACTTTTCCGACTTCCGCAACGAACACGGTAAACGCAATCCCGGAAACAAAGGAAAACTCGGTTGCCTGAAAAATGAAACTGGAGATGCTTTTCCGACTGAAATAATTTGCCTACAGCCGAAGAGCTGTAGCATACTCCTCAGCAATGAAAAAGTAAAGTCTGCTGCGCAAGGTGTCAATAAACGTGTGCAGCAACGTCTTCGTCATGAGCGGTACAAAGCTGTTCATGATAATTGCAAGAAGGTGCAGAAGGAAGAAAACTACAATATTACGTTGACTGAATGCAGACTCCAAACAAAGAGAATGATGAAAATTTGTTTGAGTAAAGTCGACGTTAATCGCTATTACGTCAACGCGGAGAAGACTTTGGCCTACTGTCATCCTGACATTCCTACCCCACCTCCACCACCCAGTAAACCTCGTACATCGAGGACCATTCCCAATGTTAGCTCTTCCTCTACAGGTGCGACTACCAGCCCACAGTCTATCAGCAACAATCGCATTAAGGGTAGAGTTAAACGACAACTTCCTCCACCCGCAGGTAACCTTAACCTCACTGCAAAACGTCGCAAAAATGCCGAGTCTGCGTTTAAATAAATTACGTGTCACTGCTTTCATTCCATCATTAGTGTGCTGTACGCCTCTTTGACAGGATGTCTGATAAATCTTTCTATCTTTACCTCTCTTCATTGGCCGGAGGAGATGTATACAAGTAAAACACTGCGACGCAGCTTACTAACGAAGTAAACCCGCCCTATATTCTAAACGGGTCATGGTCTGTAGGACTCGTTGATATGTTTGCATCAAATGACTCTTACTTTATTCATAAAGGTGATAATAAATATGGAATCGTTATTGCAGTTACAGCAAAATCTCTCAGCTTTAAATATTTCTACAAACCTAGCAAGACTTTGCATGCTACATCACTGCATGAGTTGTATGAGAAATATCATCTTGATTTTACGCGTTTTATATCCAAGATAGGTTTTGTTGGTGAAGTTAATCGCACATTTGAAATAAGAGATGAATGGGTGTATTTCTTAACATTAGAAGTGAATAACCATGTAACATCCAGTGTTATACGGTTAAGTACGGACATAATGATTCAGTCTCGTAGTCCGAGTACTTTCAATGGAAATCCTATTTATTACATGATTATTCAGATATTGTATCCCAATCCTATGTTGGGAATGGTCAAGCTAATATACTAGGTACTGTAGCAACTAAAAATATTAAAAAAATTAATTCACATCCGATTTATAAGTCCATCAATAAGAATCGACTAGAGAACATTAGCATCGATGTAAGAGACCCCGATGGGAACGTCATAAATTTTACTGAGCAAGGAAGTGTGTTGTGCGTTCTACATTTTGTTAAAAATAAGTAGATATAAGCAAGATAGAACTAAGTCTTTGTTTATTGTGCAAGTAGTCGTGATGCGGGAAGGTTATACCCCACCCTCAGTGGAGGCGTTTGAGCGCCTGTTTTCAAAAGCCTCGCGCATTAGATCCGGCTGGGGCTCGAAGATATACGAACCTTTCAATCGTATCGTCAGCGTGGTGGAGGATTTTTTACTGTGTTTTCCAATATTCTCCGAAACACTCTACTATTTCTAGCTCATACTGAATTACCAACTGCTGCGAAGTTTGGTAGTAGAGTGTTACACGATGTAAGTGAAAATAGAAATTTAAGAGAAAGTGCAAAGAAACATTGTTCTGATGCTCTGGAAAAGGTTGGTAAGAAAATCGTTACCGGCGGCCGAGTGAAAAAAAGGCGAAGGAAGCCTGCGAGAAAAATGCGCTGTCGCTTCAATGATGATATCTTTGCATAAAGGCGAGGTCTCGCATACTCTAGCGTCAGTCTCTAACAACTTTTCATGAAAGGAAGATGGCGCGTGCACTTGAAAATTCCCTGTTCCAGACACCTACTGGAAACTATGACTTTGGTATTGACGCCAACTTCCGAACTGTTAATAAGAAGCATTTGATTGATAGTAGTATCGAAGCTGGTTACTATCGTGACTCTCTAAGCACAAATGCGTCCATACACCGGACAGTTGAAAGATGGCTTCTTGGTATTCAACGTTAACAGCAGTGATGGGGAATTTATCGATTTATCAAGCTTGGCATTTGAAATTGAATTTTCTGTCCAGAAAAATGATGTTACTGCTCCTGATGCTACATCTAGTATTACGTTTGTTGATGGTGTGCTGCATAGGATGATTCAGACCTCGAACGTCTTTTTAAATTCCACACAAGTAGAAAACAACCCTTTCTTTGGACTACTTACAAACATCAAAACGTATTTTACAATGAAGCGCGACGAAATAGAAAACTTGGGGCTAACATGCTCTACAAGAGTGTCACTGAAAGCATTCCGGATGATATTACGGCTGCCTATAAGAGTGTCACTGAAAGCATTCCGGATAATATTACGGCTGCCTATTTCACAGCGGCTACCGGAGGGGAGAGCAAAACAATTACTGCAGCAAGTACTCGCGCCATTCATTTGATGGGATCTCTACCCTTAGGCACATTACGGAGTGCGACCAGTATCTTTTAGATAATATAGACCTGCGCATACGTTTGGAACTAGCTAAACCATCCGTCATTTTAATGTCACCAGACGTCGAAGCTCATACCTACCAAATGTCACTCTGTAAAATATGGGTGAAGCATCTTATACCCACGCCAGCCGCAGTACTGGCAATGAATAAGACTATGCTGAATGAGAATAGTTTTCTGGAATATCATTTCACCAGGCCTCAAATAAAGACAATGGCTTGGGCAGCCGGAACGCGTAATCTCACTATTGAGAATCCGTTTAATTCGGCGTTACCGCAACGTCTCGCCATTAGCTTCATACATGAGGATGCGTTCAATGGTACATACGCACGTAATTCTAATTATTTCCAGAACTGTGATTTATCCGATATTACACTCTCGGTGAATGGGAACACTCTATCACGCGTCGTTTGTGAATTCACAAACAAGGCGAGTCAGACGCTCTACACGTTTCTTGCAAATTTGGGTAGAAATGACGCAGTATACATTACTCATGATAATTACAAGGCTGGGAGAAGATTATTTATTTTTTCAACACTTGTGAATTAGAACAGTAATGCATTAGAGTTAATACGCAAAGGTAATACACGAATTTCAATCGTGGCTAGAAACCCGCTGCAGCAAAACACCGTAGCTGTTATTATCGGATTATTTCAAGCTTCGTTCGAAGTGAACAGTGCAAGACGAATCTTCCTAAACTACCTACAGTAAGATGAATAACGTGCAGATTGAGAAGATATTACGCGCATGTCCCGTTACCAGCTAGAAGTATTTAGGATGCATTGCCGAAAAGGATCTTCCAACAACTCCGTGAAAGGGATTTTTCGTTTCAAATGTTGTGAATGAAGCTGCTGTTATGGGCCATTGGATTCTACTTTTTGTAAA
Organism: Parhyale hawaiensis; assembly: GCA_001587735.2. Lineage (NCBI taxonomy): Eukaryota > Metazoa > Arthropoda > Malacostraca > Amphipoda > Hyalidae > Parhyale > Parhyale hawaiensis. The sequence goes on along the minus strand of LQNS02278143.1, from coordinate 18,031,986 downwards.
GAGTCCATCACACATCCTATATTTTGGCTCACTTGGAATAGACCCACATGTATATCGCGGAAATATTGTAAGGTATTTAAGCTTATTTAAGTATGTAACTATAACGAATAAACGACGGTTGCATTCGTACCGCTCCCTTGTATGTAATGCCTATTGTATTTATGCGGCATATTGTTTTTTGTAAGAATATCAGTATTTCTTTAATGATAAAGCCTTTTACCTATGGTAAAACTAAAATTGATCAGTTTATATTACGATATATTTTTACAGATGTATGTAACAAACAGATGTCCATTATGAGTATGTTTAAGCAGCCATGTCATCACTGCTTATGCTAATAAACATGAAATAAATGATTTCACATTTCATTATCCTTTACATACACCTTCAAGAGCGCGTACGGGGACTGAAAAGATTGAAAATATTACGTGATCTATAGATTCGCAGACTAATCCATGAACAAGTCTAGAAAGTTCTATCTAATTACTTGACCCTCTGGTCCAACCGAGTCGAGTGGCCAGTTCCATGATAATGGTAAGGGTTTTAGGCCTAACAGGGCCATAAAGGTTTGCTTAGGCCTTAAAAAAATCACAAATGGATCCTATAATTAGGTTAAGGAATGTATGAGGTCGCACCTGTCAGTGGCAGGTGGGCCTAAAAAGGTAACCAGTGAGGAAAAAAAATATCCGAAATCCCGCCCATATAATCATCCTAGGTGGGGGAACGCCACGCGCCGCCAGGGAACCGCCGCCGAAACCCCCACTACTGGAGGGGCGGCCGCGAGGGGACCTAGAACCCCCCTAACCCCCCTAAACCCCCTCACGTTAAAACCACGCGGTTTCCACTACTGTCGTGCTGTCATCCCTAGGTCTTCTATATAGACAGGCAGAAGTAACATCTAATACTAAGAATAACCGTCGTGTGTTTATAAATATATAGATTTATAAAGTTATATATTTATCTATAAAGTTATATATTTATTCATATGTTCGGTGTCTCGCTCTCAACGAATTAGATAGGCAGAATGTAGCTCAGGTTGGAGGCTCTGGTTGTCCTCTCAAGCTCCATTGACAGTGATAGGCAGAAAATAGGCCGGGTTCCAGAAGATGGCAATCGTGTTCTAAGCAGGGACAGTTGAAATTCCAACAATGAATACATCGCAGGCTTGGTCTGATTTGTACGAGTATTAGCTTCTCCATACATCGAATCTACGGCAAAGTATATGGCGACCTTATGTCTGAATGCACTTCTTGCATTGCCGAAGTAGAAATCGTACCACCGAAGATATCTGAAGCTTTCGTTGGCACTCTCATGCTTCTTGATTCGTAGTTTCTTCCCACAGATGATTTCATTGCACGAGCTATTCTTCCCACTTTAATGCAATTGTCAACGAAACCGACGAAACATGAGTTTTCACGGGCAGTAGACAATTATTTCTTCTAGCTTGCTGTTTTCCTGGGCATGACAAAGCAGTTTTCTCTGCATAGGTCAAAATTTGAGCACCTCAAATGAAACAGATATTTGAGGTGGAAAGACGGTATCATCGGTATCTTTGCTACGGAGCGAACACATTGTATATAAGCTACTATTTTGTTTAAGTTTGTTGGAGTTTTTACTCAAGACGTTACTTCTGTTTTTCTATATGGAAGACCTAAGGAAGACAGCACGAGAAAGGATCAATGAAGAAAAGAAGAAAATTAAGAAGCAAATAAGAGATGAGGAGATTCCGTACCGGCCTAGAGGCATTTGGCAAACGTATAGATTATTGCGTGAATTTTTCACGCACGGGTCCACTAGTCTTGAATAAAACACTTCAACAAACTTAAACAAAATAGCAGCTTATATACAATGTGTTCGCTCCGTAGCAAAGATACCGTCTTTCCTCCTTAAATAGCTGTTTGTTTGAGTTGCTCAAATTTTGACCTATGAAGAGAAAACAGCTTCGTCACAGGAAAACAGTAAGCTAGACGAAATAATTGTCTGCTGCCCGTGAAACTTATGTTTCGTCGGTTTCGTTGACAATTGCATCAAAGTGGGAAGAATAGCTCATGCAACGAAATTATCTGTATGAAAAAACTACGAATTAAGAAGCATGAGAGTGCCAACGGAAGCTTCAGATATCTTCAGTGCTACGGTTTCAACTTCGGCAAGGCGAGAAGTGCATTCAGACATAAGGTCGCCCTATACTTGGCCGTAGATTCAATGTATGGAGAAGCTAATACTCGTAAAAATCAGACTAAGCCTACGATGTCTTCATTGTTGGAATCTCAACTGTCCCTGCTTAAGATACGTTTGCCATCTTCTGCAACCCGGCCTATTTTCTGCCCATCACTTCCAATGGAGCTTGAGAGGACAACCAGAGCCTCCAACCCGGGCTAAATTCCGCCCATCTATTCCGTTATGAGCGTGACACCAAACATACAAATATATGAATTTATAAATATATAAATATATTTATTGATAAACACACGACGGTCATTCTTAATATTAGATTAGAAAGGTTCATTGACATAGCTCAACTTTTCGAAGGCGCTTCATACAGACCGCGTAGAACGATTCGCGAAGAAACTCTATCACCAGTATTGAGGTGTATCAAGAAGAGATAAAGTGGGAGGGCTTGAATGCTAATCTGCAAATAGTAAGCTGATATGTACTCCTAAATAATTCAGCCGAAAGTGAAAGCGTCAATAAGGTATTTGAAGACGGTGTTGGGAAAGTACATGAAGTACAGTACCTCAGTCCGGTAAATGAAAAATGAGTAAAAGTCCATGCTAAAAATTTCGGGACGACTTAAGAACCGAGTGACATTGATCAAATGCCAGCAATCAACGATATTACTGTAACGGTAAGCTCTACAAAAAAAAAAAGCTAGATGAAATAGAACTTCAGCTAGACCACTTGTGAGCGATACAGGGTCTGTTGTTGATGATAATGATGATCGGGAAATGAGCAAAATACTAGGTTATCAGTTATATTGGTTGAAAAAAGTAAGTGTATTTATCGTTAAGCTTTTGAGAAAACAGTATCATGATCTTCAAATATTTTCTCGGCTCATTCGCTACTCTGGAATAAAATTTTTAGGCTTATCATGATTTGTCATATGCGTGACACACAGTACAACAAATATTAATTTAATAACTACCAGCTGCTAAAAAAGTGCCAGTTTCATTCTCAGCTGCTCATGCTCACCTTGCTGTATGTTTTCCTCAAGTTAAATGTTATGAATGTGACAGCCATCTGCCATATCATTCAACTATTGTTCAATCGTTTTGGCGCATTTCCTGTTTTTCTATTAATCTCGTGAAACAAAGTTTTTTTTTTTGTCGGAGATGATTTCACTACAACGGATTGAATAATTTCGCTTAAATGCATTTGAAGAATATTTCTTCTCAAAACAGCTCTATTATACGATTAGCACGCTCTCGCCACTACTTACATTCCTAGTCAGATGTACAGTAGTATACTCGTCTGTTGTAACTCAACAATTTGAGTAGCTCTCGCCTCTATGACCTGATTAGTCACCACGGTCCCTCACTACGTTAACCCTATACGTTACTAAATTTTTTTTTTCAGCCGCTTGAGCGCCAAGGCGGTACAAATTTGTACCGCCCACTAAAAATGCTTATAACTTTATCAATATCAGAGTTTTTTCTTCATAGTCTCAAAAGTCATTTATTCAACTATTCTTTCACCTATTTAATAAAAAATAATACCCAGAGTAGATTTAATACCAATTAAATTCGAATATCAGAAAATATCTCCGGAGAGGACAGGGTGAATACTCAGGCAGCACATCTTCCGCAATTTTCATACTTTCACATGATGAACGTATAATCGTTTCTATTTTTCATTTGTAGCGTTGTTACTGTCTTATAGTGATAATTTTGAAAGTTCTTTTTGTAGAAAAAGAAAGTTTACACGGAAATGTTATATCTTATTTTCTGAAATATTTTTCTATATTTTTGGACATAATGTGCGAGTATATTAGAATTTTATTGATAGTCATGTTCAATTGAGAGAAGTCACGGAATTTTGGGCGCTGAATATCACTGGGATCAGAACTGAGAACGAAAAACGGATAGGACGGTATAATTTCGTACCGAGCGCGTTACAATTTTGTACCGCCTTGGAGCAGATGGGGTTAGAGACACAAATAAATACGCACAACAGTCTTGTCCTTTTATATAGTCTACGAAAAGGCGGTAAGCAGTACTGCGATCAATGCACATGTCATCCTGTCAATCAGGCAGCAGGTAATGACGATTTTGTAAAGAAAAAGAATGCATATTAGACATTTCTAAATATCAAACCCTTAGGCCGCATTTCTGGGCTACTTTGTACAATGCGAGAAGAGAAATTTTTGAACTTTCGTTACTTTATGGCCACTGCACACGAGAGCGTAAAATTTGAAACCTACCAGGTTAGAAGAGCAAAGCTGTCCGTCATAATGGCTACAAGTTATTCTGGCTGAACATCGCGCTAAAATTTATGTTTCAGTAAATTTAAACTCAACTATAGTTAATGGACATATTCGAATCTTTATATATTTGTGACGCATGTAATAGCGTACAAACTACACTGTTGGCTAAGACATCAAACAATATTTTGGACAGTATGATGAAGTGCTCCCATAGCTGTGCTTGCAGTATTGTAGCCGCCGGAAGCGCTGCAAAAATTTCATGTTATGCGCTCTCTTTGGCAGCGTAATAATTATAGGACAAGAACACAGTCTAAAAATAAAACGGACCCTGGTGCCGCTCTTTATCTTTTGAGATCTTAATTCGGTTGGTAAAACAGCATACGGGTAGCTATATCACTCATAATGGTTGCCATTTATGAAAGAAATAAAAAAATGTGAGCCCTCATAATGTATATGCATTTGTCTAATTTTCCATTATTGTTTCGCATATGATGCTTGCTTGAATAAAATATATCTAGTTACATTTTTTATCTCGTATTTTTAGGCAGAACTTGTTTTTTTTTTTTTTTTTTACCTGCTCGCTAGGTATTTTCTGAGAATTGCCGCTGGCAGAACTGCTCTGTTGTCGACAACCGATTTTCTCTCTCCGTCGAAAAAAAAGGAATAAAATAAAATTCAAACTTGGAATCTAGATATTTTATTACGCAATTGAATCTCAGATCAGCAAGTTGTACTATGAGGTACAGTGTTTTCATTCGGGTTCCTTACTCTAACTGGGTAATTTTCATCTGTTGTAAGGAAATTTTGGCGCATTTTCTAAAGAAAACTGACTGAGTCTGACTGGCAGGCCGACGAATCCTATTTATGCATACGCCGAAAGGTGTTTTGGACCAGCCGAAGATTGCAGATTTTGATGATATTATTTTTAGCTCTCGTAATTTCATTACGCTAATTTTTTTGCGGTCGGACGCATCAAGCCGCAATCTCTTTTAATTGAGTGTGGTTTTGTGGTGTGGCCCGTTTCAATCCTTCAGGTAACGAATTTTTCACAGCTATCTGAAGGCGCTAATTCCTTAAGCGACCGATCGCTGTTGCTTCCACCCTATAATACCAAAAAGGTCAAAATTCCATTTTGTACCTAACTTAAAGTAAAAATTGTCCGAGCATTCTCTCCAGTCTGCGCCAGATGCGAGAATGCGGCAAGGGTTAGGGAAAATTTCTTGACATACTGTTTTTTCACCTTTTCCATAGTTTTTCTTCATTGCTTTACGTTGGTTTTAGTATCCACTTTTTAGAACAATCGGTTGGAGACTGAACTTCGTACCAAAACCTTACAATAATTATGTTCAACAATGGTCGGCAGTGATGTAATGATTGGCACCCCTTCACAATAACATAGGCTAGCACACATTTTCAGATCTCAATCTCAATTATAAACCATCCGATTTCTGAGGGGTGCCGATCAATCATTACATCATGCCCATGGCCAACCATTGCTGCACTTACCCTATTATACCAACCTCACCGTTAACAGAAGTATATATTTTATAATCTGCTGATAGCAGCTACAACATTGTTGATAGGATGTAGGCCTCGCTCTTACTCAGAGCCTGGAAGAAGATGGCACACAGTAGAGCTAGCCTGTCTTCACGGTCACCATTTGGGAGTTGTAGAATGCATCTTGCTGAAGCTGCACTCCTTGGCGAGGTATCCTGGTAGCCTATAGCACAGGCAACCTATAACAAACGAGAAGCATTCATTTAGCCTGCGGGTAAAGAAAAAAATTACAGGAAGCTAAGTTGACCACTCCAGCTATTAGGAATAATATTAAGTGAGTTAAGTTAGTATACAATACCAATGCAGAGTAAGCGCTACGAAACGCAAGCGCTCACGTGCTGCAGCAATGCAGCTCAGGACTAGCCTCGGAGTAAATATGGGGGACTAGCCGCCTACCCTCACAGTCTCACGGCACTGACAGCGGCCACTTTCGTTGATAGCGTGATACTAAAAACCATGCACAGTTACGGTGGCAACCTACGTAAATTGTTATTGGTTAAGAGCTTTTCTATTGTAAGTTTTCTTTCGTTCACGAGCTCGCTTTTCTGAAAAAGTCTACGCCGCCGTAACCTTGAATTTTCCCATGATTCTCGGTAATGCCTAGAAGCCAGAACGGATGAGCACATCACCACCGTACACAAAAATATTCTGTTTACTGTGTGCATGGCGGAGGTACGTGCGCGTATGGCATAGAATTTTGGCTGGTTCGGAGGTCTAAATACCTGATCAAAGTTTGCTGAAGAGAAAATTTATGTTTGAAAAAATAGGAAGATCAGCGAATAATCAGAATAGAAGTGATGCATCAGTCTAGTTCCTACTTTTAACTTCTATATATTTATACATCCCCTTCAGTTTTTCTGTAATGCATAGAACAAATCTGTTTTAGTTCACTTTCATTAGGTCTGCACTTCTGTATCATAGAAAATGACACATACATTATAGATTCTACATATGGTTCGCCAAACTTTTATGACTGTCGGATCGTGTTTACATCCCCAGCTTGTTGCTCACTATGGAGGCTAACAAGCCTCAGCCGCATAGGCAGCCATATAGTGCAGCTCTTATTTGCAGCAAAATTTACCTCAAAATGTAACTTTACTTCTTCTGAGATAATCTCAAGCGGTCACCATTCGTGCTTTTAACATCGCGCAAACGTGACCTCTAAGTGGCGGCGATTTCGACAGTGTTTTTAGATCTGAGTGTTTTAAACATCAGGGCCAAATGAAAAAGTCTAGAAACAAGGATTAGTTAGAAAAACGTAAAATGGATTTATATCTGGAGCACAAAGAACGTTTTCACCAATGTAGTCGCCGTTGCAATTCCTACGTTTTTCTCAGTTCATTTTGCGTGAGATTTGCCTATCGAGGCATCAACTCAAAATCCTATGACTCGCATTTGTCTCATTGCAGGATTAAACGTCTGAGGCTCATTTCCCCTTCAACATTTACAGCACTATAGCCTACTTACTGTTACCACACAGATATTTTCCAGACAAAATTAGTTATATTGAGCGTTAGATCATCACAACTTGGTGTCTGCTTTGGCGAGGTCGATTCCTGGGGGATTCAACCCGTTCTGAAAAGGCTTGCAACTTTTTTCACCATCATTTGACTAACATTAAGGCGTTTTGCTTGGCATGTCAGACTTTAGATGGCACGCACGTAAAAAAAAGGAGCGATCTCAATTCTCTTAGTTGCAATTCTTTGAGCGATTATTTTTTTGGACAGTGCTAACACAATATGGGTTACGCAATTACTTTTCATCCAACAATAAGCTTATTCCAAAAGACGGCAAATTATCCCCAACTTTTGAAAAGCAAAGGGTAACAGAACTTTGCATAACCCGATATTATTTTATATGCACAGCAATACTATCAATTAATCAGCTTCAAATTAATTTTTATGTCTACACATCTGCAGTGTATGTAAAACTCTGAGATTTACCCTTGAGCCGTAAGTTTTGGCCTCCCTACCAGCGATGTAATGTGTTTTTTAGTGCATATCGTGATTAGTGAGCATTCGGTCTGGAAGCCGCTGTGGGGGTACAGACCCTTGCCAAAGTAGGGTCTGGGTGCAGATCTATCGCATACAGCTCTCCGTCGGGACGCTGGCCTCATAGCTCTACATATACATGTAGTCGAATGCTGTTGCATATTCTCCGTTGTTGTTTAGCATGTTGTCCCATAACTGCAGCAACAACAATTACGCAGGGGGGAGGGGGGGGGGGGTTCAAAATGAGAATACTGTCAGCATGCCTTTTTTTTCATAAAGGCTTTGAAAATTGAAGCTCTGTCTTTTGTACATGAGAATGCATATTTAACTGTGTTAACTGAGCTTTTCATTTTGTGCGTGTCAATAGGGGAAAAGATTTGACTTTCAGTATATCAGCTGATATACAGAGCAAACTGTCATTACGATAGAAAAAGTGAAAATTTTTCTGTTTATTATTATTTTTAAAACTTCACGCTTGAGCTCCCACGAACAGGTAATACAACCCAAATGAAGCATTTGCAACACCGGGAAGCCCAAAACGCTGCTAAAGGAAATCCAGCAAAAAACATTAACAGCCGACTTAAAAGCCTGCAGGCCAACACG
>LQNS02278143.1:17894129-17909674 GCA_001587735.2 Parhyale hawaiensis | reverse complement strand
ATTGAACAAGCTGTTATTAATATAAAAAGGCACAAATGATCAGATTTTGGAGTTTATGCAAAGAAAATTATGGTTTCTGAGCCAATTTGAATTTTTGCTACCGTTGGCTCACTTGGCGGAGGTATGCGCTCTCAGAGTGCTCTAGTTTCCGACTGTACCACGACTGCTGCTTCCGTATCGTCCGACTGTCACTGTACAAACGCTTCTGATATTAGGACCTTCCGAGATTACCCTGGTCATTCGCATTTTACACCTCCCATTATTGGAGCGCGAGACGCTTCCCGAGTATCAGGTTGACAAGACTCTGAACGTTACCTTTGATCCTCCAAATGGCAACACTTTTTTTATCATGTGGCCGTTGGGAGAGTATCAGGGGCGGAATGCTGTTGATCGAAGCTTTAACTTTCATATTGTCAGAACTTGCTACATATAAATTTACTGATTACCTCTCCATATACTTTACATACTTATATATTTATCTTCATTTTTTGGTTCAAAATCTTGCAAAAATTAAGAGATAATCAAAGTTTGACTAAAAAAAGAAATAATTTCTTACGCTCATCGCTAAACATGTGGCGACTTCAGTGTAGTAAAATTGTCTGCTAAGATTCTGATCCCATGTTGCAGGGTATAACAGGATTGATGAAGGCACTCTGAGCGTTCCGGAGGGGGGGGGGCTGAATCTTACCCATGCTGAACCGGAACCCGAGCGGGGACCTGTGTAGGGTTGTTAACTCCTATGGACATGCCCTGTGGGGGCCCCTATAGCGGAGTCCTTCCCTCGCTCGCGCCGCCACGTCGCCGGCTCCCATTGCATGGCTTTGTACAACCGCAGTCATGTTTCATTCCTACTTCAGAAGTGTTGTACAACAGGATTTAATTGAGGCGAACCCGGACTAAAAGTTGTGCCCTAACTGAAACTCAATCCACGGATATGCCGACAAATGATCTTTAAACGTACCTGCCTGAAGCTCCGTGACCACAGTGACGATTTTCTAACTTTCTTCGTTTTACCAGCTTTTTGCAGAAAATATAATTATTGACATGTTCGTTTACCGTGACCGCTGTAAAAGCGTAAGATTTACTTGGTGCTTTCCGTATAGAGTTACTTGCCTTATAAAGAGTTACTTGCCTTATCAAGAGTTACTTGCCTTATCAAGAGTTACTTGCCTTATCAAGAGTTACTTGCCTTATGAAGAGTTACTTGCCTGATAATGAGTTACTTAGCTTTTGAATAGTTACATATCATGTGAATCGAGTTACCTACTATGTGAATTGATAGTTACTTACCTTGAAACTAGAGAGTTAGCTACTTACCTTCAAACTAGAGAGAATTACTTACCTTGAAACTAGCGAGAGTTATTTACCTTGAAACTAGAGAGAGTTACTTGCCTTGAAACTAGATAGAGTTATTTACCTTGAAACTAGAGAGAGTTACTTCCCTTGAAACTAGATAGAGTTACTTACCTTGAAACAAGAGAGAGTTACTTCCCTTGAAACTAGAGAGAGTTACTTACCTTGAAACTAGAAAGAGTTACTTACCTTGGAACTAGAGAGAGTTATTTACCTTGAAACTAGAGAGAGTTACTTACCTTGAAACAAGAGTTACTTACCTTGAAACTAGAAGGAGTTACTTATCTTGAAACTAGAGAGAGATACTCACCTTGAACCAGAGAGAGTTACTTACCTTGAACCAGAGAGAGTTACTTACCTTGAACCAGAGAGTGTTACTTACCTTGAACCAGAGAGAGTTACTTACCTTGAACCAGAGAGAGTTACTTACCTTGAACCAGAGAGAGTTACTTACCTTGAACCAGAGCGAGTTACTTCCCTTGAACCAGAGAGAGTTACTTACCTCGAAACCCCCCTTGATTCCTTCGTAAAGCTAGTTACTTGCTTGCTTCTTACTGTCTGAATCTGGTTATTTACTTCTCTTGTGAATGATTATTTGCTTATGTTGTGAATGATTATTTGCTTATCATGTGAATGGTTACTTATTTTTTGAATTACTTACCCCGCGATGTACTGATCTCGCAAATTCAGTGGGTTACTTGATTAACTGAAATTTAACGTGCTGAATTCACTTTCATTTTCCTGATAGTGTTGGTTTGATGAAATTAGCGTAAATGATGATGAGTTCACGCTGTTTATTGATTTATTGGCGTTCAGCGGTGTGCGCTGTTTATTGTTTTCAATCTATCATCTACATAACCAGTCGAAAATCGCTGTTTCTTGAGAAGTCACGCCCAGTGAGTAGCTCCAGTGATGGGCCGGGGTGTTGCACCTAACTCGAGTTTTTCCCGTAATGCGACATTTTGTTCTCGCCACCTGTTGTGCGCAGTTATGTAGGTTTGCTTGGGGCCAAAGTACCGTATCTTTCACCCTCCTTATCCTTAGCTACGCCTCCAGGTTGTCTGACTTCCGAGCTCGCTATGATGCCTTCTGTTTTCCTGCCCCTACTGATGCTACTTTTCTCTGTTCTTTCTGTCCCCTGTTTGCTCTCCTCGTGCGCTTTAATTCTCTTTATCTTGTTTCCCGCTGTTTCTTCTCTTGACATCCTGTGTGTTTTTTCTCTCTTCCCGCTTTGCAGAACCTACGCTGTAGCTGGGAAGCTTAAAACTGGGGACATATTGCCATGTGCTACTGTTGAACGTGCGCTTACTTATAGACACTAGACCTAGACTTGAGTGCAGGGGTTTTGGGCAACGGTTCGTTTACTTACAGCGCGTTTTATTGTTTTTCGTTTGATTTGTTGCATTTTCGTTCCTTTTCAATATACTGCTTTCGTTATACACACGTTATTTGATCCTAATTTGCGCAGCTGGGATATTGCGCCAACCAGAGGCGAAAAAAAAGGCTTCTAAGAAAGAAAAAATGCAGTTGCAATTATATGTAGGGCCTGCTGTCCCGCCCACAACACCATTGACAAGATATTTGCTCTCTGCTTGTCTATGAGAAAAAATTATACCTTTTTAGGTCTTTCGATTCATTCTTTTTCATTCTGAAAATCGGAGAAACCATCACGAAACGTTAAGTTTTACTGAATTTTATCGACAATTATGATTAGTTCTTAATTTATAGATTACAGCCGTCGGAAAGGCTTAGTTTTAAAACTGCTGATGTGTTGAACACCTTAATTCTAGTATTAAATCAATTTTGGTACTCACAATCGCACTCCATTTTTTTTATCAGTAAAAAGGTTGGTTACCTATGCTTTGATGTCATTAGCAGAACCAGTTTTCCGCTCCTAGCCTTGATAAGGAATTAATCATTGAATATAAAATTTATTCATTTATCGTTCGTAATCGTCCAAGATGTCTAACCTCAAGTTAGGATAAGAATAGGGAACTGGTTCTGTCATTTTTTCAAGTTACGATTACGACCCGTCGGAGGCGACACTACGTAAACGGTAAACACTGGGCGGACGAGCGACACATTGTGTCTGATGTTTGTTTCATTTGGTTGAGCAATTTCATTATTTTGTAGGATTGATGCATAGCCTTCAGCTATAATATCGCATTATATGATTACAAAGAAGAAAATAGCTCGTTTCTGAAATGATTTAGTGTTTTCTATCAAAATTTGCATAGAAAAATTGCTCGTAATTTCTCTAGACTACTGATGTAATGCTGGGTTTAAAAAATCGCTATAAAAAACTGGCATCAGGCAACAGTGATTTATACTCGTAAGTTCGTAATCAGCACATCAATATTTATCACACAGTGGTCTAAAGTTTTCGGGTTTGAGTGATGAGTAATAGCAAACAGTACCATATTTTTTCTGCCTTTCAAACTCTACCTTGAAGACTACGTTTTCTTGGCACAAGGGGAAAATGATGTAATACTGTATTGGCGTCAATGTAGTTGCATCAGCGTCACTGCTTCATTTATGAATTTTTGCGTCATTTCGTCAGCGTGGACGCACAGTTATTCATTTCGTCATTTCGTCAGCGTGGACGCAATGACGCAACTGGTGACGCAAGTGCCCAGCACTGACGATTGGTAGAGTCAGTTGTGTCTACGGAGGCTCTAACACCGAGTGACACCGACGGCAACCCTTCAGAATTGTAGGGTTAAGAGCTGGGCAACACTGCTTTTCTTTACAAACATGGGCTTTGAAATACAACAATTTGTATTACAAAATAAATCACTGCCGTATATTGCTTGAATTCTAGCATCTGAAGAGCTTCTGCCTAGTTTTCTCAACTTTTTATCCTAAAATAATTTTCGGATAAAAAGTTGAGAAAACTAGGGAAAAGCGCTTCAAATGCTAGAATTCGGAAAATCCAGCCAAAATAAGGCTCTACCAGTAATGCTGATGTACGAGCTTTCCGCCAATTCTGCAACACTTTTGGGCGCGGAGATCGCACGTCGCATTCACTGCTTCACTGGGCGACGCCGAGTGACACGGTGAGGGTAACTCCGGCGTCTGATTGCAACACGCCCCAGGTGAACCGCTGCACCGAAAATAGACTATTTTAGGATATAGAAAAGCAAACTCAATGTAAGGGAATATTTGCCGACATGCATCAGCACCTAGGTTTATCCTCGTACTATACCGCTGAGGGTGGCAATACTGTCTGTGCCTAGCTGAGGACGGAGCCGCAACACGGCGCTTCGTTACAGTTGCTGGCCAGATTTGCTGCTGTTGACAGGTGTGTTGACAGTAACCTTATATAGGAAGTTGCCATTACCCTACTGCACGTTTTGCAAACTATGATCTGTGACGTGAAATTAAATGTTAAATTCATAGCTTGCCCTTTGCTCCCGGCACCGGTTTCTCATTTTGCAGCGAGTGTTGCCGGTGTCAGTTCCTTAATCGCTTTTATTGTTCGCAGTTGTGTGGGACCGCCGAACCTGCCCCATTTCGGGCACCCTTGGCAGTTTAGCCAGTCACTTTATCCCAAAGCCACGAGACGTCGTGGTTACTTTGATGCCAGGGACTAAGCTGGTCGTGATGTCTGCTACCTTCTGACAGCAGAGAACCAATTAAGCAACTGTCCTATTCTAACTGCCGCCACAAATTCATCTAATCTGCTGAAAATCTCGTTAATCTCAAGTGACGAAACAGCCGCTCCATCGTAAAGTTGCACACCTAAGGGCTGACTGAACACGACCTGATCCATGTGACGAGACCGCCGCTTCATCGCCGAATTCAGATTTTAAGGCTGGCTTGAATTATCTTCAAACAAACTGACGAAGCAACCGCTCCATCGTCCGGGTCCTGGCCGTTGGTGTTCATTCTGGGTTTCTTCAGATAAGACGATCGCTTAATGGGAAGTACAACAAAGAATCGACTTGCTTTTGATGCCGCAGTCTTATGGACCCACGACTGCCCCACGGATTTTGTGTCCTATCTGTTTATTTGCCTCATTGTTGAACCATAAATTTCATGGGTAAATTAGCTTTGCTTATTCTCGATATCGAACCAAGTATTTGTCTTAAAACTCTTGTCATAACTTAATTCGTTCAGCTACAGCAGTTTTCCACGTAAAGTTTTTCTCTAGATAAATTCCTTAGTTAGGCTTTAATTGGTACAGGGTTTCTTAGGAAGTTTTATTGCGTTTGAATACTAATTTCTTAAGTTTCATTGTTAGCTAACCACTTTTTTCCTTTAATAAATAATTTATAAATACTTGCTTAGTTACTCGCAGATCTATAAGAGTTCCGACCACGAAATTCAAACGAACCAGGCTTGCTTCCCCTGAGATTCATGGCACAGCAGCCATAATCTAACAGGGCAAGCCCTAGCCATTCACACTCAAGAACACCGATAGCTATGAGCAAATCAACTAGTGATTTTAAGCAGCTTAGCGGCTAACATTCTGAGCTAACGTGTGGGTATACAGCAGAGGGACCTCATTGGCTCAGTAGCTATGGTACTCGATCCTCTAGTGATACCTGTTTGAATGTACGGCCAACTTACCGAAGTTTATTTAGGTAGGAAGATCGGGATAATAACGGGGAGAAACAATTATCCAGAATCGCGGAGAAAACCGCTCTTAATTTACGTCGGCATTTTTTATTTCTTTTGTTATTTTTTTTATTATTATTTACCATCACAGCAGCTCCAGCCAAGTGCCTGTAGATCGCTCGTGTTGGCTATTACGAGCTCAGTGAAGCACCGGGAAAATACCATCCATTTTACTACCGGCTTATACCATCCCTTCCCTAGGTCTTGGAGTACATACATCCCAAATTCCGTATACTAACCTTAGAGAATACATAGTACGCCATCATAGTCCTCAGAGAAGCAGACTTAAACGTCCAACATTGCGTGCAACCATTTGGTGCGACCAGGCATCTACGCACTTTTGATCGGTGTGGTAAGCATACGTTGTTCATAGGGCGTTTTTGAACATCATTTGTGTTGCAAGGTGTATGATCATATTTTTTTCGCTGTGACATTTGAATCTGTTTCCATTGACACCCTAATGTTCACACGTCTCCCAGCCTCACTGTCAACTGCTGGGAAATGGAGCGATTGCGTACGATCCAGCGATGAGGTATGTGCCCCAGGCAGCAGCTGTGCCGACGCTGGTGGAAGTCGCTCGAGGGAAGCCCACAACCGCATCATCTGAAAATCCGGACAATGTAGAATATTTGTGGTGAGTGATACGCAGTTGACTATCAAGACTTCTGTAACTGACGATTTCTTTTTGTTGGATAATCTAGATATGGAACGGGAAAGGGACTGGAGTCCACCTCAGCCGGCCTTCGTCTTTTCTACGAGCAGAAATATTTACAACTGCAGTTCTAACCTTTAATTACATCCCATCATTGCATGATATCTGCATCCTTAGACTAAGCTTCAAGTTTGTAGCTACAGTAGCGTGTTTGGAGTATGATCTATCAGGTCGCTGCAAAAGTTATAGCAGATTCATATGAATAAAAAAAAAAAAAAAAATGAAAGAAGTCAGGGACTGCTTTTTTGTGCAGTCCTAAAATGAAACTTACGACCAGAACTGTTGCAATTGAAAACATTTCTACTCGACTTACATGCAATTATAAAATAATTCATACAACAAAAATCATCATAATACTAAAATCAGTAAACGTTTCGGGTCTTCTCCCATCTTCAGTTCATCAGAAATTTACATGGATATAATTGAAACTCAAAGTTAATGGGATATACTGTAGATATAGCATATTAATATTTGTATCAACGTAACTAAAACACACTAGTGGCTGACAATAAAAAGCGGAAAGGAACTATTTTGGTCATTTAAAACATTTTTTTACCGAAAAATGTAAACAGATGCTAGGAGCCTAAAATCTGAGCTATTGCAAACTGCTAAGGATTTACAATGATCTGATCGCACTAGGGAGCCACAAGTTTCCGCATGTTGGCGCACAGCAGAAAATGGTGGTAAAGCTAAAATGTTACTAGTACTACAACTCCTCCAAGCATGCTCTGGACCTTCCTGCGATGTGACCCACCAGCGGGTCACGCTGAACTTCCTGCTGCTGCGGCGTGACCCCCTGTGGGTCACTTCGCCAATGTACTTTATATTTCAATTACGTTAGAAAAGGAGAACTTGTGCAGAAAATGAGAAAAACAGTTTACTACAACTCTAGACCGTCAGAGACGTACTCCTGCAACCTCTCGCTTTGCTGTCCCACGCAGAAATAAAGTTATGACGGTTGATTAGTGTTGCCAACTCTACAGTGTATCAATCTGCTAGATATTAAAAAAAGACGCTAGAATCCGCTAGATATTTGTTAAACGATATACTCCAGTTATACCGCAAATTGCACTGTATAATAAGCAAGCATGGCACGTTAAACACAATAAAGTGTGTCTTGCAAGTATGAAATATAAGCTCCACGAATGAAATGAAAGCAGATATATGATTATTACTCGGAAAATGAGTACTTACCTATGAAAACGAAGTGTTGTCTTCTTTATTAGTTAACGCGTATTTTCCTTTGGCGCACAAAATATAGTAAGAACATTTTGAATATGTATTTTCCGATAAAAAGTTCCACAACGTAATAAAAAAGGTTTTCTATTGAAAAATAAAAAAAAAATTATATCAAATACATGGAGTGAGATGTTCAAGTCATTATTCATTAATTCACCGCCACCTTCAACGGTCTGACGGAACGACGGCGCGGTGTTAGCTGTCAGTGTGCCAATCTTATCAAGCGCTGTTTTTGGAGCTCGCGGTTATGACAGCATTTTCGGACTCGTCTTAAGCCAGCACGAACAATCAGTATAGCATTCACGGTGCTTAAGTGTGACAATTAAAAGTAATTATATCATTATTTTGATACTTCTTCTGTACAATTTTCAACAGTTTACGCCTTAAATATGAAAAGTAGAGGGTTTTTAAGCTCTGTATATATGTACAGTAAAGTAGCGAAATGCAGACAAATTATGCGTCAAATGCTTTAGATTTTCCGCCATGAGCTAGATCGTGATTTTTAGCAGCTAGATGAAGTCTCAATACTCTAGATCTAGCCGCAAATCCGCTAAATAGGCAACACTGCCGGGTTGACAGCAGTCAAAGAATGTCGCAGTACGGAGTTTCTAAAGAAAGCTAAAGAGAAGAAAAACTTATTGTATACAAGAGTTGCAGTAGGCTGGTAGCGCTTAGATAAACAAAAAATCTTCATGCGAGAGTGATATTATTTGAAGGGTAACCGTTAGTAGGGTACGAAAGAAAAGGAGAAGGGACTCAAACTCAGTATGCATAATTTCAAAATTATGAAAGATATTAAAAGCAAGAGAGAGGAGTGTTTTTTACTATTAATAATAAAAGGCGGGGTGAAAAAAATAAAGAAACTGGTTCCTTCTTTACTAAAAGTAGGTTTGCGGTAGACGGAGGTTTCGAAACAGTCACTATTTTTGGACACAAGCGCATTTAGGAAGGATAGAGATCAATGAACTTTACATTCCATGGTGAATTTTATGTTGGGGGCTTGCTGTTGAGGTAATCTTAAAACATTTGGGGATGGGAGGGATGTAAAGACAATAAGCATGCATCATCCACGTAGCGCTTGAACGGACCGGAGCGAAAAGCAGCAGGACAGTTTTGCAACCATTCTTTCCCGTGATGGCACATAAAAATTTCGCAAATGTAGGACCAAGTGGGAGTCCCATCCCTACACCATGGGCTTGTTTGTATAGTTTGCCGTCAAACATGAAGAAACGAATTCAACCCAGAATGAGCAAGCAGAGACCTAAAACATTTGCAGCATCAGCCTATCCTGCAGTTTGTAAGCCCGATAAGAGCAGAGGCGCCATCTTTATTGATAGTAAAGATTTTCTCAAGGATATGGTCAGCATAATTTCCGACACAACTAAATTTGTTCCCAATATGGTGTCTCTTCAGGGTATTCTATGAAAATTGAGGCCAAAATGAAAAATGTTGAACTTTTTAGCAGCGAGCATTACAATTAGCTTTATGTATCAGGGGCTGGCCCCGGAATCTATATGGTTTGCTTAAAATTCATAAACCCAACTTTTCTACAGCCTTTCCATATCGTCCAATTTTTCCTTGAAAAATATTTGGTTCCTGTTTTATCACCATATTCAGAGAACGATTACACAATTGAAAACACATACAGTAATATAAATTTGTCGATTGTATCCGCTCTTTTGAAAATACCGCCCAGTATTTTATGGCTTCTTTTGATGCCAAGAATCTTGTTAGCAATATTCATCTGCATGAAACAATATATATTATTTTAGAACATGTTTTCCAATCTCCCGTATCGACTGTGATAGGTTTATGCCGTAAATATTTTACGACTCCGCTTGAACATTCTGTGTTGCATTCATTTTTTTTATGCTTGACGGCAAACTATACAAAAACAACCGATGGTGTAGGGATTTGACTCCCATTTGGTTCTACATTTGCGAATGTTTCTATGAGCCGTCACGAGAGCTATTGGCTGCAAAACTGTCCTGCTGCTTTATGGATGATATATGTGTTAATTTTTTTACATCCCTCACATCCCCAAATTTTTTTAGATTTCCTCAGTAGCAAGCACCATGACATAGAATTCCCTATGGAATGCGAAGTTAATGTTTCACTGCTTTTCCTAGATGTTCTTGTGTCAAAAATTTGTGACCGTTCCGAAACGTCCGTCTACCGCAAACTTATTTTTACTGGACTAGGATACAGTTTTTTTTAGTTTTTCACCCCACATTTTTAAAATTAACAGTATAAAAATACCCTTCTTTCGTGCTTTTATTATCTCAGTTATGCATACTGAGTTTGAGCTCCTTTTCGATCAGTTTCTTTCGTACCAACGGTTAGCCATCACATATTATCTATTCTCGCATCGAGAATTTTTTTTTTTATCTAAAAGCTACCCGAAAACGTCTCTTGAATTCAATGCCAAAAAAAGAATTAGTGTTTTCTTTACCTTTCCTTGGAAACTAATCAGAAAAATTAAAATATGAATTAATTGAATTGTTATCCTTATATTTCCTAAACCTTGATTTGAAATCAAGTTTACTATTGATCTGAAGATAAACTTCCTCCTTGATTGTATTTCTGTTGTGAACGTTGATCATGCTCGTACGTGGGCTCAACAACCCGTAAGCCTTTTAAGAGAGTTGCAGAGCATGCTTGGAGGCGTTGAAATATTGGCAACATCTTAGCTTAACCATTTCATGCTGTGCGCCAACATGCGGAAGCTTGTGGCGCCCAAGTGCGATCAGATCATTTTAAATCCTTAGCAGTTTGCAACGGGTCAGACCTTAGGGTCCTAGAATCTCTTTACATCTTTCAGCAAAAACATGTTTTAAATGATCAAATTAGTGCCCATTCGCTTTTTATTGTTAACCACTACATGTTTTACTTAAGTTTGTTCAAATTTCAAGTTGCTATCTGTGCGGCATATCCTATTAACTTTGAGTTTCCATTATATCCTTGTACTGTATATTTCAGACGTACTGAAGATGGGCGAAGACGCGAAACATTTACTAAATTTAATGTTTCGATGATATTTTTTTTATTATTTTATTGTTGCATCTTTGTCGAGTAAAAAAAATTTTCAGTCACGGCGGTTCTGGTCGTTATTTCCATCTTAGGAATTTGAAATCATTGACATTTATATGATACCTATTGTTATTACTTGGAAAAAGGTCAGTTCAGTAAAAAAGAGCAGGTTTCCATCCCAAAGACACCATGTTGAGTATATGGTGGAGTATTGAAGGAACCATCACCTGCAAACTTTTAGACAGCATTCAAACCATTGCTGCTCATCACTATTATGATGAACTTCGTTTGTAACCTCTTTGAGCCAATAACGATATTCTTTAGTTCGCAGAAGGGAGTCATCTTCCATCATGATAATACTCGCCCTCATACAAAGCCCTACTGACCACGGTAGCAGCAGGCCATGCGTGCTGCATACTTCTGCTGAAGATGCCGAGAATGAGCCTGATGAGCAATCTTTGTGACGCTCAGTTCACTGAGCCAGCAAACTTGATTGATGAGCACAACTGCCATGGGGTACTTACATTAAATGAGAGGGTAGGGGGAGCGGTTCGTTGAACCTTCCGCTATTACGTCATGATTCTTAAGAGGGAGCTTCAGTGAATTTTAGCCCATTGCTTTCTTTAACAAATTCGGCACTTAATAGCTCGAGATTAACTGAAGCGATTTTCATCAAATTGCATCTCATGTAAGATCAACATCAGAAGAAGCGGTCCGCTTGGCCAATGACGTAAATTTCGTTGAACATAACTAGAAATATGGAATATAAAGTTTGAAGGCCTGACGGTTTTTATTGTAACCGCTGTCACTAGGGGGAAGTTCCTACAGATGGACGTTTGATGCAAGGCCGGATAGCTCGATTGTTGTACTAGCCCTTACAAGTGTTTTCGTCTTCTAATAGCCACGAATTAGAGTCGTTTTTTATTAACATTTAGGCATACATAATAAAATGAGCGAAGCTAGTCCCGCGGGTACCGTAGAGTTTCGTAGCGCTGAACACGTGTGCCCACCACAGGCGCCACGGGAGGTCATTAGCAGGTTTCTCTAGCAGTTTGCCACAGCGGGGGGATGGGTTGAAGAAAGGGGGAGGGGGGGGGGCGGGGTTGGTGAGGAAGTCAAGACTCAAGAAGCATGTTTATGTGGTTCATACAGAAATTTGCATGCTTATTAGCTTATATTAAGAANGGGGGGGGGGGGGGGGGGGGGGGGGGGGGGGGGGGGGGGGGGGGTTGGTGAGGAAGTCAAGACTCGAGAAGCCTGTTTATGTGGTTCATACAGAAATTTGCATGCTTATTAGCTTATATTAAGAACACAATGGGTTCACATAATATGCTTACAAGCTTACAAGTACAAACAGAGTAGCCAAAATTCAACATAGTAATTAGGCCCAGTCACAAATATTGGTGGCCACGTACAATGAAAATAAATAGATACACTCAGCCTACACCTGCAGACACGAATGGCATTCAGCAGCTCAATTTCAGACAGGAGATAGAAAGAACTCTTGACTGCATTGGAACAGAGAATTTAACAGATCATCCTTGTACAGTATGATTGAGACACAGCGTTTCATTTTAGCTGGCCTGGCCAAGGGGCTTGTAACAATAATAACAATACAAGTTCCACGCAGAGCTCAGACCCCAGTATACCAACAGGCTCACATATAGTCCTACCGTACCTCGAGCAATCAGAAGGAAATAGTACATTAGGAAGACAGAGATATATCAGCTCACGCCTGCGAACCGTAAAATGGAAGCTTAGAGAAGTAGCAGGTAATAGGCAAATCAGCTACAGGTGTAAGGCTAGTACCTCCAGCAACGGATGTATGTCTTAGGAAACCCACCGCTGCTTGAGCGCCGAACTCTGATAAGTTGGATTAGAGCATATCCCTTGGAGCATTGAGTTATCAAACTTTTCTACTCTCACCTGCAGGCTATATGCACATTTACGAGCAAGAATATTGAGACACTGTACGTCATACGACGGAAACACATCACTAGCTTATGTTTGCATACATGTTTATACGCATCAATACAAGACAAATACTCAGATATGTTTATGCATGAGTACACATACTGGATATATATATATATATGTTTAATGGCATATTATATGTACATTTTGTGCTTATATAGGTATATACTGTATATTAATACACATGTGTGTGCATAGTTCTAGAAAGTACTCTTATATATGCGTTATATGTATATTATGAAATTAAATGTTTATGTTTATTTCTACTTGTCCGTCTGTTAGTTATTTAGTTGTTACGACCGTGACGCTTTCATCAGTATTAGATAGAGGAAACTATGGGAATCTTTGAGGTATCCTTGATACGATCCGTGAAGGAATGAATAGAAAAATTAGTCATGTTCAAATTAAAGCAGTTACGTCTCGCATGTCTAAACTAAAAGACTCGTTGCCTGATTTGAAACATTTTTAACTTTTCGTATGCGTGATAAGGGTTCATGGGCATCATAATTGAGGGAGAACAATTTTGTTCCGTAGAATCTCATCAGGTTCCTTCATAATTGAACGAGTTGTTTTGTCTACTCATAAAAGAAGTGAGTCATACACAATGATAATTCGGATGACTGATCCGTGAAATATTAAAAAACAACATAGATAAGCATACATTGTCCTACTATATGGAATTTTTTCGTTAGCAGTTGCAGTGATTTCTTGATTGGTAAATGACGACATTATTACCTCCGCCCAGGAGGTTATGTTTTCGTCAGGTTTGTCGGTCTGTCTGTCTGTCACCAAGATAACTCAAAAAGTCATGGACGGATATTGGCGAAACCTACATGGGTTGCTAGGTATGTTAGGAGGAACATATGATTAAATTTTGGTGCAGTTTTGTATATCCATTTGTTTGTTTGTCTGCCTATTTTTTTTTGTTAGTGCCATAACTTGAAAAGTAATGGACGGATTTTTATGAAATTTACATGAGTTCTTGCGTTATTGCAGAGAATAAATGATCAAATTTTTATGATGATCCGTTCGTTCGTTCGTTTGTTTGTCGCTGTGTCTGATTTTATGTTTGATAGCGTAATAACTGAAAAACTGAAAAATGAATCTTTATGAAATTTTCAGGAATAGTTAGTAATGTTAAGAGACATAAGTGATTATATTTTGGCGGTGATCGGCTTGTCCGCCCGTTTCTGTTTTTGACTAATGTTTGTTTAGATGTTTGTTAGCGCAATGGCTCAAAAATTATGGATGGATCTTTATGAAATTTTATGGAATTGTTATTCATGTTAAAATACGTAAGTGATTAAATTTTGCTGGTGATCGGCTCGTCTATTTGTGTGCTTGATTTAATTTTGTTAAAATGTTTATTTAGCACCATAACTGAAAAAGCTACGAACGGATCTAAAAGAAAATTACAGACACTATTAATATTATCAAAAGGCAAAAGTGATTTGATTTTGGTGTTGCTGAAAATCATGGTTTCAGAGCTAATTTGAATTTTTCGTTACCGCTGCCTTGCTTGGCGGAGGTATGCACTCTCGGAGTGCTCTAGTTTACATTGTTTTTAACCCTGGGAGGTATATTCTGGCAAGCATTTCCCTATCAAAATAAAAATGACCATCCCTCAACCAGGGTCTGACCGGAGTGCCTTTTCGGCGTCGAGAGCAATTCTGTCTTACTAAACACGATGAAACCTACATACTGTATATACGAATCAAGTAACCAGTTGTAAGACAATTTCCTCATTAAGAAAACGTACACAATTATTCCTACTGTTGAAGCCTCCTCTACAGTAAACGGTTCAATAGTTCAACTAGTTCCGATTATGTTAATCTAAACAGAGACTTCCTCTCCAACAGTGTCATTTTTTTTTATTGCAAGAAAGCAAAAACACCGCGTTGCCTAATACCATCACCCGCGGTTAGGGGTAACTTCAACGCAGTTGTTTTGTATGGTCAACATACTCTAGAGTTTTGGTATTTCTAACATCTTAGTCAACCTGTCTGACTCAAGAAAGATAAGATGAAGGATACAAGGAATGAAGTACATATTGGAGTAATACGGAATATTTATTACCTTCGCCAAGGAGGTTATATTTTGGCTGTGTGTCTCTTTGCGCGTTTGTCTGTCTGTTTGTTAAAATGTTTCACAAAGATTACTCAAAAAGTTATGTACGGATGTATATGGAATTTACAGGGATTGTTAGGAATGTTAACAGTAACAGATGATTACCTTTTTGTGAAATTCCATTCATCCGTTTGTTCGTTTGTTTGGGTCTCTGACTATTTGTTCTCATGGCCATAACTCAAAAGTTATGGACGGATTTTAATTAAATTTTGCTGATTTGCTAGGCATATTACGATGAGTAAATGACCAATTATTTTGGATGATCTGCTTGTTTGTTTGTTTGTTCGTTTGTTTGTGGCAGCTTGATTTTATGCTGGTTTGCATAAAAACTCCAAAAGTTTTGGGTGGATCTTTATGAAATTAGCAGGAGTTGTCAGTAGTGTGAAAAGACATAATTGATTCAATCTTGGTGATTATCGGTTGTTCCGTTTGTTTGACTTGTGTTTATCATAATGTCTGTTGGCAGCATAACTCAAAAAAGTTATGCACG
>LQNS02278143.1:17861889-17874619 GCA_001587735.2 Parhyale hawaiensis | reverse complement strand
GTAAATACAATAATATTCAGGTTCATAAAATAATGATAAAGCCGATAACTAAGCGAACAAGAGATGGCAACCCTGAACATGTTCTGTCACGTTAGCTCACTATTCTATTAATTTTTTAGAAGCCTTCTTTTATTTTTTTATTAAAGATTTGTTTGGAATTGGGGTAACATCGACAAAGATATACGGCCTAAATTATACTTTGCATTTGGATGTTATTGCAAATTAGTCAATATACCTATTGACTACGAAGAGAGAGAACCCAGTCTCTCGCTGAAGAGCGCTTATATGCATCTCTACGTGAAAGTCGCACAGTTATTTTGACCCGCAGCCGTGACAATTTCTCGAGGCCAAACGTCAACCTCCGCTGACACATTATGCTTGAATGTTTTTTAGAACTCCTATTTCGGTGCATGAGAAAGGCACAAAGCTATTAGCACTAAATCTAGGTTGCAAAACACAAGCGGAATACAATGGGAAAATACATGAGAGTTCATAAGCTTTCACGAGGTCACGGACGAACGTCTCATCTCTTATGAACTCTCATGCATTTTCCCATTGTATTCCGCTTGTGTTTTGCAACCTAGATTTAGTGCTAATAGCTTTGTGCCTTTCTCATGCACCGAAATAGGAGTTCTAAAAAACATTCAAGCATAATGTGTCAGCGGAGGTTGACGTTCGGCCTAGAGAAATTGTCGCGGCTGCGGGTCAAAATAGGCTAACTGTGCGACTTTCACGTAGAGATGCATATAAGCGCTCTTCAGCGAAAGACTGGGTTCTTTTCGCGCCATCGTTCTCGACGAGTAGAGGACCCAGCTGCAGCCAATCTTTACCACTCTCCCATTATACATTGTACCAACTCTCCCGTTATAATTTGTGCCAGTTCTCTCTAAGATTTGTAAGCCCGAACTTATAGACATTTGTAAACTTTCGAACTCCACGCAACAACTTACTGTCAATTTGCTTTGTTTTCCTAAGTAAAGCCAGAAAAATCAACAATTGTTCTTACCCTTTTGAACCTTAGCAGTGTTCAACAGAGGCTGATGAATAATTACTACTGAATAGGGTAAAGGATGTTCATTCAAAGAGGTATTTGACCATTCTCACGCCATGAGGCCGTTGTAGAGGGTAAAAAAAAGTCTTACGGGTGACGTAATACAGAAGCTGACGCAACACTATCAAGGTGTTGACCAGGTGGGAATGCTTGCGATGGAATGTGACCACCATTATCCTTCGCAAGAAATTATTGGACGAGTGTCGTGAAAGGGTTAATTGTCCCCCTTCACTACCCCTCATAGGTATGTTTGGGTACTACCTCCCCAACCAGTAAAAAAAATCCGAAATCCCGCCCATGTAATCATCCCTGGTGGGGAACGCCACGCCCCCCGCCCTAGAAACACCCACTGCTAAAGGGACCGCCGCGTGGGGGGACTAGAACCCCCCTGAACCCCCCGTAACCCCCTAGTGGTCAAAAGTGTGCCCCTCCCTCTACCACCGTGCATCAAATAAATGGCAAATATTAATTAAGTGATAATTTTTTAGAAAGACACCTCTCCATCCATTGAGAGCTGTGACCCGAACATCTCCCGATACATAAAGAAGGCCATACGTGTCGTTGCATTATAAGCTTATAGTTTGGACTTTAGGATCGAATTCGCACGGTCTTTTGAAAACTCCCGCAATTTCCTGCACACATTTAGTGAACATCACCTACGCTACTCATTTTCCTGGTGGTTACGCATTCTTTTTCCATTTTGTTTAATTTGCACCGTCTAATAAAATTTTTCCGCAATTAACTAAACACATCTTGATCTACGTCTCACTTATCCTGTTTTTTGGAGATATCTCACATTTTTCCATTTTTTTCATAGCTTGACCCTTAAATTATAGAATTCACATCTATTGACAAATATTCCTTTTGTTTCAATTTTTTTTTTTTTTTTTAGTACAAACCCGGCGTACGAAGATTCCCCACACGAGTATTTTGCAATTTTCGCTGCGAAGATCATAACCAATTTGGAACGTTGACACGCTGCACAATTTTCTAGGTAGAATTATTACAGACGTTCTGAAGATCACGTTGAAACCCGTANAGAATTATATACGGATGTAATGTAGATCGCCTCAAAATGGGGAAATTAAATTCACTCCCGATGCTCCTGCAGAATCATTTCAAAACGTAGAGAAGATTATATCAAAAAGAAGAACTAAATTTCGTTGCATGATTCTTGAGCAGCTGTTGAAAGTCCCCGCGAGAACTTGTGGCATGGAGTCTAAGCAGTTATATATCATCTCACAATGGTTTCACTACACGTTCACGGCAGTATGCTGGACCCAATCCCAGACAGGAGCCTTGTTCTCGGCGTAGATGAACCACCGTAAGTATTTTGAAGAATCCCGAATGATGTATTGCAGAAACAGATTGGCGTCCATTTCGATGATAAGCACTGGCCCTGCGTGCTTTTGATAACAAGCACACTGATTGGCGCAAAAGGCGAAGCCCTGTCGTCACATAGGGGGCTGAAATTACGTTAGCACTGATGGCGTCTGTGATGCAAAAGTGCAGTTGCGTGCTATCTCAAAGCACTTGACTCAAAGAAGGCTAGAGGCCCATACACAGAGAGCAGCCAAAACAATTCCGTTTGCAGCACGGATCGGAATCAGGGGAAATCAAACGTGAGTCCCACCGACACGGGGGGAGAGCACAGACACGTGCCTCCGAAGGAGAGAAGCGCTAAGTAACTTCCACTAACTCCTTCAAACTCAGACTGACTACATTCTTCGAACCAGACCTAAGTGTGAACCTTCAAGCTTTTCCCCGATAAATAATTTTTTTTTGTCCTGCGGCTCTACAAAGTGCGAACAAAGATCCCTACATCTCAACCCGAACAGCCATAACAGATTTTGAACCTTGGCCTTGCTCTCAAGAGTTTCCACCAAACTAATAAATGTTTCACAGTCAGCGGTTGTTCGCCGAGAAACTGTTGTATACAAAGCGATCGCTTATCTCGCTCATTCTAACATCAGCAAGCAGCTGCGTTGTTGTCATATATCACACTGTCATAGGCTGCACTAAAGCCTAAATGTTTTATAGTTTAATACTCGCGTTCGCTTAAAGAAAGGAAGATACTTTTGAAAACTTTGTTCTAAATACTTGTAAAAAGTATAATTTTACTACAGCGTGTATATGAGAAATAAATTCATAATAATGAAAAAAAAAAATTATCGCCGTTGAATACCTAGTAATATTAATTAAATACGAATATAAATATACAGAGAGCACAATATTCGTAACACCATGGCTGCTGAGCCAATGAGGTCCCTCTGCTGTATACCCACACGTTAGCTCAGTATGTTAGCAGCTAAGCTGCTTAAAATCACTAAGTTGATTTGCTCATAGCTATCGGTGTTCTTGAGTTTGCTTTCCTATATCCCAAAAAAGTCTATTTCCGGTGCAGCGGAACACTTGGGGCGCGTTGCAATCAGACGCCGGAGTTGCCCTCACAGTGTTACTTGGCACCGCCCAGTATAGCAGTGAATGCGACGTGCGATCTCAGCGCCTAAAACGTGTGGCAGAATTTGCGGAAAGCTCCTACATCAGCATAACTGGTGGAGCCTTCTTTTGGCTAGATTTTCCGAATTCTAGCATTTGAAGCGCTTTTGCCTAGTTTTTTCAACTTTTTATCCGAAAATTATTTTCGGATAAAAAGTTGAGAAAACTAGGCAGAAGCGCTTCATATGCTGGAATTCAAGTAATATACGGCAGTGATTTATTTTTTAATACGAATTGTTGCAGTTCAAAGTCAATGTTTGTAAAGAAAAGCAGTGATGCCCAGCTCATAACCGTACAATTTTGGCGGGTTGCCGTCGATATCACTCGGTGTTACCCAACCTGCGTCATATTTGAGGCGGTGTAGCACGGGTAACACGGAAGGCCCGATTGCAACACGCCCCTGGTCGGAATGTTTTATAGTTCCTCCGTAGACACAGCTGACTCTCTACCAATCGTCAGTGCTGGGCACTAGCGTCACCAGTTGCGTCATTGCGTCCACGCTGACGAAATGACGCAAAAATACATAACTGAAGCGGTGACGCTGACGCAACTACATTGACGCCAATACAGTATTACATCATTTTCCCCTTGAGCCAAGAAAACGTAGTCTTCTAGGTAGAGTTTGTAAGGCAGATAAAATATGGTACTGTTTGCTATTACTCATCACTCAAACCCGAAAAATTTAGACCACTGTGTGGTAAATATTGATGTGCTGAACACGAACTTACGAGTATAAATCACTGTTGCCTGATGCCAGTTTTTTTTACAGCGATTTTTTAAACCCAGCATTACATCAGTAGTCTAGAGAAATTACGTGAAATTTTCCTAAGCAAATTTGGATAGAAAACACTAAATCATTTCAGAAACGAGCTATTTTCTTTTTGTAATCTTATAATGCCATATTATAGCTGAAGGCTCTGGATCAATCCTACAAAATAATGAAATTGCTCAACCAAATGAAACAAACATCAGGCACAATGTGTCGCTCGTCAGCCCGGTATTTACCGTTTACGTAGTGACGCCTCCGACGCATCGTAATCGTAACTAAAAAATGTCTGAACCAGTTCCCTATTCTTACCCTAACTTGAGGAAAGATATCTTGGACGATTACGAACGATAAATTAATAAATTTTATATTCAATGATTAATTACTTATCAAGGCTAGGAGCGGAAAACTGGCTCTGCTAATGACATCAAAGCTTAGGTAACCAACCTTCTTACTGACAAAAAAAATGGAGTGCGATTGTGAGTACCCAAACTGATTTAATACTAGATTTAAGGTGTTCAACACATCACCAGTTTTAAAACTAAGCTATTCCGACGGCTGTAACCTATAAATTCGGAACTAATCATAACTGTCGATAAAATTCAATAAAATTTAACGTTTCGTGATGTTTTCTCCGATCTTCAGAATGAAAAATAATGAATCGAAAAACCTAAAACGGTATAATTTTTTCTCACAGACAAGCAGGGAGCAAATATCTTGTCAATGGTGTAGTGGGCGGGACAGCAGGCCCTACCTATAATTGCAACTGCATTTTTTTTTTCTTTCTTAGAAACCTTTTTTTCCCTCCGGTTGGCGCAATATCCCAGCTGCGCAAATTTGGATCAAATAACGTGTGTACAACAAAAGTAGTATATTGAAAAGGAATGAAAATGCAACAAATCAAACAAAAAACAATAAAACGCGGTGTAAGTAAACGAACCGTTGCTCAAAACTCAAGTCTAGGTCTAGTGTCTATAAATAAACGAACGTTCAACAGTAGCACATAGCAATATGTCCCCAGTCTTAAGCTTCCCAGCTGCAGCGTAGGTTTTGGAATGCGGAAAGAGATAAAAAAAAAACACTCAGGATGTCAAGAAGAAACAGCGGAAAACAAGATAAAGAGAATTAAAACGCACGTGGACAGCAAACCAGGGAAAGGAAGAACAGAGAAAGTACCATCAGTATGGGTAGAAAAATAGAAGGAATCATAGTGAGCTTTGAAGTCTGACAACCTGGAGGCGTAGCTAAGGATAAGGCAGGTGAAAGATACGACACTTTGGCCCCAAGCAAACCTACATAACTGCGCACAATAGGTGGCTAGAACAAATGTCGCATTACGGGAAAAACTTCTAGTTAGGTGCAACACCCCGGTCCATCACTGGACCAACTCACTGGGCGTAACTTTTCAAGAAATAGCGATTTTCGACTGGTTATGTAGAAGATAGATTGAAAACAATAAACAGCGCACACCGCTGAACGCCAATAAATGAATAAACAGCATGTACTGATCATAATTTACGCTAATTTCATCAAAGCCAACACTATCAGGAATATGAAAGTAAATTCAGCAGGTTAAGTTTCAGTTAATCAAGTAACCCACTGAATTCGCGAGATCAGTACATCGCGGGGTAAGTAATTCAAAAAATAAGTAACCATTATCATGATAAACTAATAATCATTCTCAAGATAATCAAATAATCATTCACAAGAGAAGTAAATAACCAGATTCACTAAGTAAGAAGCAAGCAAGTAACTAGCTTTACGAAGGAATCAAGGGGGGTTTCCAGGTAAGTAACTCTCTTTGGTTCAAGGTAAGTAACTCTCTCTGGTTCAAGGTAAGTAACTCTCTCTGGTTCAAAGTAAGTAGCTCGCTCTGGTTCAAGGTAAGTAACTCTTTCTGGTTCAAGATAAGTAACTCTTTCTGGTTCAAGATAAGTAACTCTCTCTAGTTTCAAGATAAGTAACTCCCCCTAGTTTCAAGGTAAGTAACTCTCTATAGTTTCAAGGTAAGGAACTCTTGTTTCAAGATAAGTAACTCTCTCTAGTTTCAAGGTAAATAATTCTCTCTAGTTCCAAGGTAAGTATCTCTTTCTAGTTTTAAGGTAAGTAACTCTCTCTAGTTTCAAGGCAAGTAACTTTCTCTAGTTTCAAGGCAAGTAACTCTCTCTAGTTTCAAGGTAAGTAACTCTCGCTAGTTTCCAGGTAAGTAACTCTCTCTAGTTTTAAGTTAAGTAACTCTCCAGTTTCAAGGTAGGTAATTCTCTCTAGTTTCAAGGAAAGTAACTCTCTAGTTTCAAGGTAAGTAACTCTCAATTCACATAGTAGGTAACTCGATTCACAAGATAAGTAACTATTCGAAAGCTAAGTAACTCATTATAAGGCAAGTAACTCTTCATAAGGCCAGTAACTCATCATAAGACAAGTAACTCATCATAAGACAAGTAACTCGTTATAAGGCAAGTAACTCTATACGGCAAGTAACAAGGAAATCTCACGCTTTTACAGCGGTTACGGTAAACGAACATGTCAATAATTATTTTTTCCAAGCACAACGCAGGTAAAACGAAGAAACGTAGAAAATCGTCACTTTGGTCGCGGAGCTTCAGGGAGGTACGTTGTAAGATCATTTGTCGGCATATGCGTGGATTGAGTTTCAGTTTGGGTCCAACTTTTAATCCGGGTTCACCTCAATTAAATCCTGTTGTACAACAGTTCTGAAGTAGGAATGAAACAAGACTGTGGTTGTACAAAGCCATGCAATCGGAGCCGGCGACGTGGCGGTGCAAGCGAGGGAAGCACTCCGCTATAGGGGCCCCCACAAGGCATGTCCATGTCCATAGGAGTTATTTACCCTACACAGGTCCCCGCTCTGGCTCCGGTTCAGCGTCGGTAAGATTCTGACCCCCCCCTCCGGAACGCTCTGAGTACCTTCATAAATCCTGTTATACCGTGCAACATGGGATCAGAATCTCAGTAGACAATTTTACTACATTGAAGTCGCCACATGTTTAGCGATGAGGGTTAGAATTTTTTTCTTTCAGTCAAACTTCGATCATCTCTTAATTTAAACTTGGCAAAATTTTGAACCAAAAAATGAAAAAAATAGAAATATATAAGTATATAAAGTATATGGAGAGGTAATTAGTAAATTAATATGTAGCAAGTTCTGCCAGCATGGAAGTTAAAACTTTGATCCCCAGCATTCCGCTCCGGTTACTCTCCCAACGGCTACATGACAAAAAAGAAGGTATTGCCATTCGGAGGATCAGAGGTAACGTTCAGGAGACTTGTCAACCTGACACTCGGGAAGCGTCTCCCGCTCCAACAATGGGAGGTGTAAAATGCGAATGACCAGGGTAATCTCGGAAGGTCTTAATATCAGAAGCGTTTGTACAGTGACAGTCGGACGATACGGAAGCAGCAGTCGTGGTACAGTCGGAAAAAAGTCAGGTATAGATTGCAACCAGAGCTACAGCTGCAGTCATTATATGGAGACTGGGTTTTGTTTTATGGATGTTGAGAGATTCTAAAGTTGTGAGTTCCACTGGGTTGGAAAAGTAGATGATGGAGAAGTCTCTCCTGCTAATGGATGAGTGTTTTGTTCCACATTAAAAAGGGAAGCAGAAGGTTTATTGTTTGCACGTGATAAAATGTTTCGCTGGATATACCTAAGGCTGTGTTTCCACCAAGCGAATTGAATCGATTCAATTCATGGAGAATCATTGGAATCGAGTCATTTTGAATCGTCATAGTTCCAACCGACATAATCTGTTTATCGTCTCATTCAGTATCTAAGTAGCCTTCGATTCGAGTGCGAGGAATATGAACGTTTCTGCTGTTGTAGAAACATCGTTGTTGCTGTAGTTGAAAAAGTGTAGACAGAGGCGGAGGCAACGAATATGGGTGCATCCAATAAATTCTAGGAGCCATGAATTTTGGAGCTTTGGACATTTGTGCACAGATTTGATCAATCCTCCGGAGAAGTTCTATGACTTCTTCAGGATGGTGACAGGGCAATTCAAGATGTTGGTTGAATTGATTGGACCCTCCATTAATAAGCAGAATGCCAATTACCGTCTTGCAAGTCAACTTGAAGAAAGGCTGGTCATATTTCTAAGGTAAAAGTATTATTTAAATAATTCCTTTGATAGATTGGTCGGGCGTTTAATGTAGCTGTAAATGATACCATAAATAGAGGCAAGCTTTATTCCCTATTATTGAAACAACAGTGCAACAAAAGAGATGCAATTATAGGTTCTATCAGTTTAGAGTATATTTACCTATTACTGTAACATGTATTAAAGTAGAACTAAGAGCACTCTAAGAGCGCATGCCTCCGCCAAGCGAGGCTACGGTAACGAAAAACTGAAATTGGCTCTGAAACCATAAATTTATTTGCATCAACCCCAAAATCTAATCATTTGTGCCTCTTTATATTAATAACAGTTAATGCAATTTTCTTGAAGATCCGTTCATAAATTTTTGAGTTATGGTGCTAGCAAACATTATGACATACATGAGCCAAACATACAAACGAACCAACCGATCTGCACCAAAATTTAATCATTCATGCAGTGTCTTTTAACATTACTAACAACTACTTTCTTAAAGATCCATTCATTTTTTTTTTTTTTAGTTATTGTGCTAACAAGAACAAAATTAAAAACAATGACAAACGGACGGACAAACGGATCATTATAAAAATTTTGTCATTTGCTCCTCGTGATATACCTAACAACTTAAGTAAATTTCATAAGAATCCGTCCGTAACTTTTTGAGTAACGGTATTGAGAAAAATAAGGCAAACAAACGGATGGACGTTTCTTCACCAAAAGTTAATCGTTTGTTTCTGTAGTAATATCCTTCCATAAGGCAGCAATTGCATCACGATTATGGTGCAAATAATCAATATGATCATAAATAGCACGCCATTCCTGCACTAAGCTGATGAGGAGCTCCACTTGCATGATGCTTCCCGCTCGTTTTTGACTGATAAATGCTGGAAAAATGGACCAAATTCAGTCATTGATTCTGATTCGTCATGAATCGGTATGATTTGAATTTATTCGCTTGGTGTAACGGTTACATGAGAATCAACGTGACGCATCATAGCGTTTCATGAATGACAATGAATGAAAATGAATTGAGTCGAATCGATTCTCTTGGTCGAAACGTAGTCTAAGCTTCGGTCAACGCGGGTTTTCTAATGCTGTCCTACTTACATGCAAGGTGGCGTAGCTTCTGCATGAAAATTATAGACAACACTGTACAGAAAAGGCGTGGGAGGTTTACCCTTGAATTTAAAATATAGTCCTTTGGCATATGTGTTTTCGTACGAGAACCTGAAACTGATAGGCGTATAGGCTTCAAAAAGGAAAGTTTTCAGAGAGTTAACTGTATCGACGGTGATTTTGCGTTAATATGGAAAGGAGTGGCAAGAGTCTAGTTTACGAACAGTAAGTTAGTATTACCGGGATCAAATACTTTTTCTAGGCGTAGTTTGCCGTAGTGATCCAAAGAGGGGCGTAGATAATCATTTGTTTTGAAAAATTGTAGCAGAGAATCTACTCCACTTGAAAATGCTCGGTAAGAGGATAAATGCATGTTCGGCGCATCAATGTCTGTTATGTAAACGGTCCGGATTCATGAGAGCAGGTAATACTGGAAATTTACTAAAATAATTTTCGTAACTGAGGCCAGTACCGCACAGTTCAATGGACAAACTTAGAAAAAACTATAGTCTTATATTGTATTTACGTATTGCAGTTTGTACGCCTGTGATACTATGATTATGATAGAGTAACAATAATAACATTAATCAAGTGAACTAAATAATAACTGGAGCACTCTGAAAGCGCTCACCTCCTTCACGTTAGGCAATGTTACTGAAAAATTTAAATTTGCTCTGAAACAATAATTTCCTTTTTATCAACACCAAAATCTGGTCATCTGTGCCTTTTGAAAGTTATAACAGTTTTTGTAATATTCTTTGAGGTGTGTTGATCATTTTTTTTTTCGAGTTATGTTACTAACATACCTTCTGACAAACATGGGTCAAACACTCAAACAGATCAACTGATCATTACCAAAATTTTACCATTTATATTTTTCAACATCTCTAACAATTTCTGTAAATTTCATAAATTTCCGTTCATAACTTTTTCAGTCATTTTTCTAACAAACAATAAATCAAACACAGAGACAAGCGAAGGAAGAAAACAGATCATCACAAAAATTGGTCACTTGCT
This sequence comes from Parhyale hawaiensis, assembly GCA_001587735.2. Classification (NCBI taxonomy): domain Eukaryota; kingdom Metazoa; phylum Arthropoda; class Malacostraca; order Amphipoda; family Hyalidae; genus Parhyale; species Parhyale hawaiensis. Next base: position 17,864,055 of record LQNS02278143.1, on the reverse strand, counting down.
CTTCGTGATGTACCCAACAACTGATGTTAATTTGATAAAAATCGGTCCATAAATTTTTGAGTTACGGTATTCAGTAAGAAAGGCAAATAAACAATCGGTTGAACGGATATTCACCAAAAGTTAATCATCTGTTTTCATAACACGCTTAACTAGCCCAGTAAATTTTGTAAAAGATCCGTCCATAACATTCTAATTATCTTGGTGACAGACAAACATCCAAACTGACAGACACACTCAACGAAAACGTAACCTCCTTGGAGGAGGTAACTACAATAGAATAAAAATAGATGAGGATGAGCTTTACTTTTCATTGAAAAATTCAAATGATATCAAAGAAAAATTAATAAATTTCTAATATTAATCAAACATAAGTAAAACATCAATTGACCAATGAAATATGTATTTCATGGTATTTTCGATCATATATTTTTATCATTTTCACGTATATTACGGTGATTAGTTAAAATTACCGTATCCGCCAGTGACGCAAACGACATGACGCAACTTTTTAAGGTAAAAAACGACTGATTGACGCTGACTCAACGCCCCTCCGGCAGTGACGCATTGCAACGCCCCCAAATAAGTGACGCGCCCACCTCTGCCAAACATGTTTCAAATATGCTAGCCTGCAAGTTGATTTCCTCAACAATTACCTTTAGGGAAGTTTGTAATATCTCCTCAAATTCAGAGCAAATTATAATTCAGTAGCTACGCGCTTTTGTGCTGTTAATCTAACTTAGAGAATGAGGCGTTCGTATGCGGCTGTCGGTGTATATCATAGTCTTTCTTTTTAATGAGTGATAATTACACTATATAGTATCTATCCACTGAACGCCGACCGCCTTGATACATTAATCTCGTCAAAACACCACACTGCAGTAAAATAATCGTATTATGTTATCAGGACGTGGGATACACTGTGTCATAGACTAAAATGGAAATTTATTTATTTATTATTTGTTAAAAGGAAAGCAAAAGAAAAGACTGCCTAATCCAGTTTGCTGATAGGTTAATTTCTGAGCAGCTGATATTTTTCTGGAATCTTTAAGTCCAGGTACTTTACGTTAGTTCAGACGCACCTGCCAAGTGCCTATAAAGCAAAATCATTTCTGCCTGCTATTGCCAGCTCACCAGTGCACACACACACACAAAAAAACATATAATTCACTTACCTACAGGCTTATGCTATCCCAACGTCTAGCTACATACATACCAACAACCGTGTACTAACTTCAAAAAATACATCGCATGTAATTATAGTCCTTATAGGTTCATACATAAGGTTCAACATTGCGTGCAAGCATTAGGTGGGGTATGTAGGTAACTCTTGTTCCCAAGACATTTTTTTGGACATCGTTTGTGTTTTTGGTAATGTGCCCATGTTCTTTCGCTTTATTTTACCGGTATATTGGAGATTTTGAGAAAAAAATGAAAATCGTCACACCCTATACGTACTTGCTAAAGTAAAACCAAAATAACTAACGTGTACAACCCAGCATTACAAACCTAACTATCATTGCGATATCTGTACGTATATGCTTCAACTCCGGTTGCACTGAAAACTCATCTTGAATACACTTTCCAACATTTCTACACCCGTGTGTGGTTCCTCAGACTTTAACTCACTCTCGTTCATACATCATACCAGGAAGCAAAGAGCGTAACGAGGGAACTCAGGACAAATCAGAATCGAAAGTTGACCTCTTCAACTTCGCGAGAGCAATGTCGTCTCATCGATGCGCTTTTAAACAGCGTATGACTCATATGAGTCATACGAGTATGACCAAGATATCGCTCGAGACGTCTTGGTAAACTGTACCAAAATTCTAAGCAGGAACACAGACACAAATCGGTTACAAATTGAAGATGACATACTTATCAAAGTCAATCATACTTCCATAAAAACAATCGACCGGCATCTCAAGAACCCTGCAGTTACTCGGCGATCAACAGGGCCAGCGTCCAGGGTAATGGCCTGCTAAACACCGGCGCTGATTGGCTGCAGCTCGCTCTCTGTCATCCAAACAGAACGACAACAAGCATCGCTTGCCCGTCTCAGAGTTATCGAGGGATCTTCCAACTTTCCTCATGTCAGTTCTGCTCGAGCTACAACCTTGTAAACATGGAAGACCTTCCATCACCTTCGTCGCCATTGCCACCGCCAGC
>LQNS02278143.1:17749384-17763349 GCA_001587735.2 Parhyale hawaiensis | reverse complement strand
TAGACATAGACAGCAACAGTGCTTGACTTCTAGGTCCAAAAGTAGCCTCTGTCGTTGGCGGCCAAAATGGGAAAAATGGGATTTTCTCAAGAGCTATTGTCTCTAACATGAGTATTTACTTATGAAGTTTTCGCATCTTGTTCAACTTTTTGCCGAGCTCATCCAGCCTTACAGAAAGTTACCTTCGGGTCTCTCCTATGTAAACGCTGTTGCAGTCATTACAGTTGATTTAATAAACAACATTATGTTTCGATTGGATGTTACATTGTTGCTTACTGTTATTCAACTTTCTGTTAAACGTGTTTGTAAATTTACTGGCAAGTTGGATGTTATGCCGTTTGAGAATTTGGTTCACTTCCTCGGTACCGAACGACAAGAACCTATTAGCATTTCACTCTCATAGTAATCAAAATTCTGTCAACAGGCACATCCAATTTCCAGAAGCTTAGCCTATCTCCAGGAAATGATTTCATTGTAATTTTATTTCACCTGCACTTTGGAAATAAAACTAAAACTCAGAAGATTTTCTAAATCATCCTTGTAAATACGAATCCTGAGTGTCAAATATTTCGACTTATGCATACCTATATTTACCTATGTTGTTGTTGTAGTTACGCAGGGGAAGGCTCCGGAGGAGGTCGATCACGCGGCGGAAGGTATTAAGAGGATAGCAGAAAGTATAAGAAGTGAAGTACAAATAAAGGATTGTCCCACAGAGAGGTACGAAGGAGTGTAGTGGGATGGGCGGGGCATTCGAAAACAAGTGGTTCACAGTGTGAGGCCACAGTGACATTCGGGGTAGAAGTTCGAGTGTGCCACCCCGACACTGTGACGGTAAAACATGAGGGCAGAGCAAAAACCTGAACGTAACTGTGATAGGGTGCAGCGGCCGCTCGAGAGAGAGCAGCGAGATCTCCAGTGGAGCGGTGCCCAATACCCTGTTTACAGGGAGGCGGTCTAGTGAAGCTCGCGTGGCAGACCGATGGAGGGAGGAGATGGATATGCAGTACTACTAGAATGGCATGATGTTGTCTGTTAGGAAATGGCTGACGTCAGAGTGGCATTTGGTTGCTAGGTTGTGGCGGATGCGTCGGAGGCCGGCCTGTGAGGTGACGACAGAGTGGGCTGCGTACTCGGGACGAAGCATGGAAACAAGGTATTGGCGGAACTGGAGGTCGAGATTGGTCGACCTTCAGGAATTTGGATTCCGAGTGGATATGATCGTTGGATGCCATGCGAAGGAAGCCGGACGCTGAGCGGAGAGCGGCGTTGTGAACCGTCTGCAACTTGCGAACCGCGGAGTGGCGAGCTTTAGGATACCAGACTGGAGCTGCGTAGGTGAAGAGGGATCGAATAAATGCCTTATATGTAAAGAAGTAGGGTTTCCTTGCACTGGACGCAGCGTGTGCCGGCTAGGGCTTTGAGCAATCTTAGGCGGCTGGATGCTCGGGCAGCGGTGGAAGTGATGTAAGGTGTAAAAGTAAAGTGGGTGTCAAATGTGACGCCAAGGATCTTGATGCGGCGCTCCAGAGGTAGGGCAGTGTTGTCAAAAGTGATACCAGGGTCGAGTCTAGACTGATGCATATCGGTCGTCCATAGTGTTGCAATGGATTTAGAGGTTGAGATAGTAAGGCCCTTAGCAGCTTCCCAGTTACTGATTAAGTCAGAGTGATCTGATCAAACGGCTGCAGCGGTGAGAGAGTAGCGATGAGACGCCACGACAATGAAGTCGGCATATGATGTCACAGAAAGGCGACAGAGCTGGTATGGGGAAGTCAGAGACGTAGAGGTTGAGAAGGGAAGGTGAGACGACCAAACCCTGACGAACCCCCGACTTGACAGCTCGGAATGAGAACGAGAGCCGTTGTAGAGGCTGCAGACTGCTCGGCCCCTGAGAAATGCCGCTAGCCATCTGACAATATTGTAATGAAGCGCGGTGTTAGAAACTGAGGAGAGGAGGCCTTCAGTGGGAACGAAGTCTAAGGCTTTGCTGAAATTAATCAGCAAAGCCACCGTGCTAATCCCCCACAGCTAAGGATTCCTCCTCCAGGAGTCGCACACTCTTAACGGCTAAAGCCTCAGGGGCTTCCTAAATCCATTTTCTTCTCTCTTCCGCTCCAACTACACTGTCTGACATTTTTAACTCCGCATATCAGCGGCTATTGATCATAATTTCATGTATTCGTGATCGTCTCTTTTGCTGAGACTCTTCTCCCTCCTCTTTTTTTTCTCTTTTTCTCTTTCCCGAATCGTTTATATCCTACTCACTTAATGGCAATAGCTCTTAGAAGGCCGGGGCGCAAGTTTCGGTGTCTCTTTTAGAATGGGCCTGTTGGTTCGTCTACTGCCGCCTATCTAATCTAATCTAATAAAGCCACCGTGCAGTCAAGGGGTTTAGGGTTGTTCATGCTGTGGGATGCTTGGAAGGCAAGAGGTAGCAGAGCAGATGTATTTGCATGCATAGGTCGGAAACCGTGTTGATGAGGAGCGGGTAGAAATTTCTCATTGAAAAACAGCAGGAGAAAGCGCTCCATGACCTTTGCAGTAGGAAACAGGAGCGATATTGGGCTGTAGGAGGTTGCTTTGTCCGTAGGTTTGGATGATTTCAAGATGGCGATTGTGATTGCTGATTTCTATAAAGCTGGAATGTTGGCGTGCACGAGGGAGAGAATGTATAATCTGATCAGATAGAGGAGACCTTGAGGGCCAAAGTGCTTAAGAAGTTAAACAGACAATTGGTCTGGGCCTACAGCTGTAGAGATTCCTGAGGCGTCAATGGCCTCCTGAACTTGAGAGGGAGTGAACGAGGTAAAACTATGACCAATGAGATAACGCTTTCGAAGGAGGCGTCTGGCCCGTCTGTTTGGGCTTAAAAAGCCTCTGGCTGTGTCGCCATTACTGGTAAGCGTATGATTTCGAAAGGATATTAGCTGGTTACGAGGAAGAGAAGACCGCTTGCCTGATAAAGAGCGGAGCATGGACCAAAATCTATTTGGATTGCTCTTGGGGCAACAGTCTTGGATGGTCTGTTTCCAGGCCTCGTTGGCAGTGCCGCAGATAAGGCGATCAACTTCTTATATGCAACTGAGGAAGGAAGGGTCTTGAGTAGTAGTGGAGCGGAGGTGGTCACGACGAGTGATAGCGTCTTTGGCTTCCCGGGTGAGACGAGGGACATATTCCTTACGATGGCCGGCCGGAATGTGATGCTTGGCAGCTGATGCGAGGGCACGATTGAGAGCATTCAGTCCGCCGCTGCAGGGAGAAGGGAGTGGGAGAGAAGCGACGAGTTCGTCGCATTTGCGTGTGAACTCCTCCCAGTTGCCCCTTCTGAAATTTATGAAGGTGCGTCTAGGACCGGGGGTGCAGAATTGCTAAATTCAGCTGTGACCAAGACAGGTAGGTGGTGAGAGGAGAGGGTGGTTGTGGTGGATCAGCTGCAGTCAAGTGCTAGATGAGCTGAGATAACGTCATATCTGGAGAGGAGACTGAATCATCGCGGCGTACCCTGATTGGGGAGTCGTCAATGAGGAGTCAGCGAGGTCCATCATTAATGGCGTCACTAATCTCGTCACCCTGGGCGGTAGCCGGCTAAGCCTGAGTGACGGAAAATTGGTCGGAATTGTGAGCATTGAAATCTTAAAATCTCCTGTTTTATGGGTGTCAGCTTGGGAGTCAGAGAAAAGGGCGGAAAAGCAGAGTTGGTACGCAGGAGGGTAGGAAGAAGCTGGAGGGACATAAATGTTAAGGAGAGTTTGGTTTCCTGTAGAGCTGCGACGGTAATGTTATTACTGTGGAGGAAGACAGAGAGATTCAGTAGTGTAGAAATCCAATACAGTTAAACTGTATAAGACTGAGCGGAGGGAAGCTGAAGGGAGACTCATCCGGGGGAGGATGTGGAGAGGGAGGAGGGGGACCGAGGGGTGGAGGATTAGAAGGAGGTAAGGGTGGGGGTAATGGTGCACATCTGGGGCAATTCCAATCAGGATGGTAGCTCGCGGCGCTGAACAGGCCTGGGCAGAGCTTGTGGGCCCTGCTCCTGCAACCAGAGCACCAGAAGAACCACACCTGCGGGTGACATTGCGAATGCAAACCGAGCAGGGCAGGTGGGCCCAGGGTTGGGGTGACTATCCCAACACATGCGAAGGGATGACGGGAGGAATGGGAGGACAACAGGGGAGGAGCTGTAGCAAAAGGTCTGTTAAGAGTAGAGCAGGCAGGTCATCGTCAGCAAGGACATGTCCGTAAGGGTAAAACAGAAGGCAGGAGGAAGGTAAGTGGGAGAGGGAAGAGAGAGAGAGAGAGAAGACAAGCCACACGACCCATGGAGATTCTCCTTCTGCGATGAGTGCCTGCAGTTGATCTGCGGATCCACTCACGGTCGGAGACGCACAGGCATCGGGTGGTATATTTACCAGCAAACACACTTAGTTGTCGAAAGTTCTGTCGATGGCACCATAGTTTTTAATGACCCGTGGTCGCTTGCAGGCTGCAGCTGTATTCACTCCTCTTGGGCCAGCTGGCCTATATCCGTAACACGAATCAGTGCGTGTGGGTTTCGCCTTGGATGGTGTGGTCAAGTTGACTTCACCTTTTCCTCCGCCCCTAAAATGAACCTAATGACCTTCATGGTTCTGCCGAAATTTTGGTTGTAAATGACGAAAGCACCTCATACCGAAGCCACACTACGCTCGCATGTCGTCCCGATATAGGTATATTTCAACTCGGTTGCATTGATATGGTAGCATTGACGACGTACAAGCTGCGCATCCTCGCAAGTTGTGCTTGCGTATGCATATTGTACAGTATTGCCTCGCAATAACTCGTCAACAAAGAACATTCAGGGACGCTGGCTGGCCGCAAATTCTGAAATATCAACTCAGTCGGATACATCACCCACCGCCTTATATTTTTAAGATAACGCGTCGGCGATTATGAGCGCGACTAATCTTAATCTTGGCTGGGGCGCCCTATTTTTCCTCTTGCCCCACTTTAGCACTCTCGTCTTATTTTACAAAATCAGTACAAGTGAGTACAACATGGTCTGCAAACGTTTCGAAAGAGTACACACGTGTTTTTGCTTGGTTTTGTAGTAATGTGTTCGAAGTAGTTCGGGCTCGATAGTGTGGACAGGCTCAAGAATTGCACATATTACTGCTCTATTCGTTAAATCTAAACAGAATCATGTCCGATTCGAAAGTGTAAACGAGAATGAGTTTTGGGTATACTTGTAATGAAGAGATAGGTCATTTAGACGTACAATTTTTCTAAGTCAATACAAACTTTTATAGAAAATGATAGCTTCCCTGATCAAGACATCTAAATAAGGAACTTGTCTGCAAAATTTCAACATAGGACCTAATGTAGGTATTAATGGTTAGCTGTTATTATAGCTTGGTTACATATTATCATGGGACGCGTTCGACTGGCCAGCTAGGTTTAAAGCACTTCGATTGGGCAGCAAAATCATGCCTAAGAGGCTTGATTTGTCCGAATCTACTGACGAAAGATTTGCACTTAGTACTTTGAAACACGTAAGTGTGATAGATGCAATGCGATTATGATGATCTGCTCAAAACTCCATTTTACGGAGCAGGATTGAGTGTCTGGCGGTCTCAAGGTTAATTGATTGAGGGTCAATGCCTGCAACTCACTTCAGCGGGTCAAAGCCAGCGCACTTACCTCAAATTTCGAGAAAGCAAAGCCTCGAAAGCTTGATTTCGGTGTCCAATCGAACATGCGCAGAGGGTTTGTTCGATTCGAGGGTTGGCCTGTCCGAAACTTGAAACAGGTGCTGTGGTTGCGACCCGCTGAATTGAGTTTCAAATAGTTTACCCTTGAAACTTCCAGAAACTTACTGTTGCTTCTTAAAATGGAGTTTCAGCCAGCTCAACATCACCGGGTTGGTTATAACTAGAGCCCGGACATGGTTTGAAATAAATGCTAAAAGCTTATTTTACTTTAGCTGCTTAGAAAATAGTAAGATTTTGAAGCGCTTAAAATGCTTGTAAGCAGCATCAAAATTTTTACTGGCGCTTAAAAAATTGTGCGAGTGCCTCAAAATGTTTGTTAGCACTTCAAGAATTCCAGCAGTAAGCCTACCTTTAAATTATTCGGAGTTTTTTTTTAGGGAGTTGTCGTGTACTTACAAGCCAACAAAAATGAGAATGACGCGAACATAGACACCTATGGACTTTACTTTGCTCTGAGGCACAACTGTGCAAAAAATCTAAATCGTGTAGCTTCTTTCCACTTGAAGAGCCCCATTTTCCCCACCCAACTTAGGAACTTTGTTCAAGCTGTGTCAAGTCGACTGAGTTTGTTTAAAGACTGAAATTCACGTACAATTTCTACTGGCTCTTGAAACTGTTGCTTATTTAGAAAATTTTAAATGTTGGTGACATTTACAATGTTGCACACATTCACAGTGTAGTCAGCTGATAAATGTCTCATGCGAATTGCCTACATCGTACATTTTCTGCTTAGCTCTTCAGTTTGTTACGTGTTTTGTAATTCAATATGGCTTTCACTGGCCGTGTTACACTGCTTTTCGCTAATAATTCTTTAACGAATTGTCGGATCACTATGATATTTCAACACAAAGCCTATTACAACCCTACCTAATTTATGGCCCACATAGCATATAGCGATATGTGTTTACCGAGGAGTTTACTCGTGTATATTAGCCTATATTAAGCTAAAGCCAGGAAGTCGCTTCAACACATTCGAACTAAGCCCAATTGTTCAAGGAAAACTGAAAAACCTTTTTGTTTGAATAACTCGTTTTCTGCCTGAGGCGTGTTGCAATCAGGCGCCGGTGTTACCCTCACAGTGTTACCCGGTGTCACCCCGTGTAGCGGTGATTGCGACGTACGATCTCAGCGCCCCCAAGAAGTGTTGCGGAATTTGCAGAAAATTCGTACCTAAACATTTCTGGCTGAGCCTTATTACGGCTGTATTTTAGGAGAAAACGTTGAAAACAAAAATCACAAACGTGCTTCAAATGCAGGAACTCAAGCAATATATTGCATTCATAGATTTTTTTTAATACAAATTGTTAAGTATCAAACAAAGGCAGTGTTACCCAGCTCATAAACGTACAATTTTGGGGCGTGTTGCAATCAGACGTCGGTGTTACCCTCACAATGTTCCACGTGTAGCAGTGAATTCCACTTTGCGATCTCACCGCCTCAACAAAGAATTGTGGAATTTTCAGCAAGCTTAAACTTATACATACTGGTGGAGCCTTATTTTCACTGTATTTTAAGACCCTCCTAAACATACAACTAATTTGCACAACATGATTGCAAAAATTATTTGACGAATGTTACAGACTACACAAACATTTTGCACAACATTTAACTTCATTAGCTCGGACTGCAATTTTGGGGCGTGTTCCAAACCTAATGTACGGGTTAATTAATATTGGCTGGCGTACCTTATTTTTCCTCTTGCCCCACTTTAGGACAAAATCACTACAAGTGAGTACAACATGGTCTGCAAACGTTTCGAAAGAGTACATACGTGTTTGTGCTCGGTTTTGTAGGTATGTGTTCGAAGTAGTTAGAGCTTCATAGTGTGGACAGGCTCAAGAATTGCACATATTACTGCTCTATTCGTTAAATCTAAACAGAACCATGTCTGATTCGAGAGTGTAAACGAGAATGAGTTTCCGGTATACTTGGAATGATGAGATAGGTCATTTAGACATACATTTTTCCTGAATCAAAACAAGCTTTGATTGAAAATGATAGCTACCCTTTTCAAGACATCTAAATAAGGAACTTGTCTGCAAAATTTCAACATAAGACCTTATGTAGCTATTAATGTTTAGCTGTTATTATAGCTTGGTTACATTTTATCATGGGACGCGTTCGACTGGTCAGCAAGGTTTAAAGCACTTCGATTGGGCAGAAAAATCATCCCTGAGAGGCTAGATTTGTCCGAATCTACTGACAGAAGATTTGCATTTAGCACTAGCCCTTGAGACTAGTGGAAACTCGGTATCGCTCCATGAAATAGAGTGTTCGGCCGCCTCAAAGTAATCGCGTTGCCTCTAGCACTTACTTCAATACGATTAAAAGAAGAAAACAAAAGCTTCTTTCTAAAGTTAGGGACAAGTCAAGCCTCGAAGACAGAATTCCTGTGCCCAATCGGCCTAGTCCTTACCCTCAGTCCGTAAAATGAAGATTGAAGTTGACTCATTATACTCAGGCTGCTTCTAACACCTGCGACACCACTCAGGAGTAACGAAGCTAAAGTTTCCTGTTTATATAAATGATGAAACTATGAGAACACAAAGCCACTTCCACATATCTACATGGAAATGGAAATCCTGTGGCTATGCTAAACAAAATAAAGAGAGGAGCAAGACACCGAAGCTCCATTGCAGGGAGCCTGTGTTCAAAGAGCTCATCAAATTCATAGAGAAGGGAAATTCACAGCTTCTGGCAAATTTCGACAGGAGGTTGTACGAGTAAATTTTCTTCTCGCCCTATGAAATCAACTTGCCACTAATATGACCAAACAATACAAAAAAGAATCTACTGGACCGTTGTATTTAAGGAAAAAACGCGTATGTTGAACGAGTGTCATAGTAATTACTGAATGTTACTCATCTTTCTTAAAGATACGCCGACTATCGTGCATAAACTTGAACCGACAGTAAATAAATAAAAGCAGGAACTTATCTTAGCGGCAGAGATAGGAGCTAGAGGGCGGGCTATATATTGAAGTCTGATGGAGAATGGGCAATAGAGTTACAGCCGGTAATACAGTATGAGTGGAAGTATCCTGACATGAACAATATGCACTCGAATGAACATTGTTATGTGCAATGTTGGATACCTCGGCTGAAAGAGAATACTGAAGAATAAAAAGTAAGAAAAAAAAACTAGCCCATAGTTCTCAAATGTACCTTTAATTTGTGGCTGGGTGAACACCAAAGTAAGTACGAGGGCATTTAGACACATCGCAAGTAGATGTGTTAGCCAGACTTTTCGTTCTAGGTATTGCATTGCGATATGATTACAAGAATATCAGTAATAGTTAAAATTACTCCGTGTGCATAAAACAACGCTAGGCACACTGCGCTGTGACCTAACACGATATTTTCACTTGGCGAAGCTGTGTGTAAGCTAACGTGTCCTTCGGTGCTGCGTCTCGTGTATCGCAATGACAAGTGTTTGTGGCTTCGTTGCCCACAGCGTCCTATGAGCCACAGTGAGCAGTGACTGCTTCACAGTCCTACGGGTTCCAGTGTCTCGTGTCCTATAGGATCAGTGGCCCCACAGTGTCCCTTTCTCATGGTGTCATTCGTTCCAAATTGTCCCGTACCCACAGTGTCCCGTGTCCCACAGTGTCCCCTGTCCCACAATGCTTCTTGTTTCATGCATAATGTGTCATGTGTCCTGTCTAAAGCAAGCGATAATTTTCCTTCTCCTCCTACTCTGACGTTATGAACATATGTTGTGCGGTGCAGTTTTAGCTCGTAAGAATCGCTTGATGTCCTCAAACAAAATAAGTGACCAAGTAATTCATTCGTGCTTGCTATTGCAAGCGGAGCAGAGCTAATATTTTGCACTCTTACATATAATCTAATACTGACTGTTCTTAATACAAAATTTACTGCATATAATTCCTGCGAAGTGCACTGACAATTATACCCACAATGCTGCGCATGATAGGTCTGCGCTGACAATTCGGTCAACGACACTTGAGTGACGGGATATTTTACGGTAACCCAATTCTGCGCATGGCCTATTCAGCTCCAAGCCTTTCCGTGAAAAACAATTCATCGTAAACAATTACATATTTGAAGTATTTTATAAGAGCTAGTTTTGGTAAAACTCAAGATGTACATAACCGCATCCATAGCTCAAACTAACCATCCCCGCAACTTAACCTAACCCAGATTTACGTAACCTAACCTGACACAGCCTATAAAGTCATGTAACCTAGCCTAACGTGATTTAACCTAAAGTGATCTAGCTTAACCTAACCAAAGGTAATGTAGATCACTCAAACCTAACGTTACACGACCTACGCGAAGGTAACCTATGCTAATGGAACGTAACGTAGCAAAACCTAACCTAAAGTATAGCACAGTCTAGCTTTCTTAAATCATCTTCTAACTTTTTGTTCTAGATTTTCCCCTGAAATGCCATTGCAGTATTTCTTTGCGCTGAATTGTCCTTGTCCGAAAAAATAAATGTCGATGCACCTTCTAATGCATGTTTTAGCAAGTCTTGGAGTTCAATTTCCTCAAGAGTATTCTCCACTATTCGAGAGAAGTTTACTACAACTCGACCAACAGCTGCGCACCAGTACGTTTGAAAAATTTTTCGTCTAAAATCGTATTAATGATCATGGCCTGCCGTTCCAGGGCATGTTCAACTGCGCACGAACATTAAGCTTTCGAGGTTTGACTCGTTCGAAACTCCACGCAGATGCACTGCTTCAACCAGTTTAATTGAGCTTCAGGCATTGACCCTTAATCGGTTGCCCCTGAGACATCCAGCAATTTAATGTGCTTCTTCTAACAATTCAACACGGTTCAAAGTTGCAAAGCCAAAGCTGAAATTGCAGACAAGTCACGCCTCGAAGGCTCAGGTATATTAGTGACTAAAGATAGGTTAGGCACCTGTCCTAGCTGAACCGATCCTATCCCTACGTATTTGTAACTACTTATGAATTTAAGCTAGTCTAACACCTACTTTGAGGTATAGGCAACATCTGGTCGTCTTACAGTATGCGTACCAAGACCGACCGCGATTCGTTGGATATCACACGGGCACCTAACGCGATTCAGTAAAATGTTATGAGCCATTCAGACACTAGACACAGTATAGATTTTGCAGGCTACTAACTACGCACTAATTCACATTATCCATAACACACATTAACGATTAATTTTAATAGTATCATCATTATGAAGGGGTACTAGGAAAAAGCCTTATGATAAACGCAGGTCGTTAAATAATTCAGTGGCGCTCAATTTAAACGATAGTTGCTAATAAGAATAGTAATGTTCGGAACGTCCATCATGGAGGACTCTAAATATCTATATGCCATTGGAAAAATAAGCTGTCAAACTGAATTTCAGCTTTCTGTTGGTGTGAGATTAAAGAGAGAGAGAGAGAGAAAGGTTACTTCAGTTGTAGCCAACAGTGAAGCTAGAAACCTGTGCTACACCCTTGCCGGGCACCTAGCCCGAGTTTACTAGCGCGGTCCCACAGCGTTATGCCGTATGTCAGGTGTGGATATACTAGAGTGCAGTTTGAGAATTATGGGCTGTTTTTGTAATGTTCAACGACAGCCCCTTTGCATCTGTTATTTTTGTCAAATTCTGCATTTGCATCCTGGCATTAGGTTCACAGATCAGTCCCAGAGATGAATATGATAGGATCTTCTGCAAAATGAACATACTGAAAAAGAAGAGTGAAATTACGCATGCCCATGATGTAAATGAGGAACAAAAGAGGACCTGAAATTGATCAACTTAGCAATTAATGATTGCAAGCTACCGAAAAGCCGATGAGTACAATAGACCGGGCAGTCAGTGAGCACAATAGATCGAGGAGCCAGCGAATTAATAGACCAAGCAGTCAGTGAGCACAATAGATCGAGGAGCCAGCGAATTAATAGACCGAGTAGTCAGTGAGCACAATAGATTGACTAGCCAGCGAGAACCATATACCGAGCGGTCAGTGAGCACAATAGATCGAGGAGCCAGCGAATTAATAGACCGAGTAGTCAGTGAGCACAATAGATTGACTAGCCAGCGAGTACCATATACCGAGCGGTCAGTGAGCACAATAGATCGAGGAGCCAGCGAGTACAATAGACCGAGCAGTCAGTGAGCACAATAGATTGACTAGCCAGCGAGTACCATAGACCGAGCGGTCAGTGAGCACAATAGATCGAGGAGCCAGCGAGTACAATTGACCGAGCAGTCAGTGAGCACAATAGATCGAGGAGCCAGCGAGTACAATAGACCGAGCAGCCAGTGAGCACAATGGATCGAGGAGCCAGTACGTACAATAGACCGAGTAATCAGTGAGTACAATACACCAGCGAATACAATAGATCAGGGATCCAGCTTCTACCGTACAATGTGCCGAGTGACGGCCAGTCAACTCAGGTGGTTTAAGATCAATCCAACGGAATGAGGAATGCTTTGAAAATGAAATTATCGTTTTATAAATTGCCGCCCGTTCTTATTTAAGATAGTTTGAGTTCAAATCGATTATTATTATTATAGCTAGTGGACCCGTGCGTGAAAAAAACACGCAATAACCTATGCGTTTACCTAATGCCTCTAGGCCGGTGCGGAATCTCCTCTTCTCTTATTTGCTTCTTAATTTTATTTTTTCTTCATTGATCCTTTGTCGTGCTGTCATCCTTTGGTCTTCTATATAGACAGGCAGAAGTAACAACTTGAGTAAAACACTCCAACATATTTAAACAAAATGGCAGCTTATATACAATGTGTTCGCTCCGTAGCAAAGATACCGTTGATACTGTCTTTCCACCTCAAAATCTGTTTCATTTGAGGTGCTCAAATTTTGACCTATGAAGAGAAAGCTGCTTTGTCAGAGGAAAACAGTAAGCTAGAAGAAATAATTGTCTACTGCCCGTGGAAACTTATGTTTCGTCGGTTTCATTGACAATTGCATCAAAGTGGAAAGAATAGCTCATGCAACGAAATCATCTGTGGGAAGAAACTACGAATCAAAAAGCATGAGAGTGCCAACGGAAGCTTTAGATATCTTCTGTGCTACGATTTCAACTTTGGCAGTGCAAGAAGTGCATTCAGATATAAGGTCACCCTATACTTTGCCGTAGATTCGATGTATGGAGAAGCTAATACTCGTACAAATCAGACTAAGCCTGCGATGTCTTCATTGTTGGAACTTCAACTGTCCCTGCTTTAGATACGTTGGCCATCTTCTACAACCCGGCCTATTTTCTGCCCATCACTTTCAATGGAGCTTGAGAGGACAACCAGAGCCTCCAACCTGGGCTAATTTTCGCCTATCTATTTCGTTAAGAGCGTGACACAGAACATATAAATATATAAACACACGACGGTCATTCTTAGTATTAGATTAGATTAAAACTTCACGCCTCACGGACAGGTAATACAACCCAAATGAAGCATCTTGCAACACCGGGAAGCCCAAAACGCTGCTAAAGGAAATCCAGCAAAAAAAACATTAACAGCTGACTTAAACGCCTGCAGGCCAATACGACCAAAAGCTGATGCCGGCAACAAATTCCAAATCCTAGCCGACCAGGGCACGAAGTACCGACAGAATTGATTAGTTCGACATCTGACAGCCTCCAAAGTGAAAGAGTGCGCTCCGCGCACAACACGAGTCTCTCTTCCAAAAACCTTGAGAGCAGGGAGAAGAATACAACCAATGCCTCTCATTATTGTACACTTTATAAAACATACATAGCTCTGCGACTCTTCTCCTGTAGGACAGGTTCACTAGATCATTATCAGCGCTCAGCCTGTTGGCCGAACTAACAAGTCTGTCTAACAGACGCAAGTGAGTGTCAGCAGCTGAAGCACAGACCGGTGAGCAATGCTCCAACACAGGCAGCAAAAACGCATAAAAATATCTACAGACAACCTGACTATCACCAAAAACGGAATTCACCTTACGCAGGAGTCCAATTTTAGTGGAAGCGAATGACACCAACCTCCTAATATACGGCTCAAAAGTAAGCTCGCCAAAGACAACACCAAGAATCTCCACGGAGCTAGACTCCTGAAGTAAAGTGTCATCAAGCTCCAGTTGGGGATGCCGCTGTACAAGTGTCCGAGACCGACTGATAATCATCGACTTGGTCTTACTAGCATTCAGCTTCATACTCCAGGCCGAGCACCATGCACTAATGCGTGATAAATCCCTATTCAGAGACTGAGCTACAGCATCACGCAGGCGAGGAGCAGGTATC
>LQNS02278143.1:17722909-17737846 GCA_001587735.2 Parhyale hawaiensis | reverse complement strand
TTTTTGAGGATTACTGTAATAAACGATAGCTGTATTGCGGTTACTTGCAAAATAGTTATAATAAACAAGGCTATCAAGATAACAGTAGTATAGAAAGCGACAGTATCGAGATAAGCGTTCCTTCTGCAGCGAAAAGCGGAAGAGGAACGGTTGTCTCGGTAGCCTCGCTTTTCTATACTACTAATATGCACTGGCAAGCCGCCGGGCTCGCACTTTAATACCTTACACTTCATTTACACAGAGTTACAGGGTACTCACTAAATACACAGCAAAGGCGCTCAAAGCATATGAGTGCTACAATTAACACAATCAAATCAAAACACAATGAGTAACCACAGTAAATACAGTCAATAAGCACATACAGGGAAGGGAAGTCCGCGCGCAGTAGCTGAAGGAGGTAAGGCAGGTACGTGACCCTGCGTTCCAAAGGTCAGTTGTTGTCCAGGCCGGCGTGCTGTGTGCGACTTTGCTGGGGCCCGTTGCACGCTGGGGCCGACTGCGCGTGAGGCAGCGGTGCGGTGGGGCCAACGTCGCGGCTCCAGTAGGTGAGGCCAGGGCCAGCGGCGGTCGCTGCCGCTGCGGTGCACTGGAAAGTTTAGGGCGCTGCTCACTTGACTGGCTGGCTAACAGTAGGGTTGCTCAGGCAGCCAACTTTCCTTTTTCCTGAGTGCCGTAGCAGAGAACGTCAGATTGGTTCCAAATATTCGTGGAGAATTAATGTTAATAATGACATATTTTTTAGAGCAACATTTATTTGACTCTATGGGCTTTAATTGTGCTCTGCAAAAATGTAATAGGCGATTAGGAAGGTTGATGACAGCGTGCTGCAAAATATTCATGCCGAGAAGAATGTCATGCTCCACGGCGTGTGCTGGTTTGAACATGAGAGCAGTGTCGTACAGGCAACCATTGTTGGTCACTACTTGTATAGGAATGCTGCCAGCGATAGGCACTGGATGTCCATTCGCGTCGGACACCTTAAGGTTAAACTGAGTGAGAAATTCAGTAGGAATAGAACTTCGTGAATATAATTCGTACGTTATCAGAGTAATGAATGCTCCCGTGTCTATGTATGCGTGTACCTTACTTCCACTTATATTGGCTACTACATAAGGTGCCGAAATTTGCAGTCGCTTGTCATTTAGCGATACTCTTAGTCAATATAGTGCTCCTTGTCGGTTGTCGCTTCCTTCGCCTGTGACCTCTTCATTTTCGTTCGGATCAAATGCACTCGAGTCTTCATCCTGATCATCCTCTGTGTGGTTGACTCCCTGAGTTTGCACTACTCGAACCGAGTTGTTTCCTTGTGCTTTTTTTACGGCATTCCTTGGTATCATGGGAGTCCTTCAGCTTACAATGCTTACAGTACTTTCCCTTGGCTTGCTGGATTCGTCTACGGCACTGGAAAACGCTGTGACCGTAACGCAGGCAATAAGCGCACGAACGACACGAATTTTGCTTATGTCCTGCTTTCCCACAGCGAAAGCAGGTTTCCTGAGTGTTCAGTTTTCCATTCTGTGCTCCTTTATCCGTAGTCTGCGCCGTAGCCTTCCAGATAGACTCGTCCTTAACCTTGGTAGTCGGTGCAGTAAGAAGCTTACGCTTCTCGACCTGCTTGACCACTTCTGCCCTGAATAGCATACTGCTCTTTCTCGGCCAGAAGGAGGACAGGTTTTTCTCGTACAGTTTATTATGCACTTGTGTAGACACGAACAAATGCATCGGAGGCTTGGCTCTTCGTGGTTGCTCCGGGGTGTCTGGTGCTTCAGATGCACCATCATTGTCATCCGTTGCTGCGTTGGCGGCTGTTGGCTGGCCTGGCTCTGTTGCTTGTGCATCAACTGGAGTATCTCGAGGCGTTATCGGGACGTAGGACTGGTCATGTATATCTCCCTTCGTGATAGGTTAATGCATTAAGTACGCTTCTGCTGCTGCTTTTGCCGCCACTTCCAATGCAGTCATGCTGCAGAAAATATATTTTTTTTTCAGTCAGACGCGTGCCTAAAAGTGAGGCAGAGGCGTGGGTGAATTCAGTCACTTTAAACGAGGGATAAATTCGCAAGAATTCATCATTCACAGCAGCAAAAGATATTTTTCTTCCTACGTAACAAGTTATGAACCTTATCGCGTCGCCGCGTTTTTTATCTATGTTCACGAACAGGAGTTGCAGCTTCTTGGCATCAGATGTGATGCCATTCTGTGAGAAATAGTTCTCAAATGCCCTCAGAAACGTTCGTGCATCTATTTCAAGCACGAATGGTAATTCACCGGGCTTGGGATTCCTGGTAAATTTGGGTATATCGTTTAAGATAGTCAACTCAGTATGTTAAGACATGATGGATCGATACTCCAATTCTCTGGTGAGTTGGTGAGGAGTCCGAGAGTGGTGAGTTCGCTGTACGTCGTAAGCCCGTAATTCACTCCGGCGTGATATAGTCACACTTCACTTAGTTACAGCAAGAGTAAGAACCTCCCAGCATAATACGCACACTCTCTAGTTCATGTAGCGACACTTATTGTCTTTGGAGGAAGACACCACAGCATAAGAAGACAGGCTTACAAGGTAACAAGAGTATTATTATGTACTCATTCTGTTGCTGCGCTGGGCGCTTCCAATCTTGGTGTCGCCCCTTGAGATGTCGTCTGCCAACGCCAACGCCAACCTGGTTCACTCACTTCCACTTACGTTTCCTCCAGTGCCACTAAGCTTTTTTAATTATCCGGTTTTTGTATAGTTACGTTTTTCTTAAATCACAGCCTCGTCTGCCAAATATCTTGTGGTTCTTTCGCGAAGGCAGTGGCGAATGATAAGTATACTTTCCCTGTAGGAATTCCAAAGACCATAGGCTTCTTAGATTTTATTTATAGAACAGGGATAAGACATGGGGTTTCCGTGCGAGTCATAAACGACTGTGATAATTTTAGGTGAGTACTTGGGAGCTCAGTTCTAGTCAGATTAACAGGAGCTCCTTGATAACGTAAGTATTACCGGGGTTCTTAAGAGAGTGCTCGAAGGCACAGAACTGTAAGACAAGAGTATGGCTCTCAGTGGCACTGGGGAAGAGAACGGCTGGATTGCTTCGGAGTGTACTGGAGAATGAACGCGCGCGAGAGGCGCGATGCGTCTTTTATAGTAAGAGCTTGAGAGGTGCAACTCTTGGTGAATTTCGTTGGTTCGACCCCCAGCACTTTTAGAACAGGATTTGAACTTAGAAGGGTCGCTAGAAAGTGTGCCACAGTAAGTCATTTTATAGGTTTTCTTTGTAACAGCACGGGGTTAGTATCACCTAGGAAGGCAAGACACAGTATATATCGTCCTTGACGGTGGTCTGCTGGATTTCTCCCGGTAGTCGGCTAGGCCATGGTGCTCGGGGCCCCACGTTGCCCACGGGTAGAGTGTGGTGGCTCCACAGGTTGAGTGTAGAGGTGTAGATGTTGCAATTCTTCAACAGATATAATTGATTCAATTATGGTGATTATCGGTTGTTCCGTTTGTTTGGCTTGTGTTTATCATAATGTCTGTTGGCAGTATAACTCAAAAACTTATGCACAGATCTTCAAGAAAATTGCAGAAATTGTTAATACTATGAAAATGTACAAATTATTGGATTTTTTATGGTGTTGAAACAATGAAAATCATGGTTTTAGAGCCAATTTGAATTTTTTTTAGACTTCCACTGATGACAATTTCTTGTTCTTTCTCGTTTTTCCTGTGTTGCTTTTCTCATGAGCGTGGGAACACCCTCATGCGTGGATTCTACGTCTTTATCGACATACTGTAAGTGCCTTTCTTCTTCCTCTGTGATTTCCTCTTGATACAAGTGAAATAATAGTTTGAAAACCAATTTGAATGTTTCGTTACCGTTGCCTTGTTTGGCGGAAGTAGACTCTCTGAGCGCTCTAATTTATAGTATGATTATGTAAGGATGTTGTTTTAAAATGCTGTTCTTGAAGCACACTTTCTTTTTCAGAACATAGATATATAACTATTATGAGTACCGGAAAGTCCTGTCCCTTGTTGATAGGAATATTAATTGAAATACATATTATTGAAAAATCTTTATCGCTCTACAAAATCGTCACGATCATTAGATATAACCTCTGTCCATCTACTTGGGAGCTTTTCATTGCCCCTTTCACACGAGCAACATCTTTGGAAGAAATAAAAGAATTAAACTCGCTTTAACCTAACGACAATTTTCGAATTTTTTGTGCTCTTAAAAATGAAACATGTAAAAATCTGATGAAACAATGTGTGAAACTAGAGCACTATGAGGCGCATACTTCCGTCAAGCGAGGCAACGGTGACGAAAAATTGAATTTGGCTCTAAAACCATAATTTTCTTTGTATCAACTCCAAAATCCAAACATTTGTGCCTCTTGATGGTATCAATACTTCATGCAATTTCCGTAAGATCCGTTCACAATTTTTTGAGTTATGCTGCTAGCAAACATTATGACAAACATAAATCAAACAAACGGACAAACCGATAATCACAAAAATTGAATCAATTATATCTTTTCCCAGTACTAACCTCTCCTATAAATTTCATGAAAATCCATTCATATTTATTTGAGTTATTGTGCTAACAAGCATTATATTAGAAACAGTGACTAATGAATGAACGAACAAACAAAGCACTCCAAAAAATTGGTCAATTACTCTTCATTATATATCTAAAAACTCGTATAAATTTCATCCAAATCTGTTTGTAACTTTTTGAGTTATGACATTAATAATAATAAAGCAGACAAACAAACAAACGGATGGACGGACCTTCACAAAAAGTTAATCATCTATTCCCCTGAACATACCTAACAATCCCTGTAAATTTCGTTAAAATGCGTCCATAATTTTTGAGTTATCTTGGTGACAGGCAGACAAAGAGATAGGCTGACAAATCCGACGAAATCATAACCTCCTTGGCGGAGGTAATTAATTAGGCTATTTAGTCAATTTTTATGGTCGGTGTTGTCAAGTTAGAAGGCACATATGACCATATCTCGGTGCTGTTGCAGAGCGCCCCATGGTTTCTGAACCAATTTCAATTTTTCGTTAATGTTCTCTTGCTTGGCGGAAGTATGCGCTCCAAGAGTGCTCTAGTTTGGTCAAGTTTTCTATCGATCTCTTAGTCTGTAAAACCATAACTCAAAAAATTATGATCATATATATTTTTTTTAATTTACAGTGCTCATCTTATGTTTGGCACGATAATAACTCCCAACGTTAGCATCGTCTTTTTAATTTAATCACAGGACTTTTTAGGAGCAATATAAGACATAATTGATTTAATTTTATTGATGATCGGTTCAACTTTTTGTGGGCTTGATTGGTGTTTGTCACAGTGTTTGCCAGCTAAATAACTCAAAGGCTGAGAACGGATCTTCAAGAAAATTGCAGAAGCTGTTATAATTGTTGTAAGGCATAAATGACTAAATTTTGGTGCTGATCAAAAGGAAATCGTAGTTTCATTGCCAAGTTGAATTTTACGTTCATGTTGCTTTGCTTGGCTGAGGTATGCGCTTTCGGAGTGAAGAAAGAAAAAGAAGCGAGAAAGACCGCCTAAATTGAATTCGGGTATATTTTATCTATTTACATCATATAGAGTGGAAAAATTCTCATAACCCATTTTACTCCTCCAACTGAATTATTTCGTACGGTTTCATAATAATACTGCCCTAAAACACAGCTAACTACAACAGTAATTACAGCAGGATTCATGAAAAACT
Organism: Parhyale hawaiensis; assembly: GCA_001587735.2. Lineage (NCBI taxonomy): Eukaryota > Metazoa > Arthropoda > Malacostraca > Amphipoda > Hyalidae > Parhyale > Parhyale hawaiensis. The sequence goes on along the minus strand of LQNS02278143.1, from coordinate 17,732,116 downwards.
CTGTAAATAAGAAAAGCAACGCGATACTGTGTGCTGGCAATGTCTCCCGCGCACAAGTGCCAGATTACGTGGGAACAAATTTTCTATCATAAATGGAAACAGTGGTCCCAGTTCTACATTTGTATATGCACAAATTTTGCATTAAACAAATTCGTATGTAGCAGGAACAACGACGTTATACACAAATATGATCTCCAATGTATCAATACAAAAATGTTATCATTTGTGATTTTTCACTTCAATAACAGCTTGTGTATTTTTTTAGGTCCGTTCTAAGCCTTTTGAGTTATTTTGCTGGTAAACACTCAGAGAAACAACGAAAAACACAAACGGCCCAACCGATCTTCACCAAAATTTAGTCATAAATGTACATCAACATTGCCAACAATTCCTTTATTATTCATGAAGTTCTGTAGATAAATTATTTAACTATTTTGCTAACAAACATAAAATTAAATACTGAGATAAAGAAACCCACAAAGTGACAGATCGTGGTAAGAACTTGTTCATTTACTTTCCATAGTATATATAACAACTTGTACAAACAACATACATACAAATAACACATAAAGCTTGTACTGTACACATGGAGGGGCGAATACCACATGTGACAACAGCCCGGGGTAACTAATTACCTGCTCAGTAGGTGGGACGCATTCAGAAAGTGTCGATAACCACAGCACCGCCGCTGACTGTAATGGATACTTTTGGACATACTGCGCTGCTGGCATGCTCGATTTAACACCGACCCGAGCAGATCCCCATTTCTAAGTTTGGAGAACCGTGAAGTTCCCTCTTAACGACACTTCGACGGCTGCAGCTGTACTTACTCCTCTGAGGCCAGTAGGCCAAGATCTGCAGCACGAGCCAGTGCGTGTGGGTTTCCCAATGGAGGGTCCAGTCAACATTAACTTTACCGTAAGGAGAATTTGGCTGGGACGTTGTGCCCATCGAACATATTTTTCTGACCTGAATCCCTCAGATTAACACTTTTTTCGAAGATTATAAAACCAGTTAGATGGCTGTAGGATGACATCACGAGAACAGACTGAAAAGGTGCTAGATTCATATTTCACACCAAATGCTGAAAAATTTCACAAGCGAGTTATTTAGAAGTTTGTTGATAGCTAGAATGAAGTTTCAGAGAGCAAAGGACGTTATTATCACGAATAAAATTTGTCAAAAACACACAGTTTTTCTCTCTTAATATAAGTTTTTAAATAGGCAAAAACTTTTGCACTGACCTATCAATACACTAACACATATCCGCAGCATATTTTTCTGCGTAAATCATTTGTTCTATTACTGAGCTGTTGCTCACCGAACCCTGAGCATGGGTTTATTGCTCCGCACGACATAATGAGCATACTGTGACTTTTGACTTCAGATTGTTGTAGTTGACATCTGTGCTGTACGCCGGGTGCGCAGACAGTTGGCTAAACCCAGTTAGAAATTATGGTTGTGATTATAGTAGAATATAGTGGTATATGAGAGATTAAAGTCGACTATGGATGATGAAACAATATGGTAGATATGTCATATGTCGACCATAAACATAACATTGATTTTAGTATATTTAGGTCCATATTGGTGGAGGCAGTATTGGTTGTTTATGGTTTGTCAAGAAACGAAGATCTATGGTCGTACATGGATGTTTGACAACTATATATGGTAGATGGTTGTACAAGGATGTTTAAAGACTATATATATGGTTGAGCATATGTTAGAGCATAACTATGGTAGCTTATCGACGGATTTCCGTACGTACAATCATGAGGGGAATTCCTCCCATTATATGGGACAAAATATGTATAGATTTTTATGGATTTTAATGGTATGGCTAGAATTCCCAACATAATCGACCAAAATAATATTGTATGACTATAAGCTTGTATGAGAAAAATCTAAAAATTCATATCATAGTGCAAAAATTGTGCACATTTTCAGTCTTTTGTTTCCTGTCAGTGAAATGTTAACATTGCACGGTATATATGGACACTAGCGGCTTTGACGTTATTTATATCTATTGCTTCCTTATTTTTTTTGCGCTGAGCCACTTTAGCGTAGTTACCCATCATATCTATTTTTACTTGTTGTATTTCTTACTAAATAGTTTTGCAATCCTTGATCAAATATTGCCTTTTATTTTTATGTTTATTTAGTTTATATCTGTGAATAGTCATCAAGAAATTCTTCCCATTAGCTTTATTTGGAAAATGTTAAGTTTTATAAGATATTTAACCTTTCGTACCTGGATAACGAGTCCCACCCAAAAATTGTCGATTGAGTTGTGACTTCCTCTAAATTGGGTAGAGTAGCTCTATACAGACTTAGAGTTAAAGAAGTTATATATAAACGTGTGTTAACTGTACCGACTGGTTCAAGCTTCTGCTCTAGCATCGTTCTGAAGCGTAGAGCCTTAGACCATTCTGAGCTGCAGGCTAAACACGCACGTAATAATTAAACTGTTATTATCAGCAACTAATCATTAGCAAATGAAGCAGGCATCGACTGCGTAATATGTCAATAAGTAAATAAGTTTACCTTGGTAGAATATAGTTGTATTATTCGCTGAACACAGTCGATTTTGGTTGTGAATGTTTCTTTTTTTACGGTTCACTATGGTAGATCATGGTTGTGCAGCTAAAACCTTAATAGTTGTAATTGGGTATTTATAGTTGGGAATTGTGGTTGATATTATGGTCGAAGGTTGTGACATATCTCTACCATACTGCAGCCCATAAATGGTTGAATATCGATAATAAACAACCAAAATCTCGACAATAATCATAGTTGTTCTACTATAATCACAACCATAATTTCCGAATGGGAAGGCGGCTGAGTGGTAAGGTTGTGCGTATATTCTGTTTCTACTGGAAGATTTTTTCATCCTTTGTTCATTCTTATGTTGTGTTGCGTTCAGTTTGTAGTTCGTAATTTGTATTCATTAGATCTTGTGTGTTGTTATTTTCTTTTCTTCTACTAGTTTGTGCTAAACTTTGGTTCAATGCTCTAAGTTTTAGGTGAGTTTCTATTGTTTACGAGACAAGCTATCTAGGCAACACATAGTGCCTGTGAAGTTGGGCAATATAGTGCAACCTTTTAGTGGAAGTGATGTACTTGAATGGCTGCATTAAGTTGTGTTGGTGGTTAAATTGAACGACATGAAAGAACTCCGAAATCTTGTTCCATCATTTTTGAAAGACGTGCGTTTGCTGAATACCTGAGTAAAGCGCGGCTACAAAGAAGTCTCATTCTCGTATGCAGATAGCACTAGTCGATGCCTCGATGCTTGTGCACTGACTTTTTCCCAGGCATGCGAGCAATACTCCAAGCGTTAATATGGCGCCACAAGTCTATTGATGTGTTTCTAGCGGATTTGTGGGGACTTGTCATGCCATTTTAATTGTTATTATAAAAACTTCACGCCCGGGCCGTCACTGACAGGCAGTACAACCCAAATGAAGCAGTTTGCAACAGCGGGAAGCCCAAAACGCTGGTTAAGAAAATCCAATGAAAAGCCATTAACAGCTGACTTAACGCAAGCAGGCCAACACGATCGAAAGCCGATGCCGGCAATGAATTTCAAACCCCAACATACCAGGACACAGAGCATCGACTGAACTGACGAGTTCTGTACCTAACACTCTCCAAAGTGTGCGTTAAGCGCAGCATGTGTAAGCCTCCTTGAGACCTTGAAGGCCGGGACAGAAGAATAGAACCAATATTTTTATTGTTGTAAGCCTTATAACGCATACAGAGTCCAGCAACCTCTCTCCTACGAGAGAGATTCGCCAGATCATTTTCGGCACTCCGCCTGCCAGCTGATCTAACAAGACGGTCCAGCAGATGTAAGTGACTGTCAGCAGCAGAAGCCCAGACCGGTGAGCAATACTCCAATACAGACAGCAAGAAAGCATAAAAGCATCTGCGGATAACCTCCCTATGATCAAACACAGAATTCACCTAACGCAGGATGCCAATCTTACTGGAAGCACGTGACACCAGTCGCCTAATATGCGGCTCAAAGGTAAGCGTCTTATTAAAGACAACAACGAGAATCTCCAAGGAGCTAGACTCCTGAAGCAAAGCAACATCTATCTTCAGAAGTGAATGCTGCGGTAAAAGTGTCCGAGACCGACTGAAAATCATAGACTTGGTCTTACTGGCATTCAGCTTCATATTCCAGGCCAAGCACCAAGCACTTATGTACGACAGATCCCTATTCAGAGATTCGGCGACATCATTACGCATGCTGCGGGCAGGTATTACTGCCATCAAAGAGGAATCGTCGTCATCTATGATCATCTTGTTCTCTAGCGAAGAGAACAGGTCACTATTAGATAGAACGAACAGCAGCGGGCCAAGTACGCAACCCTGAGGGACACCAGACTCCACTACGAATGAGGCACTCAAAACGCCGTCAACAGACACACTCTACGTTTGCTCAGAAACAAAATCTTGAATGATTGAAAGAACCCTACCACCGACACCAAACGACTCCAACTTGTACAATATATAACTGTGGTTGACTCTGTCAAACGCCGCGCTGAAGTCCAACTGTGCGAGGCGTGCCTCAGACCCACAATCCAGCGCAAACTTCAAAAGGTGTGACACCGATAACAGTGCGTCACAACAGCCCAAACCAGTTCTGTTTGCAAACTGAGCAGCTGGCTACAAACCCGTAGCCTCAGCAAGACGTCCAAGTTTAGAAGCAACCAATTTTTCGAACACCATTGACAAAGTGGGTATCAGCGTAATGGGTCGATAGTTGGCGACATGGAGCGACACACTGGACCCTTGGGAATGGGTGTAATATTCCCAGTCGCCAACAACGGGGAAAATTTCCTAGCTGTATCAGACCCCGAAAGATCACTCCAAGCTCAAGGGCGAGAACGTCAGCAAGCTGCTTATGAAACAGAGGAAACATACCTACCGGGTGCACACCTCCATAAGAATCAAGATCCTCAAGCAGCACCTTGATAGTACTAGATCTGAACGCCAAAGAAGTTAAACGAGGTTCAGGGGTGACATCCCTGAGGCAATGACAACACATCTCTGCACTGCTTCCCATCAAAGTGAGCTAACAAGAGTTCCGCCCTAACCAAGGGATTAGCAATGATACCTCCACCGGGGCCAACAAGGGACGGCAACGAAGGTTCTGCACCGGCCCTACGATCAACATATGTCTACCACAGCGCGTGGGCACGAGAACGCTGCCAAGCATGATAAGCCGCTTTTCTTCACTTTAAAAGCTAACCGAAACTGTTCGTCAAACCACGGTTGTCCTGGGACCTCACAAGAATAGTCCTCTTCGGGACACATCTCTTTAAAATAGACACAGTCATGTCGTCAAACTTAGAGATAGGATCACCACTAAACTACCAACCACAAAGGCGTGGTTGCCTTCTGAAGTGTCTCGTGAGCTTCATTCCGAGTCAACAATTGACACTTTATCACTGGATGAGGTAGTTTGATGGCCCAGGTCGTTTATAGCGGAGTTGGTGGTAAACCCGACGAGATCCACGGCTGTTACTATCAGTAAGGTTATAACAAATTCTTTGCAGAGCTCTGAAGTGAAGTGTTTCAGATGCGGTGGTTCTCTCCTAATTAGGTCATGCCTGAAATGGAAAACTAAATGCTGGAGTTGTAGAAAAGAGGGTCACGTTGTGCGAGATTGTTTGTAAAGAAAGAAACGAGGTAGGTTAAATTGGTACTCCGGCAGCTCCATCAAAGGAGGCTTAAAGGCGCTTCCTCTTATGAATGCTGAGGCGAACGGTCGGCTTTTCAGAGCCTTATTGACACTGGATATTCAGTTCTTGCTGGCAGGTGACTGATGAAGTTTATTCTTTTGCAGCTGCTGTTGACAGCAGTGATGTTATTTCCCAGGGAAGTGTTCTGGTTTTCATTTGCATACCAGGTTGTGAAGCTTCATTAGATTGCGTAGTGGCTCGGATCGAGTGGTGTTGATATAAAATTGGGGATGGCTTTCATCGTCGCTTGTGAGGGGCCTGGGGATTTATGACAGCTCAGTTAAGCTGGACAAAATTTCTTCTTTTGATGTAGGCAATTTGCTAGCGGCTACAGACTTGGTTGTTGATCGAGGGGAGTTGAGAGACCAAGACTTTGAAGCCAGCTTGCATGTTAAATGGCGCTAAAAGGATGGAGAAATTCCTTTGCTGTAACTGCAAAATAAAGTAGTGTGAAGAAGTGAAGGAGATATTTGACAAGAAATTGGGAGTTGGATTAAAAAAAAGCTAGTTCCAGCTTTGTAGCAATGGCATTCCGCCAGGTCCATTACCACCGTAGTCGTACACAATTTCCCCTTTAAATACTCCTAGGACGGCGGCGTCTCAGGATTAGTGATTGGGCAGTGACCTATATGCACAATATGAAGTTAGATTAGCCCGGAAGTCTTGGCCACTTTATGATACGTCCAGAGGCGAATAAGTGCAAAACTTCACATGTTAAGTACTGACAAGTGTGCAAACGATGTAGTAGCTTTATGTGGCCTTGCATGGTGACATTGGTACTAATTTACAGTTTTCCAATCGAGCCTTACGCTGTTGTCAGCGAGGAGGTGCCACTAACCAGCCAGTTTCCAAACCAAACTATATGCGAACACATCCCTGCAGGAGGGAATACATTGAGTGTTTTGTATTGTTACCGTGAGAAGAGTAATAATTCCCTCATTTGCCCTGCTTGGACGCTATGAATCACAGGGGATAACTTTCTGCACCAGTAGCAGTTTGGGTGAATTGCCCTTTCATTGGATTTGGCATTAGTTTGTCTACGGTTTAATAAGATTTTGCCCCTTCGCGATTGTGCTCGCATACACAATTTTTTCTTGCTTTCCGTACTTACCGACAGCATTCATTAGCATCAGTCCCATATTTCCACTTCGTATGGCAATTTCTCAGCGTTGACTAGGCGTTTGGAGACGGTATTTTTGGCCTAAGGTGAGAGCCCGGGTTTGTAACTGGTGAGCCTAACTGGCTTATTGCAGGTTAGGAACAGCAGGGTAGGAAAACGCAAGGTCTTGCAACTATAGTTTACTTGTCCTCAAGTTACTACAAGAGAATACAAAGTTGGACAGCAACATATTGCAGGATATTACAGGACATTACGCAGTATCGAGAGCCGTAGGCTGGTTATGTGCGTGGAGAGGTTGTGCGACTATGGTTGGCCTCACATTTTGAAGCCCATCTTTCGTCCCCTGACTGCAAGACCCGCGTAGAGATCCTTCTCTTAGCCTAACCTGTGGTGGCAGCACTACCTCACAAGGCTCCGGGAAAATACCTAGACTCGGAGGACTTCACTACAAGTCCATCACTCCTGACTAGGACACCTGGTGCCATATTGATATCGAGGTGGGCGCGTGGTACGCAACACCGGGATGGCCGCTGAATTATGATGTCGGCGATCAACGGGGCTAGGTCACTGAATTCATCAGACCCATCAAGTCCACGTAGCGAGGCGCAAGGCTGCATGGGAAAGGTTTGGACTGATGTTCAGGCGATTGGTCAGAGGAGGGCAGAGACGGGTATGACCGTAATTGAGCTAGTGCACTGTACACGCCCCTGCATTCCAGCAGAGCACCACTCCTCTTGACAGTAAACGTGTCTTTGCTCAGTTGAGAAGTATATTCAGCCATGTAAATTCATTCTTATTAACAGAGGCAGTGCAAATAGCAGGAGTGACTTAAATTTTACAAAGGGCGCCCTCGGAATATATTGCCACTGTTGCGGTAGTGCAGGGGCATGGGACGCATCGGGGCTCGCGAAAAAGTGGGGCGCATCTTCACTGACGCACTGGCGAAAAAGTGGCATCATTGAGTTATGTACATAATGTTCGAGCGTATAGAGAGATTGGCAACTTTGGAACTCAGTCTCTGTGCTCAATTTTGTGACTGAAGGCTATTGTGTAGCCTATTGCACCATATTCCGTACACTATCTACTTCTGTTTCAGATTCACATGCTTTCGCAACGGCTCATTTATTGTTTTCATTACGAGGGCAGACTTGTAGTCTAGTAGAACTCACGTGAAGGTATTACTTGGTATTTTACTGGTCTTTACTAGCCGAGCATAATATAGTTCAGCCGGTTGCTACCTGTGTTCTCATTGTGGGAGCGGGTGTGCTCATATTGGCTTTGTCCCTGGGTGCGAAGTATCCTAGCGACGCCATTAATTAGAAAGTTGCTTTGCATTATATCAGTTTCGAGTACATACCAGATATAACTCCAAATTAGTCAGGCAACTGCTCATGCATCAGATGGTTTCTGAATGTTATTTTGGGAATGTTGATTGCTTGTATCTTGCCAACAGGAACAAAGAACGCGCAAATGACGGTGTCACGAATAATCTCAAGCACTTCTTCCACTCGAAAGGACAAGGTGATGACCCTTACCCCTACCTCATCATAGACCTGCAGCAGCACTACCCAGTCCACAAAATTTCTTACCTGCCTCGTCTCAACAACTTAGCTGCTTACAACCGCGTTCCAAATATTAGCGTAAGTAATAAACTAATTTGTAGGGAGCCCTGAAAATTAAATCACATGTAGAAATATGTTTTTTATGACGATTAACGTTGCGCAATACTTTTCCTGTATCATTATGAGGTACGAAAAATCTAAATTTGATTTAGCTTTCCACAAAACAATGAAGACTGACGTGTATTTATCGGTTTATTTACTTGTTCGTTTATTTATTTGGTTGTATATCTGTCCATTTTCTGTCACGCTTAAGAAAACGAGCGAAAATTATACCTGGTGCAGACGATGGCAAAAGTATATGGCCACCTTATATTTGATAGCACTTTTTGCATGGCGAACATAAAATCGAAGCACTTTGCAGTCGCATGCTTCCTGATTTTTAGTTTTTTTTCCCCGCAGATAATTTCGTTGCACCATTCATGCTACTGGATTTCATTCATTGATGAAATAGCTTCTCGCTGACCGAAAAACAATTTTTAGAAAACGATATCCAGGAGCATCCAGTTTACGGAGCCGAAATTAATACGTTGAGTAATGATTGACTGCCTGCAGAGAGCAATTAACTTTCTCAATGTCAGAGAGAGAGAGAGAGAGAGAGAGAGAGAGAGCTATATTCCTGGACTATACGCTACAAGATTCTGGACTATATGCTACATTCTGGACTTTAAGCTACTCTGCAATATGGACTATAAGCTACTTCTATGGACTTTCT
>LQNS02278143.1:17678470-17689065 GCA_001587735.2 Parhyale hawaiensis | reverse complement strand
GGTACACAAAACTGGCACCCCCTTACGACCAATTCTAGCAGCCTATAATACTCCATCCTATCCCATTGCAAAGTTCCTCGTGCCATTACTTGAACCCTTGACAACTAACCAGTATACATTACGTAATTCATGTGAATTTAGAGACGGCATCAAAAACCTTCAATTACCGCCTACCTATCCAGCTTCGATATCACCTCCCTCTTCACGAACATCCCCGTAGACGAAACAATAGACATCATCTGTAACAAAATTTCTGAAAATACAGTCTTATTCCACAACATGGATCAACCTACCTTTAGAACTTTCCTTAGTCTTGCCATTAAAGATTCTTTTTTCATATTTAACAATAGACTGTACAAGCAAATAGAAGGAGTTTCTACGGGTAGCTCACTCGGACCTACGTTGGCAAATATCTTTTTATGCCATCATGAAGCTCTGGCTAAATGATTGCCCAAACAACTTTAAACCTATCCACTATAAACGTTTCGTAGATGATACCTTCCTCATATTCAGAGACCAAACAGATTCAGTCTCTTTTCTGCAGTATTTCCTTCCTCATATTCAGAGACCAAACAGACTCAGTCTCTTTTCTGCAGTATTTGAATAGTAAACATCCAAATATTAAATTCACCGCTGAAAACCGATCAAACAATTCATTAGCTTTTCTAGATATTTTAATAACTAATCAAAACTCAACACTGTCTACTAGAATTTACCGAAAACCTACATTCTCAGGTCTCGGAACAAGTTTCTTCAGTCATTGCTATGATCGATTTAAAATAAATGCTATAAAAACTTTACTATTTCGGGTATACCATTTGTCTTCTTGCTACCTTGCATTTTCAAATGAAATAGACTTTCTTAGAACATTTTTGAAAGATAACGGTTATCCACACCATTTTCTGGACCACTACTGCAAGCTGTTCCTTGATAAACTGTTCGATCCAGACATAACTAAACCTTCTGTCCCTAAAATAGACTTTTTTCATTCGCTTTCGTATTACAACAAAGACTCTGTTAACGCGGTTAACACTCTGAAAACTTTCCTCTCTGAAGCTCACCCGCACATAAACTTCAAATTTTCATGTAAAAACTCCTTCACTATAGGGTCTTATTTTAAATTCAAAGACAAGCCTCCTACACCTCTACTGTCTAGTGTTGTCTACAAATATCAATGCAGAAGCTGCAATGTTTCGTATATAGGTAGCACTGGACAACATTTCAAAGCTCGAATCGATCAACATTTGGGCGTATCCAACAGAACCGGTCTACCATTCGCAAAACCTGCTTATTCTGCTCCCCGTCTCCATGCTGAACAAAATAATCATCCTATAGCACGAAAGACTTCTCAATCATAGACTTTTCTACCCCACTCGAACTCGCAACATTGGAATCTCTTTACATCCACCGAGCACAACCTAACCTCAACATTATGACCTCGGCTGTACCTTTACACACGGTTCATGCCTGACCCACTGCCCTCTGACTGTACAGACGTTGACATCTGGACCCTCCAAGCATGCTCCATTCAGTTGCATTTTAGACTTACTGCGAGCAACATCTTAGCTCCATGATATGTTGACAATAAAAAAAAGAGTTCTGTTTTAGTTTACTAGGTTACCTGAATATTTTAGATTTCTGGAGATGGGAGGAATTCCTGAAGCGTTAAATTTTATATGAATAGTCGACCTAATATTCATACAGTAATATATCGGCATAACCCATAAAAAAAATATGAATTTTTTTGGGCAACAAGTAATCATTATACTAGTAGAATCGCATGACATAATCCTTCTACCGCTGTTGAAAGGCGTTATAAGGTATTAGATATAATGTGCGTTGGCATTCTATTACCAAGAGACGCCGTTTGAAAAAATAGTTGACCGTTTCTTTACATCAACCCGCACATTAGAAAGATTGAGAATGGTGCGTCTCATATCGTAGTTTTGTTGGGGAATGAGTGAGCTGTAATATTGCTGAAAGATAAAAGGAGGGTTATGTATGAGTGAACGGAAAATGTAAGTAGCGAATAGTTATACACATCTTGAAATTACAACATTTGTAACTTGCGGTACATATCACTACGATTCAACAACGGTATGACATTTCTGTCTCGTTTAACACGAAGTATTCGCCTTAGCATTTTATTTTGTACAACTTTTAATTTGCTAATGTAACAGTGAGGGGGCTGCACCCACATGAAAATATTTTGAATTAACAAAGAATAACCTAATGAATAATAAATTTCTTTCTACGAATCACGATTGACATAATTAGACACCCTGTATATTATACCATGAACTCTACTGAGCTTCCGACCTAACCCTTCAATGTGGGCTTTGGAGCTCAGGTCATCATCAAGAATTAAACCAAGATATCGACACTGAGACAACTATTTCAATTCTTTACTACTGAAATGAATCGTCGGTAATTTAGGACGAGAACATGGAGTGAATAACATTAGCTTAGTTTTATCTTCATGGGCAATGAATCTATATTGAGTTAACCGTTCCTACAATTTATTTATAATATTTTGAGTATCGGCGATGGCTGAACAATAGTATTGCGTCTATCAGTATTGAACACTGCTTCATATGCAAATAGAACACACTTCATACCAAAAGTAGTTGCATCATTTATAAAATTGTTGAAGAGCAACGGTTCAAGCACGCTTCCTTCTGGGACTCCAATTTCAACACGTAAAACTTGAGATTTGACGGTATTTCATAATACATATTAATCACGGTTGGATAAATTGCTTGCCAATAATGCATTCGGTATCCCACAAATACGACCGTCTTAATTTTTTACTACAACTGTTTATCAACCGTATCAGAGGTTTTCCTCAAGTCTAAGAAGAGGAACACCTCATTAGTTTTATCGTGAAAATGCTTTAAATAAGTTAGTGACTAGATGAAATATCGCTAATGCAGTATCAGATTTTGCACGGAAACCAAATTGTTGGCTGGAAATTACATTATGAGTCGCAATGAACTCGGTTAATCCGGAGTGAATTAAATTTTCAAGTATTTTCTTGAACGTTGAAAGCGTTGTTATTGATCTGAAGTTTGCTACATCATTAGGATTACCTGATTTAAATATTGGTATAACACGAGCATGATTTAGAACAATGGAGCAAATACCAGCATCAAAACACAAGTTGAAGATGTAACGAAGTGGTTTAACTAGACATTTATGACTTTCATTAGGCCTGCGCGTTATCAGGCCGCCACCATTGTCCGGCCACCGGACGCCGCTTCGTTTTTATGAGCTGGCTTTGAGTTTGGTGCTCTGGGTAGCCCCTGACTTGGAGAAAATGTCACTCTAAAGGCGGACAAGACCTTTTTGGTCCAACAGCATACCTGAGAGGAGAAGAACAGGCTGGTGCCATAGCTGGGTACTCAGTCTTCGCTGTCTGCTCCTTTCTTCCTTTCCCCGGGTAGTACCACCTAATGCTCTTTTCCTTTCCTTTCTCTTCTTCCTCTTTTCGGCCAAAGCCCGTACTGGTGATGGAAGGATCTTGGGCGTGGGGATAGCTGGCCGCTTTCGTTGCTATCATGACTGTCGATTTGCTTTTTTGTAATTTCTTTTATGATTTCCTTTGTTTATGGTGTATGTTTATTTATTGTTCTTTGCGTGCCTGATAACTAGATATCCGGACGTGGAAGAGAACCCCGGTCCTCGTGGTTTTGGGTCTCGCTCCTGCCTGATCTTGTGCACTAATGTTCGGGGTTTATATGGTAATTTGGTTGAACTAGCTGTAGCCTCTTCCCATTATTACCTTGTACTATGTTCGGAGACGCTCGTCTCAAGCCATCGCCATGTTTGTGAGCTGATGATCCCGAACTTTGAAAACCCAGTGCTGCGGTTGCGAAACTCTTGCCCTGGATTTAGGGGTTTGGCTGCTCAAGTTCGTAAGGGTGTTATTGTGTCCAGGCCGAGTGAATAGGAGTGTCCATGCTGCGAGATGATGGTGCTTTGAGTCTATGGCTCATTCAGGAACTTTTATTTGTGCTCAGTATATCGCAGCCCGTCTGCTGATGATGGGGTCTTTGATTGTCTCCTGGATGCAATGGCTAGAATTCTGTCGTCGGATAGGCGTTCTGCCTTTGCCTTTATGGTGACTTTAATTGTGACCATGTGGAATGGGTAGGCTCTGGTCGGACTGATTGCCATGGTCATGCCGCCTTCGAGTTCGCGAGTGCCTAAGGTTGTGAGCAATTGGTTGAAGGTCCTACCCTTTAATGGGAGGTGTTATTGACCTACTGATGACTGATGTTTCTGATCTGGTTGGAGTCTCAGTGGTGTCTCCCATTGGTTTCTCGGGCCATGGTGCCCTATCTGCGACGCTGTAGGTTCGTCAGCGGGTCCCCAGAGTCACTGTTAGGCGTGAAATATTTTTGAAGTCCAGAGTGAATTGGGATGCTGTCTGTTGTTATTCTTACGCTACCTTGGGGTCTTGTGAGAGAGTCTACTGATCCTGGGTCTACTTTGGATCGGCTTCTCTCTGACATGGTACGCGCTTATGTCCTTTCCCGCTTCATAAAGGTTAGGACGGGCGATGAGCCCTGGTTTGATGATGCCTGTAGGAGGGTGCACCAGTTAAAGCGGGAGGCATATGCCCGCTAGCGTACTAGCCGGTTTGCAGTCGACTTTCAGCTTTTCAGGGAACAGGGACGTCGGGCTGGTGCTTCTTATGAAGAAGCTGAGAGGGAGCAGAATTTGAGGTCCAGGGAGTTATTAGCCTCATCTGGTAGCGCACATAAGTGGTGGTCCACCTTGAAGAGTACTGTGTTCGGTGTGAGCTCTTCTGTGCCTCCTTTAATTGGTACTGGTGGTAATCTTGTTGCGGAACTCGCTGCCAAGGCGGACCTTTTGTTGCGCTACTTTGCTGTAAAGCAGAGCCGGGACCGGGTGCGCATTCCTTCAGCATGTGATCACGAACCGAGGTTCTACGGTTTTGCTTTCAGATCCTCTGAAGTGCACCGCCTCCTTCTTGACCTGGACCCCTATGGGGGCACTGATCAATCGGGTATGTTTCCTTTCTTTCTTCGGAGGGTGGCTGGTATGCTCGCAGCTCGCTTACTTCGGTATTCCGTCGAATGTTGCGGCTGGGCTCTCTTTTCCGGAGTGCTGGCGTGTTGCCCATGTGACGTCTGTTCCGAAGGGCTGGGTTTCTTCCCGTACCTCTGATTATAGACCCATCTCGATCACACCTGTTTTGTCGAAAGATTATGTGAGGTTGGTTGCGTCGAGATTGGGTTGTTTACTTGAAAAGTAGGGTGTCCTTCCCCCAACACAGTATGGTTTTCGTAAGGGCTTGGGAACCTGTGATGCTCTACTTCACATTTCTCATGTGTTGCAGTTGGCTCTTGATGGGGGTTCATGAGGCAAGGTTGCTACAGCTTGACTTTAGTGCTGCTTTTGATCGCGTGAATCACCTTCAGCTGCTCCATAAGCTGAGATTAATGGGTACTGATGGTTCAGTTCTCACCGCGGTAATCAGTTAATTTTTATCTGGTAGACGTCAATGTGTAGTTGTTGATGGGACGAGGAGTGAATTTTTGGCTTTGGTTTCGGGTGTCCCACAAGGTAGTGTTCTAGCCTCTTTGTTGTTCATTGTATACACGGCGGATCTGTTCCATCTTGTTAATAATTTACTTCTGTGTTACGCTGATGATGTTACTTTACTGGCTGTTGCGATAAGCCTAGTGATAGATTAGAGGTTTCAGAATCGATTCAGCATGATTTGGAAATGATTGATTCCTGTTGTTCTAGGTATAATAATGCACTCCGGGTTAACCGAGTTCCTAGCGACTCATAATGTAATTTCCAGCAAATAATTTGACTTTCGTGAAGAATATAATGCTACATTAGCGATATTTCGTCTAGTGACTGATTCATATCAAGTGTTTTCACGATAAATCGTATAGAGTGAGACTCTTCTTAGACCTGAGAAAAGCTTTCGATACGGTTGAAAAAAATTTGTTACAATAATTAAACACTATGGTATTCGGGGGATATCGAATGCATTATTGGCAAGCTACTGATCCAACCGTGAGTAAGATGTATTATGAAATAACATGACATTTAAAGTGTTTTCACGATAAATTGTATGGAGCGTGCCTCTTCCTAGACTTCAGGAAAGCCTTTGACACGGTTGGTAAACAGCTGTAAAAAAATGAACACTCTGAAATTTGTGGGATTGCGAATGCATTCTTGGCAAGCTTCTTATCCAAACGTGATTTATATGTATTATGAAATACCGTCAATTTTAAAGTTTTACCTATTAAATTGGAGTTCCTCAAGGAAGCGTGCTCGGACCGTTGCTCTTCAACATTTTCATTAATGATGTATCTACTCTTGGTATGAAGTGTGTTCCGTTTGCAGATGAAGCAGTGTTCTATACTAATAGATGCAACATTATTTTCTTTC
This sequence comes from Parhyale hawaiensis, assembly GCA_001587735.2. Lineage (NCBI taxonomy): Eukaryota > Metazoa > Arthropoda > Malacostraca > Amphipoda > Hyalidae > Parhyale > Parhyale hawaiensis. The sequence continues at coordinate 17,682,630 of LQNS02278143.1, read as the reverse complement.
AGCCATAACCGATGCTCAAAATATTTTAAGTAACTTGTCGGAATGGTCAGCTCTAATAGATTGATTGCCCATGAAAATAAAACTAAGCTAATGTTATTCACTCCGCGTTCTCCTTTTGAATTACCGACGATTCATTTCAGTGGTAAAGAATTGCAATGGGCGTCTCAGTTTCGATATTTTGCTTTAATTCTTGATGATAAACTGAGCTTAAAAGCCCACATTGCATAGTTAGGACGAAAGCTCAGTAGAGTTCATGGTATAATGTATGGGTTGTCTATATCAATCTTGATTCGTTGAAAAAAATTATTATTCATTAGCTTACATTTTTTGTTAATGCAAGACATTATCAACTGGGGTTGTAGAAAATATAGCAGGTCGCTATGTGTTAGAGTGCTAGTACGGGCCTGTAGCTGTAACATTAGTATATGGAACTATAAGTACAGACCCGTTGGAAACCGTAGTCCGGCTTTCTGCCAACTTAAGCAACAGTCTACATCTTAGTTGTGAGCTCGGCAGGGGCTGGCTCCGCCTCCCTTTTAATCGTATACCCAGTCTCGTCCTAGAGCTCAGCAGCGCAGCATCGACCTGGGAGATGTCCTTAGACCGATAGGACGCGCTGCTTCCCATCCCGTGTTTTTTAGCGGCTATTTCGGACTCTGCCGTGAATGCGTAGCGCTCTCGGCTACCAGGGATAATTTGAAGAGTTCGATTGGAGATGGCCATTCTTCCGTTTCTCATGGAAGCGAAGGTGATGGCCTCTTAAGATCGTCTAGCCGACCAACTCTACCCTGGTTCTGTACAGCCAGTTGTCCCCAACACAGAGGATCGCTATGTAAGTTGCAGCTACTTGTATGCGTATAGGTAACCTGATGCGTAGCGACCTCCAACCTTGTGTACCCGACGAATCTTATATTCAATTGAATTCTTTTTCCATTTCGGTCACCTAAGGCATAAGGCATATATCTGTCATTAATCATACGAACTACGAATTATCGAAGAACTATGTAAGTATCCTACTAGGACGGTCGAGCCTTAGCACTTTCTTCAAGTGTAATATTTAATTGACTAGTGGCCCATGCCGTCATTATAAATGACGGCAAAAAATTAACACTTCACCAAAACCCCCGCCGTCTTTTGCGCTTCCTCATTTTTCCCCTATCTAATGCTGAAGAAAGAGATTCCAAGGTACTCAACTTTTTTTTTCGCCTTTTGAAATCTGAATTTTCTCCTATCTTATTAGTTGTATTTTTCCCCTATCTAATAGCACTGAAGAAAAAGATTGCAAGGTACCCAACTTTTTTATTTCGCCGAAAAAAAACTGCATGGTACCCCACTTTTTTTTACACTTTGAAATCTGAATTTTCTCCTATCTTATTCCCATAGAGCGTGACAGGAAAGATATAAATATATAAATGAATAAATAAATAAAAACACGACGTGAATTNTACCCCACTTTTTTTTACACTTTGAAATCTGAATTTTCTCCTATCTTATTCCCATAGAGCGTGACAGGAAAGATATAAATATATAAATGAATAAATAAATAAAAACACGACGTGAATTATTATATAGTAGATGGAATTCTGAAGTAACGGTAATTCTAAAGAAACGGTAATTCTAAAGTAACGGTGATACTAAAGTAACGGTGATTCTAAAGTAACGGTGATTCTAAAGTAACGGTGATTCTAAAGTAACGGTGATTCTAGGGTAACGGTGATTCTAAAGTAACGATAATTCTAAAGTAACGTTAATTCTGAAGTAACGGTAATTCTTAAGTAACGGTAATTCTATAGTAACGGTGATTCTAAAATTACGGTGATTCTAAATTAACGGTGATTCCAAAGTAACGGTGATTCTAAAGTTACGGTGGTTCTAAAAAAAACGATGGTTCTCAACTAACGGTGGTTCTGAAATAACGGGGGTTCTAAAATAACGGTGGTTCTAAATTAACGGTGGTTCTAAATTAACGGTGGTTCTAAATTAACGGTGGTTCTAAATTAACGGTGGTTCTAAAATTAACTGTGGTTCTAAATTAACTGTGGTTCTAAATTAACGGTGGTTCTAAATTAACGGTGGTGCTAAATTAACGGTGGTTCTAAATTAAAGGTGGTTCAAATTAACGGTGGTTTTAAATTAACGGTGGTTCTAAATTAAATTCTATTCGTATTGAATCTCGCATGTAAAATTTCTCCTGTAATATCTAGGGGTTAATTTCTCAAAATCTTGCGTGACCTTTCTAAATATGCTTAGTCTTCTTAAGCTCTAGTTGGGTTCTGCCGGAATGGCGCCTCTATGATGCCCAAGCATAAGGTCGCGGGATTTCATTCGGTGAACTCTGGGTGGCTACGAATGAATAACAAAGTTCAAAACTTTTGGGATGTGTGAAAGATACTTACCCATAACTATTTAGAAGCTTATTCAGTATTGTGCGAGTATCCAAAGTTTCGTATTTGCTTGCATGGGCTGCATTAGCAAAGCCGTATCAACGGTTCATATTATAAATTCTAAATTAAATTGTATGAATCACTGACAATACAAAGTACCGCTGCGTACCCTTTTAGGTACGGCATATTAAATAATTATTATCTTCTAGTTTTCATTGCTGCCGTAGTACTAATATTCATTGAATAACGCAGCTCTCTTTTCCCTTAATAAATCATTATAGCAGAGTTGCATGGGCAGTCATCTTTGAACCAGCTAACAATTTGTTAACAAAATAGCCTTTTTTTGCCAGAATTGCACGGTTTGGTGTGGGGAAGAACGCACTTTGGGCTGCAGATTGGTGCTGGCTTCCCACGGCGCCTGGATCTGCTGCCCATTGCTTTGCCGCGCCCAGGGACTGAGCGAACGAAGTTGGCCTAACTATCGTGCGCACCATAAGGCAACACTGATAAACTTGGTCACATTTTGAATAAATAATTCTTTGTGGGTCAACGGAATTTTCTTGTCCCAGTACCATGCTCTATATTTCTGACAGGGGCACATCCCCCTCACTGTTACATTCTCAAACTAGAAGTTGTACAAAATAAAATGATAAAGCGAATACTTCGTGTTAAAGGAGGGAGGCAGAAATACATACCGATGATGAATCGTAGTGCTACGTGCCGCAAGTTACAAATGTTGCAATTTCAAGATGTGCAAAAGTATTCTCTACTTGCATTTTCCGTTCACTCATACATAACCATCTTCTTTTGTTTCATTAATATTACGGCTAACTCATTCCCCAACTAAACTACGAGAAGAGACGCTCCATTCCCAATCTTCCCAATGTGCGTTTCGAGGTAGAGAAACGGCCAACTATTTTGCAAACGACATATCTTGTTAATAGAATGCCAACGGCACTTATTAGATCCAATACCTATTGACGCTTTTAAAAAGCGGTATCAAAATTGTCATGCGACTGTACTAGTATTATGATTACTTGTTGGCCAAAAAGTTTCGCAACTTGTCTATCGGTCATGCAGATACATTATTGTATGTGTATTGTAATCTGAAAGTCTTCAGTATTGAAATGTATATCTGTGTGTACTAAACCAATCAACTATCAATATCCAGGGTGTTGCAAAATTGTTCATACAAACTTCTGCTACTAATAGAAAATTTTGATATAAGCACTATTTCATTATTAAAAAAATTCAGAAAATGCTTCGTTTTTGAGATAATCAGATATGAAAATAAGAACGCTAATTATTAGCTACACTCTGTTTATTAACAAGCAGGAGGGCAATTAAAAAACAATTAATAACAAATAATTTATTAGCAAGGATCTCGTTGCAGTAATTATTCAAAATATTCACCATTCATTTCACCTAGTGAAATTGTCGATATCGTTAAACAAATGAAGAATCGCCGCTATCATAAAGATGAGATCCAGCCAAAGCATTTGCATATGGTTTTGCCTGGCATCAAGAACTACTTATGTTCAATCCTCAATCAGTGCATTGTACTAGGCATCTATTCGAATATCCTCAAGGTAGCCCGTGTTATACCAGTTTTTAAATCAGGTAACACCGGTGACGTTAACAATTATAGACCTATCTCGACGCTTACTGTAATAAATAAAATATTTGAAACCCTTATCCACAGTCGACTCTCGCAGTTTATTTCGATGCATAGCATTTTAACGAATTCTCAATTTGGCTTTAGGAAAGGTAGGAATA
>LQNS02278143.1:17666753-17677291 GCA_001587735.2 Parhyale hawaiensis | reverse complement strand
TGTTGAAACAATGGTTTGTCTGTTAAAAATGCAATATTCTCGCTTCATTCTTGCAACTGGTGCGAATTAGATCTATTCTGCTAGCCCATGTGCAATATAAATGACCAAATATGATCCTACGATCTGTAACTTTTTTTTTTTTCATTGTCAACTAATTATCAATTGGTCATACCAAGAGAGCCACCTTTGCTTGATAAATGATATTAATTTGTTTGCCACAATAATTGCTGTTTCGAATTGTAATGAGATATTTTAGGACTCGGAATGTGTCATTAGCTTAGATAATCGATTTTTATTAGTTTCTAACAAATAGTATCCTAAAATTACCAATTTGTTCTGAGGGATCCTACACCAAATATGTGGCTGCTTCTGAATGTCAATAGTATTTTGTCCTCTAGTATAGCTGCTACTGCAATCCTTTGAGTGATAGGATCTAACTTGTGTGTTTTTAATAGTGTGAAAATTATATCCTCAATCCGAGATTGAATATTTGACGGACATTAAAGATTTCCTTGTCAGCTGTGTTCCATAAGCGATACACTTGCTTTTAGTTGATCACGTTCTCATTTTTACCTGTGGACAATGAATTTACTTGTTAATTCTGATTGTAAATGTATTTTTGAGAACAAATAAAGGTGTAAAGGTGTAATCTATAGGTATCGCGTTGAAGAGAAAGTTATTGCTGTATCACATGGAAAATTGTGAAACAAAAGTCTGTTATTAACATTATCGAAACCAGAATATAGATAAGCGAGTGAATTAATGCATCCAGCTTTGAGGTCTCGTTGATGAAGTTGGCAAAAGGAGTTGCCGTATGTAATACCAGCAGGTGGTTGCTTGAAGCATCTTGAGTGATTTTTGTTCAAAATTGCATAATGTGTTTTAAAATGAAATTTGAATCTAAACTTACCGAATGAAGAAAAATAATATAGATTTTCTACATCCTCAAGATTTTCTACATCCCCAGTCATTGACATCATGTATAAATTTCTCAGTGACAATATGTGAAAGAAAAAATTTATTAAAATATGCAGGATTTTTTTAAAAACTAGCATTTTTAGGTTAAAATGAGAGAATCGCTAAATTCGATCCTTCAAAAAGGATATGTAGTAGTAACAATCAATGATGAGTCCTAGCATAAGGGTGATTGTGTGGCAATTGCTTGGGTTCGAAGGTAAAATGAGTTGAGTATAGGAAAGCTGTCATAAATTTCTATTTAAAAAAATCAAATCTCTCGCATACGTGACCACTTTCTGAGATACAAGGATTAAGCTTTATGGTCAGCACTGCATGAGACGTATTATTTGATACGGGTGTGAAGAACACCCATCTGTAATGTGACCAAGGAATATCAAATGATGAAGTGTAATAATGATATAATGATTCAATAATAATAATTTCTCCGCGGAGGAGGCGACTGTCCCGACGCAACGCCGCACGCGCCACAAGGGGTCCAAGGAAGACCGAGAGTTGTGCTGTGGGAGTGCTTCGTCGCCAGCAAGGACGAGAAGCCAGGTTATGTCAAGCGCCTCAAGCAGCTGTGGAACGAGAGAGGAATCCAGGGCAATTTCCCACAGGCTTCTCTTAGTGGCCAAATCCAGCAAATCTGCAGCAAAAACCTCCAGGGCGAAGAGGAACGGCTTCAAATCGCTGCGTGGTTGGAAGCGCAAGTTGCCTCTCCATCTGCTGACGAACCTGCTCACCAGATTCCAACCCGACTTGAGATCCCGCCTAGGTCCCTACCTATGTAACCTGCTAGGCGCCCTTCCATTCCACCGGAGGGAACCCCCAACGAAGGCGCTGTCTTGTCTGAGATGGACTCTGACGACCCCAATCGGTCGCTCCTGCGTGGGCCTCGGTACTTACCGGCCACAATAGAGCCAGAGCCAATCAGATGATGAAGTGACAGATTCCGACTTCTCTGACCAGCAGCGGAGTGACTCGCTGGAGTCAAGGAACTTACTCCGGAACTTCAGCGTAGGAACAACGCCAGGTAACCTTGGCCAGGAACTCAGTGATACCGTACTGTTGCACTACGTCCCATCTGAGATTGACTCGGACGTCTCCTACCAGTCTCCACCACGTGGGCCTCGGCACTTACCGGCCCAAGATATGAGCCTGATCGACTCGATGGACGAAGAGCTAAAACCCGACTTATCCGACCAGCAACGGAGTGACTTGCTGAAGCTGTGGGACTCCGGTCATCCCAGCCTATGACATGGAGAGAGTTCAACGCTGAGTAACGAAGTTGATACCTCAGCTGGGAAACAAGTCGTATGAACGTCGCCTAAAAGAAATGGGTCTGATCTCTCTCGAGCAAAGACGACTCAGGGGGCAACTAATTGAAACATTCATGTACTTGAATGGCCTCAACGACGTACCCATAACGGGACTCTTTGAAAGACACCTTAATGATCGCTTGCGAAACAACGGTCAAAAACTCAAGCATAATGCTCGAAGAACAACCTTAAGTCAGCAGTTCTTTCCCTATTTCATAGTCAGCATTTGGAATAGACTACCTTCCGATGTNTAATGATCGCTTGCGAAACAACGGTCAAAAACTCAAGCATAATGCTCGAAGAACAACCTTAAGTCAGCAGTTCTTTCCCTATTTCATAGTCAGCATTTGGAATAGACTACCTTCCGATGTTGTTTTTGCGGAGTCGGTCAACTCGTTTAAAAATCGTCTTGACATACACTGGGAGAGATATCCTCCTTAACTAAGAACTCCTCCTCCACGAGTCTCAAACACTTAACGCCCAAAGCTTCCCAGGCCATTTTATGCTGACTTCTTCTCACTTCCACTCCATCTATATATTTAAGCTCCGTATATCAGCGGCAATCGAACATGCTTGGGGGCATTCATGGCGGAAATTCTTCTCCCACTCTGTTTTTTTATTCTTTATTCTATTTTTTTCTCTTTTTTCTCTTTCGTCTTCCGTTTCTTCTCCTCTCGTTTCCCCCATTCCTCTATATCCTACTAACATAATGGCAATAGCTCAAATAGGCCGGGGTGTTAGTCCCGATGTCTCTTTGGGAATGGGCCTCTTGGTTCGTCTTCTGCCGCCTATCTAATCTAATCTAATCTACCGGAACCAAACATTCGAGCAGCTGCTTTAAGCGTTAACTCAGTGATTGCTAAAATCAACACCAATAACATCACTGAGACGAACGCCCTCATCAAAGCTGGAGCAGACCTCGCAGTGAGGATCCTTGAGGTTCAACCCCGACCGCAACGGACCCAGTGGAAAAATGATCCTCTTTGGAATCACCGCCTCGAGAAGAACATTGCTGAGATCAGGAAACCTCTCAGCTGGATCTCCGAATGGTGTAGAGGAAATCTCCACAACGAGGAAAAGGAGACGCTCCTCGAATCGAGGTACCAGTGCCTCGAAGTCGGCCTAACCAACTTAGAAGATACCTTAAAGCAGCGGCTATGTGATAAAAATAGCAAAGTTAAACCCTGCGGGGCTAGAGTAGCTGGATTCCATCAGAATCAGCAATTCAACCCCAACCAGAAACGCCTCTATCAAACCCTTAGAGAAGAAGAGACGAGCTCTGACTCACCCAACGTAGGAGAGAGCATCCGATTCTGGAGTGATATCTGCAGCAAAGAGGTACGCCACAACAATGCAGCAGAATGGCTCTACGACGCCAAGGAGAAGAACGTCTCAGCAGATCCAGACCTTACCTTTACCAGTCAACTGTTCAAAAAGCAGTTGAGCTAGACCAAAAACTGGAAAGCATCCGGACCAGAAATGGTGCAAGGCTACTGGATCAATAACTACTTTCTCATTGCTGCAGAGCTCGACGAATGCCAGCTACGTGGAACCGTGACCACCTGGATGACCACAGGCAATACGGTCGTAATCCAGAAGGACAAGGCAAAGGGCATGGAGGTCAGTAATTACCACCCAATCACGTGCCTCCCCCGTATGTGGAAGGTGCTAGCAGGCATAATTTACGCGCGGGTCTACCAAAACCTAGACTCGACGAAACTTCTATCCGATGAACAGAAAGGATGCCGCAGGAAAACCATGGGCACGAAGGATCATTTGCTCTTCGACAAGCTCCTCACGAAAGACGCCTGGAACAAACAGAAAAACCTAATCATGGTTTGGATTGATTATAAAAAAGCCCTCGACATAGTCCCTCACTCCTGGACCCTGGAATGCCTGGGAATCTACGGCATCACAGGCAACATCCGCAATCTGATCGCGACTACCATGCCCAACTGGAAGACCCAGCTCACAAGCGCCAATAAACACCTCGGTGAGGTGAGCATCAGGCGTGGAATCTTCGAGGGCGACTCCATATCTCCACTACTCATGTCCTGATCATGATCCCCTATCCGAGACCCTATACAAGTCCGACCAGAGCTACAACTACAGCCGTACCATGAAGCCGCCGCGGTAGCTGCATGCTTCCGTTCTCAGCTCTAACACCTTGTATCCCTCGTTCGATTCCCCGTGAGGCACACGAACTCTTTGCAGATCTTGGTGTGCTGACTCGGCAGTTGTGTGTGCATGCTCGGCGCCGTGGCGGAACTGCTCTCCTCAGAGATGAGGGGGCTGGGGTGTCTCGGGTTATTTGTTCCTTCCGTCAAATTGGCGCCATAGTTCGTAACCCGAGGGCGATGGCGACTACACTTGCTCGTCTGGGGCCAGTGGGCCTATACCCGCAACACAAACCAGTGCATGTGGGTTTCCCAGGTGAGGGTGTGGTTTAAGTTGACTTTACCATTACCTTTAACCACCTGCTTTAACATGGACGATCTCAAGCTCAACGCCAAATCAAAGGACCAAGTAGAGCAGCTCCTTAATATAGTCCATCAGTACTCTCAAGACATTAAAAGGTAGTTCGGCATGGGCAAATGCGTAGTCCTCAACATCGAAAGAGGAGAGGTTACTGCGCCCGAGGGAATCATCATCGAAGAAGGTACCAACTCGAACATCAAGGAGACAGGGTACAAGTAACTGGGTGCCATGGAGTATAACACCATTCTCCACAGAACGATGAAAGATTCCATTCGGAAGGAGTACCTCACCCGACTCCGGCTCATCCTGAAATCGCACCTGAATGGGGGCAACACGATCAAGGCCATTAACACCTGGGCCGTCACCGTAGTCAATATTCTGCTGGGATTATCAACTGGACAAAGGACTGCACCGACATGGACATCAAGACCCGAAAGCTCATGAACATCTAGCGAGCACTGCACCCAAGATCGTGCGTGGACAGACTTTGCGTTAATAGGAAAGAGGGGGCCGTGACCTCATCAGCGTAGAGGACTGCGTCGAAGCGGAAAAGAAAAACGCGCTCTCTCCCAACACTTCAGAGAGAGCGACGACCCGTGGGCACGCTGCTTAAACAAGGCGAAGTTGCTGAAAGAGACCGAGACGGCTGAGCACTTCAAACAGCGACGACGCCTCGATCGAACTAACAAATGGAAGAGCATGAAGATGTCGGGCCAGTGCCTCGAAGCTGCTCATGACAAAATCGTACCAGACTCTTGGAACTGGCTTCTGAGGGGTGAGCTCAAACGGGAAGCAGAAGGCACCATCCTGGCACTCAAGAGCAAGCTCTCAGAACCAGGTATATCTAAAACAAGATCGACAAGAGAAACGTCCCTAGTATCTGTAGAATTTGCAAGAGATCGGATGAAGCCATCAACCACGTGATAAGCGAATGCGGAGTTCTGTCGTAAAAGTCGTACAAGCGCGGGAACGATAAAGCTGCTCGATACCTCCACTGGACCCTCCTGCGGATCTATAACTTCCCGGTCTGTGAGAGGTTGTACGAGCACGAAACCGCGCTCGTGGTTGAACATGAAGCCGTGCAAATCTACTGGGACAAAAGGCTTGAAACTGACAGAGTAGTTAACTCCAATCGACCAGACATCGTCTCCAAAGACAAGCAGGAGAAGTCGGCCAAACTGATTGACGTCTCAATCCCCTTCGACTCGAGAATCATTGACAAGGAAACGGGGAAGAAGGAAAAGTACCGTGACCTTGCTATCGAAATTCAGCGACTGTGGTATATGAAGGTCGACGTCGTTCCAGTGGTCATCGGCGCTCTGGCGGCCATCTCCACCCAGGAACCCCCCAGAAAAGCGCTCTACTTGGAACAGCGCACATCATTTGCGCTGGGCCTGAGGTTGCGGAATGTGACCCGGCGATAAAGCGTAGGACCCAACATCGCTCAACCAATCCACACTTTGGGTTGTGAAATTCCCTAAATAATAATTTAATATGATAATGATTTAGTGGAAACGTGCACAAAAATTCGGACAAACTTACAATGAAGATGATGGCGTAACATTCTATTTTTAAGGCAAAAATATACCTACTAAATGCATGGTGGTTACCATCATATCTACCTACAATGCGTGTTTTCTTAAGAGAACGATGACTGCCCGAGAGAAGTGATCTCCCTGTTGTATACGCGGTGCTTGCATATTCTACGCTACACAGATGTTTAATTTGATTTCTTAAACCTATGAAATGATGGAGCTGCGTATACAACTATTCAATTAAATGTGGGAATATCGGGGGAAAAGTAGATGTTTCGTAATCGGGAGGTATGCGTAGCTCCAATTTCTCTCCAGTAATGGGCTAGTACAAGCTCCATTTGCTGAAGAGCAAATGCTAAATTCCCATTTGGTGATTTTCCAACATAGAATGACATGAGAAACGCTTATGATTACATATAACACAGCTTGTCAACTGGAAAATATAGAAAAAAAATTATGCAAACTATGAAGTCATCTTTCATTTGATGAAAATTGTAACTAAAACTAGAAAAAAAAATTAAAATAAGGTTAAGGTACGCACAAAATAAATAAATAAATAAAAAGTTTATGGTGGGTGGCGAGCCGTCTTGCAGGCTCGTGCTAAATTGGCGATGATATGGGTCATTGCTTTTAACGGCTCGCATCTTAAAATTAAGCGAAGTGTGTGTGTGTGTGTGAGTGTAGGTGTGTGTGGCTCGTCCAGGCATGTGTGCCTGTGTGGTAGTGTTTACTTCGCTGCATATCTGCTACCTCAACGGGCATGAAGCTATATAGGCCTGGTACGAAACGCCTACCCCAAAAGAGCTCGTGGACGTGCCAGTGAGCTACTCGTGCGTTTTCAGTTCTACGAGTAAAAAAAAAAAAAACGTGGTAGACTTGACGCTCGAGGTTGTGACGAGTGCCATGGGAGTGAACTGATGTATTCGTCGGGGTAGAGTTGCCCCTGAGGTAACGTGTGTGCCATGGGGCGCCGTAGTACGACAGAATGTAGGGAGAGGCCCGTAGTGAGGGCGAATGTCCGGTTGCAGTGAGATTGTGCTAGCTGTGTGTGTGTGTGCCAAACCGTGATAAAGTTACACCTGAGTTGATTGGTGTGGCGTGTGCCCGTGGTGTGAGAAAGTATGCGTAGAGGCCCACTGTCAGTCAGTGCTCTCGATGTGGGTTTTCGTCGAGGTCCCTGTGGTTGTTCTGTGGAGAGTTCCTTGTTTCGATAGAGTGAGAGATCTCGCTGGAGTCTCAATCTATGGTCTAAACGCTTCTTGCATGGAGGAGTTGTAGTTAGAAGGAAAAATATGAAACCTACTTGGATTGGGATGTAAAAAAAAAACTAAACGTATGCTAAATTATGATGTTGACTTTCTAAATATCGCAAGTTCGTAAAAAACACAGATGCTAAGACAAGGCTTCCAAGACTTCCAAGTGAAACGAAAAAATGGTGAATTTTATACATAAACCAATAAGATATTTCATGGTTCAAACCTTTAGTTGGATGGATCGTACAATGATGAGCCTAAAATCCGTAGAGTATTGAACTTGCTGTGTCTCATAGACTCTCGTGCGGAGAATTTCAGCTCGAATGATCAAAACGAAGCGACTTTATTTAGGATTTCACTGTGAAAAGCGAGTATTGACATAAATGAATGTTAAACTACTATGATTAATATGTTAAGTATGAAAATTCATTGACAATTGAATGCGAATGAAAAATGCGAAAATTCACTGTTCACACCTGAGAGTTACTTGGATCGTACAATGCTGAGCCTAAAATCCGTAGACTCGTTCATTAGGTAAGTTGATAGTACATGTCAATGTTTCTAAAACTGTACTAAGTATTTAAAAGTGTATAAATAATAGCAAAGTTTCTGAAAAAAATTACTAAACTAGGAAGTATTTTCATAAAATTATCATTTTTGTATAGAAGTAATTAACGAAACGTGCGTATTTTTCAAGCTAAACCCTACATTGTGCACTAATTCTCGAGTTATATCGTGCGTTGGTAAGACAAACCTCTGATGTATGGCTGAAAATGGTAGAAGAAGCCTGCTTGACCAGAATTCATGCATGGGTTATCTATTTCTAGTGATACGGGACGTCTGACTGGCCCCAGTGACAGAGAAGTCGAGTCATTGAAACAGGTTCAAATCAATTTTGTTTAGTTAGACTGACCAGTCGCAACTCACGATTCGAATTGTATCGAAGGGGAATTCCCTGGAGAATGATACAACCGATGGAATGTATGGCTGATAAAACTGGGGAGTGGGTGTGTGGGCGGATGCTACTGAAGAGTCCATCGTAGCTATGGAACTAGCAGGCTTCATCCTTTTAACGGAACAAATTCCTAAGATAAGACCTGCCTCTCAAGGGGACCACCCCAATGAAAATGGTCATAAGTGGAACTTATGTCTTTTTCATGAAATTTGATCCTTGGATGAGGACGGACCTGTGGCCAAAATTTTGGCTCTGGGCGCATTGGAACTTCTCTAAATGGGCCAAAGTCTCCCTCCGAGGGGATGTACATTTAGAAAGTCGACCGATTTGGCTGAAACTTTGTAATTGTATGTAAAATCGAAAATAAAATGTACTCTCTTCCGTCAAATTTTCCTGTTCTCTTCTTCCGTTTATTTTCATTTTTTTCAGGGGTGGCTCATGTACTTCCATCAAATTTTCAACTTATCCGATTTCGCTAAAAGAAATTGATTTATAGCTTTTGAATGCATTATATATAAATATATTAAAAAAATGGGAAATGGGACATTTTCATTGAAGAAAAATGTTTTTTTTTATTTTATTTTACGTATAATGTGTAAGATTCATTGCAAAAAGACAATAAAATGTATAAAGTCATGCTTATGTGTGACGTCACATACAGTATGTCATAGAATATACTGGGAGTTCTCTTTTTCTTTGTTTGAGTAATTCACTTGTGATTGAAACTATATTGACCTATGACATAACAAAGTCAATCCTGTCCGATTAGCTATGGTTTCTCGAACCTGGATTAACTTGATTGGCCCCATACGAAGATCTGCAACGTAGTATACAAATACACCAAGTTGAAATCAAAACATAGACACAAGTCTACCTATTCAAAGGTGATGTGAATAACTCCTTTGTCTTGAGTCCAATATTTCTTTTCCAGGGTCTCTTTTCAGTCTAATATTGTATCTCGGAACTGGATCTTCTATCTTGGAATCCTCCTGCCCTCAATCTAGCAAAGGTGAAATAACACTTAATTACGTTTTTAGTCTCATGACTGAAATTTTTTGTTTTGTTTAATTCAAGCGAAATAATCATACAGGGTTTGTGATCGGTAGCGTTGAAAACGCTATCCAAGTAGTTCAATCGAAAACATCGAATAATTATTCACTTACAGAAGGAATGACATGTTCACATATGGACAAGGTATAAATGACTGAATTCTATTTCGGGTGACGGCTACAATTTAACGCATGAGACATGAACTGAAAACTTTCTAAGCAAACACAATTTACAAGAGTAAGCTAAAGATACGACGAATAACTCAAAACTCTGAGATCAGGGAGATCTCAGGCAACTGGAATCCGCGCACAACTGCGAGTGTCTCTCAACAGGGTTAATGAAAGTAATAATGCAAAAGCAACACAAATCTAAACTTATGCAAACTCAAAACTCAGAAACACTCAAGCGATTAAATACTGAACAGGAGCCCTGAGATTATTCGGGGTAGATGTTTCTAACAGCACTAACAACTGCTCAATAAGTGCAACAAGTCTTACTTAAATTTTCCACAAACTATACTCAACCTTGTCAGAATGGGTGTAGCGAACGACCACCGAGCTTAGCGGGTGAGAGTGATATTCCGTCGCAGCTAGTATGCAACGCGCTTTTATAACTGTTACATTCTGAAGTAATCATGATTGAGATCGCTGAGTGCACACGAACCTGCTCCGTGGTATTCCCCTGTTGTTTTTTTCCCCAAGTTTACATGTCGCTGATGCAAGAGCCCCGACACGCAGAAACCACGTGATGGGAATTCTTGTCTCTTCATATGTCACGTGTCGACGACCAGTTCAGGCGTAAAAAAAAGTGCGAGTTTCCTGTCCATTTGTTATTGGGTTTTGCTAGAATTTCTCCTGAAAATGCTCACACAAAATATGCCCTCTTGGATCAAATTTGGTGTAATTCAATGTTGAATGGGATCCAGCAATGTGGTGTTATTGATATTGAAGTAACTGATCATATGCCTGTGTATGTTATTTTTAGCTCT
>LQNS02278143.1:17654548-17664662 GCA_001587735.2 Parhyale hawaiensis | reverse complement strand
CATGTACCCTATAAGCGATTAGTGGCTTTTATTGGGCTTGTTCTCTATGCATAGTTTCACTAGATATAGATTTGTGTTTTATGTATGAATTTTACTGTTGTTGATTGTACTGTGATTTCTATGTGATTTGAGAACAATAAAGGTGATAAAGGTGCCCCACGCTGATGACTGCCGAAGCCTCATTTCCGGAGGCCGGATGCGGCGACCAGCTAGGCTCAGAGCGATGGAACCGATTTCCTCTCTGTCCGCTACTGCGTATTTCCCATGCCTGTGCTGCGCAGGCCTCGTGTGTGTGTGGCCGGATGCACCTGGTTTCCGGGCTGAGTATGTTTTCGCTGCTGTGACGATTTCCTGTCCCTCCGTTGTTGGGTCTTTCCCACTGCTAGCTTGGCGGGCTGGCTTCCTGACCGGATATACTTGTTTAGACATGAGGTGCCTCTCTGCACCGAAAGCCACCGTTGCCTCTCATCTTCAGGGAGTTAGCTTTTTAACATGAAACATGTTTTTAAACGTTGAATGTTCTACTATTACTACGGGCTCCATCTAGTTCAACATAAATAAGCGTCAAGAGTAAATAATTATGATCATACAGGATTTTAACCTATGTAAAACTATATCTTCAGACATGCTAGAGCATGGTCTTCTCAGTGTATTTTTTTTTTATAAAAAATGGGCTTTGGCCAGAATGAAGAGGTGTTCAAGGGAACGGCTGAAAATAATAATTGCTTTATATAGGAAAGAATGTAAGTAAGAGATAAGTCGTTGAGTTATTTGAGAAGAGTTTACTATCCACCGAGCTGAATCCCTAGGTGTTCTTACATCCTGCTCCACACAGGGTTAATATTCAAATAATAATATTGATAGAGTTTAGGTTGAGGGTAAGTGCAAGAACAGTGATGAAAACATTAAATACACAGTTCGTAGCGAAGTAACGATAGACACAGGTGAAGTAAATTATTTTCATGAGAAAGGAAATAAATAAACATGATATTATTCAGTGGAATCTGGTGACTACTTTTCAAGTTCGAGTGAGTAATTCATTGGCTGAAGGCCGTATTAGCACAATGCTGAGCTTAGCAGAGGGCCGCGCGAGCACACATATACATATGTATGACGTCATATTTTTTTACGCATTCATAATTTTTTATTGTTTTATTCATCGAAACACCATATTTGATAATCAGAGGCATTTTCAGCACGATAGGATGAATATAAACAACAGATACATGTAAAACTTTTTTATTTTTCGCTTTTCCTCTAAAATTTCATTTTTCTATATTCAAAACGCTTCATCTCATTCAACATTCATGCTACGAGAAAAACAAAGACAGTTTTGGAAAGAGGACTTCAATAGCTATAAAACGTTCTTAGTTTTTCGCTTTTCTACCTGATTTTGCAGTAATGGAGAGAAGAATGTGAAAAATTGGGGTAACAATCTATACTACAATAAGTGAGCTGTTTGTCTGTCAGTCCGTCCGTCCGTCTGTCCGAAGCCTTATTTTCCCCTATCTAATACTGAAGAAAAAGATTGCAAGGTACCCAACTTTTTTTCGCCTAAGAAAAAAGATTGCAAGGTTCCCAACTTTTTTTTCGCCTAAGAAAAAGATTGCAGGGTATCAAACTTTTTTCGCCTTTTGAAATCTGAATTTTCTTTGGTGAAGTTCGTGGACTTTGTGGGCTTGGTGGACTTTGTGGGCTTTATGGACTTGGTAGACTTTGTGGGCTTGGTGAATGTAGAAGTATTGTTGAAGTTTTCGATGGGATGGTAAGATGTTTTCAAATACAGATTTTCATGACTTATTCAACAATAGGGTTACGTTTGGTGCACTAGTTAGTGCATGAAAATTAGATATTTAGAAAAAAAAAGAAGAAATCAGAGGAGAAAATGAAAAAAAAAAACTAATGAAGGACTTTTATAGCAATTGAATTCTTCTTTCCAAAACTGTCTTTGTATTTCTTGTAGCGTCAATATTGAATGAGATGAAGCGTTTTTAGTAAAATAACAGAAATACATGAGTTTACCATGTAATTCAACGATATAAAGAAAATGAAGAAAAAACAGGGAAACAAGCACGAATTTTTTTTTTTTCTTGTGTTACATAGTGTGTGCAAATTTCCTTGCACTCGGACGGTAAATGAAGAAATTAGCGGGAAGCTTGGGGTGGTCCCCTTAAATAAAATACTAAAAGACATAAAAAGCTTCTCATAAAATCGTACTCCAACAAAAGAAAATCATGTGCGTGAAAAATACCTAAAGCAAAAATTCGAAATTTAGAGGTTTAGCCCAGATAAACCGTAAAATGAGGATAGTGAAATCCTTAGAATTTTTTAAAGGTATGAAAGACCATTTCAATATTACTAAAACAACCTACAAGACCTTGATAAATACATCACTATGGATGAAACATATGAACAAGACTGATAATATACGCTGTAAACGTAGAAAAAACTGAGATGTGACGAAGCGGTGAGGTACGAAGCTGTCCGCGCTGATGCCTGCTATTGATTGTAATCTTAGTGATATATCTATAAATATATAAACAGAAATATGTCAATCGTTGTCCATAAAAAATAAAACTTTGAATAACTGAAACGTATTCTCATATCATATAAACTTAATTTGCTAAAGAAAAGCTCGGGAGCTTAAACGACTGAAAGTGGAGGAGGGTTGAGGCGAGGGGTACGCCTTATGCTACTAATGACAAAAATTCCTAAGAAAATACCTAGCTTATGAATAAAACACTAAAATCCTTGTAAATGTAAAATGCTCTATAATAAAATCAATCAAAAATAAACCTTTAATTACCTAAAACCATATCTCAGAACATAAATGTTCATTTTCGTAAAAAGAGAGACCTGAAACATATACACCATATGTCACGAGTTAGGCCTAAGAGTTATGTTACCTGAAATTCTCATGAGAAGACTTAGGTCATAAATAACTCTAAAATATATCATATACAACAAATTTCGCTTCAAAATTGTGTTCAGATTATAAAAATAATGAAAAGTTCAACTAGCTAAACCGACGAGAGGATCGGGATTCCCCGAGCGATAGTGCATCAGACAATGGCGGTTGGCTTCCTTTATATGAAGGACACGTTCATTACATAGACAAAATAGTTAAAAATAACTAATAAATATACATCTCATAACAATACCAACAATGAAATACGAATAAACACACCAACAATGAAATACGAATTAGCAGTCAAAATTATAAAACCGGTAATTACGTCATTCAAGATCAGCCGATGCGCGGCCGGTGACGCATTCTCGACCGTTCAGGACCCGACTGCGTGAGCTGTGCTGTGTCTTTGCCGCATTTAAAGGTGCTGAAACCCCGCTTGTATAGTTCTCATACAAGTCAAGAAACCTGTACAAACTATTACCTCTTGACAGTCACTTCAGTGTGCCAATGTAATTGGCTGCACTTTTCAACATTTTCTTCAAGTGGCCTTGCAAACAGTCGGGAATTAAGAGGATGAGCCTTAATTTTATTCGCACTTTTGGTTTCACGTAGTTCGCAACTCAGCCGCTGCCACCGTCTATTAAACGTCGTTAACAACTACATTCCTATCGGGACTGAACACAGACCACCTTGGGGACAGCAGATTATGGGCGTATTTCAAATTCTTTTATGAGAATGGAAAAGCTGGCAGTAGACGGTTCACAAGGCCCATTCCCAGAGAACATCTGAAACTTACGCTCTGGCACTCTGTGAGCTATTGCCATTAATTCAGAATCATGGAGACTTCAGAGGAAGACAAAGAAGACAAGAAAAATTTAAACTCAGGCCACGAATTGATCGTGTAAGCAAAACTAATTGTTGAAGAACTAGGGAGCTCAGAGACGTTAAGTTAGTTGCGACACAAAATATAGTGGATTACGGTGGATCCGATTAAGAGTTTGGTACTCCTGAAGGAGGAATTCGTTATCGTAAAAGATGTTGCTCCCAAAGCTTGTCAAGACGATTTTTAAAAGCGTTGGCTGACTGCACCGACAATTTTGGAGGGAAGTGTATTCCTAATGTTCACTATTAAGTGTGGGAAAAGCAGCTGGCTGAGAGTAGTTTTTCGGTCATTATGCTTGAGTTTCTGGCCGTTGTTTCGCAAGCGATCATTAACGTCTGTCTCAAAGAGTGCAGTTGTAGGCACGTCGTTGAAGCCTTTCGGATACTTGCATTGTGCTATAACAATCGTTTTCACTGGACGTGTTACACTGTTTTCGCTAATTCTTCAACGAATTGTCGGATCACCAATGGTATTTCAATACAAAGCCTTTTACACTCCTACCTAATTTATGGCCCATATTATCGAGATGGCTACTCTTATGAGGCGTCCAGAATTGAACAGCAAATTCTAATTCTATTCATATCCTGGACTATAGTCTCGTAAATTGAATTGACCTTCCTAGCTAAGGCAATAAATAGGTGGAGGATTGCATTCTATCTTGGGACGTGAGTAAACAGGAACCAAGGTTGCTTTGAGTCTACAGATTTCGCGCCCAGGATTTCACTCCATCCGATAGCGTCTTCGATTTACACCGAATTATCGGTGTAATCGGTATAACCGCACCCCCCTGCATGCTACCGTTCAGCAGCATTTATGAATTTCAAATGTCCTTTCCCACACTCAAGCGTATTACCATCTGCTAGGAATTAGGTCTAAAATGGACGGTTCTATTCACGAGGAAGCTCCTAAGTCCTTCTATTGAAACTTCCCCCTCAACGACCTACTCTCACCATTCAACAGCCCACTTTTTAGGCAGGGCTCACACTGCTGCCAACACCTGTTCGCAACAGTGTTGCCAACACCTGTTGGCGAGACAGTCGAAAACACCGTTGCTGTCGGCATCCGTGAAGGAGGTGTTGGTAACACTGTTGGAAACACTGTTGGCAACACGTGTTCTGAACACTGCCAGTCGGACTACATTCACACTGTCTGCTGGAAGAATGGTTGGGGTGTTCGAGAGAAAATTGCTTCAGATCAATTCGTAACTTTGCACCGGAAGAAGGTGCTTTATATTTTGATTGCCCAGCATCATTGTTTGTTATATGTACTTGGAATAATTTGCGTATTTAAGAAACAACGTAGAGTATTGTACTATATTCATAATTACTCTATTTTGTCATATTTTACAGGCAAATTGATTAAATTGTTCATTGCCCTGTGATAAAAAATGGCGTGTTACCGTATGGAATAGGTATGAACAATTGTGTATGGAGATTTAAAAACATCCGGCTCTATATGACCCGTCATACAAAAGTATAAATATTTCAAAATGAGACCGGTAATATACCGGCAAATTGCAAAAAATCTGGGAAATGAATGGAACGCTGAGCTGGCAAACGAGTGGTTCTCAAAAATTCAGGTTGCATCCTCATGTATGTTTTGAATAATTCGTGGTCTTCATTAAGGACATCTTCAACAAGATTCCTAAATTCCCCTCTCTCCTTAAGAGATACGGGGCGCACCCAGCAGCGTGGTCTTTGACGTCGCTTCGACGTGGCAACCGCATTTGAAGCAGCACACAGAAGGTGAAAATTCTTCACGTCCATTCGTTACGACTGTGCGTGTCTCAATGATTGCATCTCATGTTGGTAACAGACTCGTGAACACCCAAGCCTGTTTTCAAGAACAGGTGGGTGTTGCCAACACTGTTTTCAAAATCACCATGGCTGTTCGCAACAGTGTTGGTGTTTTTGAAAACAGTTTTGGCAACACCCACCTGTCAGCTTTACCATTCTTCAGACATTCAACACACTTGCTAACCTCTACTCTAGTTATTGGAACATCAATCTCACTCATATTGACCCTCTAAAGACTCACGCAGTTTTGCAGGATTGCACTTCCTCATTCATCCCCCCTATGTTTTTCCAGTAGTGTTTTATAGCCAATTTCATCGTTCCCCTGTCTGTCACATACTCTCCCCCTATCAGTAACCCCTCCAGTTCTTGATGACCGGTGATACTGTCACCCCTAGAAAGCGGCACCACTCTCATCCCCCTCGTTCACCCTGTTGTACCAAGCATCTCATTCTCGCTCTTCCATACCGCACCATACATTCCTGAATCACTTTCTTTTCTGTCGTTGTTGCTATAAGTACGACTCCCATGCAGCCTGATATGCCTGGTCAGCCCCAGTGCTCTGTTCTCGCACCTTCCTCAGTCGTCTACATTCTCTGTTTCTTCTTTTCCGTTTTTTCTAGCATCCCTCGCCTCTGTAGTAAACCAGCTCTTATCCCTTCCACACCTGCCTCCTCTCTCAAACCCAATCGCACTCATTGCTGCCTCAGTCACCTGACGCACACACCTCTCATTCATCTCATCAATTCCATCACCATCACAGTCAATATCCCCTAACTCACACTGAAATGTCTCCCAGTCTGTATCCCTCAGTCTCCATCACCTAGTCTTTTTCTTTTCTTTCTGCCTTTCTGCTTTGCGGCTGTCATACTCTACCACAAGCGTATTGTGGTCTGTCACAGTATCAAACTCTCCTTCCTCATCTACCCACATCTTGCTCACGTGTGCTCACGTTCGTTCACTAAAACATAGTCCAAGGCTGACTGTGTATTCCTTACTGACCATATTACAGCCCCTTCAGCTAATGTCACATTTAGATTCTCCAAACCCAGTTCATAAGCAAATTCATTCAACAGTTCCCCATTGCCATTCGTTGCTTTCATTCACCGCGGTTGCACATATATTGGTAAACAACGTTGTGTTCTTCTGTTGATGGATGCGAGTTGCTCCTGATGAATAGACTTTTCAGTTTTTTATTTTTATAGAAAATGTGGAGCTTAATTTTCAGGTTGTCTTGTGAAGCTAATACTTTGGTCCTTTCAGTATTCTGGAGATGTCGTTCTTCTTGCTTGTAGTTTGAAGTCATTTACGATTGCAAATAGAAATTGATTAATTGATTTCTGTTTCTTATGCAGGGCTTCTAATTATTTCTGTTCTTACTCACTGGATGAACTTAGATAGGGTATTGTCTATTATAGCCAAGGCGAAGTTACTGTTGGTGAATATCTGTTTGATGCGGTTCACTTCTTCGTGGAATAGTTGCCATGTGCTGCTGACGTGGTATGCTTGGTGGTGTAATGTTGTAAGAGAACCGATTTTGTACCGCTGCGGTGAGATGCTATGGTAATTGATGCAGTCGCCGTTGTTCGTAGCCTTGGTGAATACGGAAGTTGCAAGTTTCTGTTGTTGCCTTTTGATGAGCACGTTCAAAAACGCCAGTTGCTCGTCCTTCTCTTTTTCGTGCGTGAAGGACAAAACGGAGTTGCTTGCAAATGCTTCCTTTACTTCGCGCACTTTACTGGGGTCACTTACGAGAAACACATCATCGACATAGCGCGCGTACAGCAAGGGGGCATTTTCAGGGAACCGATCGAAGATTTTGTTTTCTAATTCGCACACGTAAAAATTCGGGAACAATTGCCCTAGGCAGCTCCCCATCATCACTCCATCCGTTTGAAGGTATAACTCGCCACCAACTCCTAGGAATGGAGTCCTTGTTGTGCACAATATCAACAGCTCTTTCAGCACTTTTTCAGTAATGGTGGGTGGTGGGAGAACGGAGTGGTGGTAGACGTGCTTAAGAATAATAGCGATGGTTTCCATTACCAGTACGTTAGTAAAAATGCTTTCTACGACCAGGCTAGCAAGGCGTGCTTCAGGAGAAAATGCAGTCGATTGTACTATGGACAAAAATTCATAGGTGGACTCAACCATATACGATTTTTGTAAGTATTTTACTATTAATTGATTGAGTTCATGAGCAACTTGAGCTGTAGGAGTACCCACTTGTGAAACTATGGGTCTCAAGGGAGGATTGAAGCGCTTTTTATGGGTTTTTGAATTAGCGTACACATAGCCCGGTTCACAATGCCCTACCCGCTTAGCGAGTTTGTTTCCACCAGCAACAGCATTGGCGGCGCTGATGTACTTGTTAAGAGACTTTTTGAGGTCGTCCGTGGGGTGCTGTCTAATTTATTTGTTTGTTTCTTCACTGAGAATATCGTTGATTTTCAATTGATAACTGTCCGTGTCCATTATAACGAATACGTTGCTTTCGTCTGCTTTGCGAACGATTATCTCCTCGTTGCTTGTAAATTCTTTAAGTCGTCTGTATTGCTGTGTCAGAACATCCTGATTAAAGTATCGATGATTTTTCAGTCCAAAGAGTTTAAGTTGACTTTTCAGTCGTTCGTCATCGGAAATGTGCACTTTGTTAACCCTACAAAGGGAGACCCCTAGCGAAGAGTAATATCGGGAGAGGCGAGGTGCGATGTACCTCAGCCTAATAATTTGCTAATAAATTCATTATTTATTGGTATTTCGGATTCAAAATCAACAGGCATACTCATCAGACATTCATACATGAGTTGAGATGTAATTAGAATCATCAATTCATTGGTAAATTATAATAAGACACCGTCACATGATCTTTTCTAAGAGAATGCTAGAAAGCATACAATCACATACCTACATTTTGTACGATAACAGTGGCAGTATGCTCAGCAACGCAGGCAGTGTGCAATGTACATGTGCTGCACGAACTGTTGGGTGCCTGCTGTATTGCAGGGACTGTACTGTCTAGGTACGCAGAAAAATCAATGTACTACGAGTGTACACAACACTATTCATATAATAATACAGCATACAATGGACTACGACTGCACTGATGTAGCCTCATTTAGCTAATGTGGTCATATTTATTATAAATAATGTGTATAAAGCTGCGTTGTCCATCAGTAATTATAACCCTAGGATGAAGTTACATGCAGATACACAGAATAAACAGACGTTGACACTTACGGAGCTGTCGGCCGTTAGAATGCAGTTGCGGTGCACTATCGCGCAGGTTTCCCTTTCTAGGGACCATTTATCATAAAATCTTTGGTATACTCACTTATATGTAGGGTATTTTCACTTAATGTTTTTCACAAAACATGAAAAATGCCATTTTATGAAAAGTCACAAGTTTCCAGTATCTCATCTGAAATTTTAAAATAATAAATATGCAAGTTTCTGCAGGGCGAGGAGCAAGATCGGGTCTCTCTTTGTAGGATTAACAGATTCCTGCCTTTTTATATCGTAGTAAAGATTTTTGATAGCTACTTTGTTCGCTTTTGGGTCAAACTATTTCCTAAGGTGACAACTCATTCCAAGAGACATGATTTCAGCGATATCTGGTGCAATGTCTATTTTAGAGAGGTTCGCCACAGAGTCACGATTCTGCCTCACATTTTTGCTCCAAATATTTGTCTGTCCACCCAATAAGTGGTCGGAGCAGTTGAGCAATATTCATAATTTTTACAAGGAGTCTGATGGGTTGCCCTCGATGTGATCCATGCCAAAAAACTGGGAATAGCTGGCCATAAAAAATGGCGGCGATGAAATTTGTTTTCCACCCAAAATAAGTTGAGCTATCTTCATTGTTTTTGCAGGGAGTCTGGTGGGATGTCCTCGATGTGACCCATGCCGGAAAACTAGGATTAGCTGGCCATAATAATATGACGGCGATTAAATCTGCTCCCACCGCAGGTGATGGTCTTACGCCATCGAGTCATTCTAGTTTGCGAGTCTTGCATTCTATAGTGGAACTGCACAATTTTCTTGCTAAGTTTACTACAGCAGCGGTACAACTGTGATCAGACTCCAATGATTAAACCAGCCCTCGAAACTGCTAATACTAGAATTGTATAATGTCAGAAACGGTCACGTTTGACTGTTTTGACAGTTTTTTTTTTTTATGACCGTCAGACCTTGCATCACTGCCATGTGAGTTGGCTGAAGCATAGCTATGTCACATAGCTAATAATGGCCCGAGAGATTATAAATATACAGTTTGGAAAGTTATTTATCCATCATTAAAGCTGTGCATAGCTGTTAAATAATACGGATGTAATTTTCTTGCTGCTGCAGCTGATTTACATTCTAAATGTATAGAAAAAATGAATGTTCGTGCATTGTCCTCAGATGTACGTGGGCAACACCCCGGTGACGGACGGACAGTTCGCTGGCGTGTACGACAAGGTGTGGTTCATCACTGAAACCTACGGCGACCCTGTGACCGGAGGCAACTACTGGCTGCACCACGAC
>LQNS02278143.1:17629050-17654533 GCA_001587735.2 Parhyale hawaiensis | reverse complement strand
CACCCCGGTGACGGACGGACAGTTCGCTGGCGTGTACGACAAGGTGTGGTTCATCACTGAAACCTACGGCGACCCTGTGACCGGAGGCAACTACTGGCTGCACCACGACGTCGATCCTCCGCGATGCGGACGGTACTTTGTGGTGAAGAAGGAACATGAGGCGGCTTCGATGGGTTACCAACCCATTGAAATAACGGAGATCGAAGTGTATACTTTGGATCCGTAAAAAGTTGCAATTTCACAAAGCGACGTATGCTCATCGAGATGCCCGACTCAGCTGAAGGGGTACAATTTCGCTGGATCTACGAGGTACGAAGTAACTCCAGTTTCATTTTTTCCTTTCTAGGTGGGAGAATGGATATTACTGACCGGTTACAGACTCTGTTACCCATAAATGGTTCTGATAGCGAATAACTTCTCACGAATTACCATAAGTTCTTTGCAAACTACGCATGACCCATGATTCCTAGAGCAGAGTGACTTAGTACTCGAGTAAATTTCACGTACGTGCCGTCTTTCATACTATTACTGCTTGCTTCGAGAAAGGCTAACCACAAACTGACCGGTTCAGAGCAATACCTATAAACTGCACCTTTAGTTAGTGTTGCTGAAGATACAACCATTCACTTAGTAGCAGTAACCTCGGAACTAATGGCTAAGAGCAAACTTGCAGAACATTTTTTTTAATACAATGGCAGCTCAGAAATGTTTATACCTAGTTAAAAATTATATTAGAAACATCGGTTTGAACTTAAACTAATTTAAATAACAACGGGCGGCAACTTATAAAACGATCATTTCATTTTCAACGCATTCCTCATTTCGTTGGACTGATCTTAAACCACCTGAGTTGACTGTACTCACCGGCCGCTACTCGGCATATTATACGGTAGAAGCTGGATCCCTGATCCATTGTATTCGCTTGTGTATTGTACTCACTGATTACTTGGCCTTTTGTACTTACTGGCTACTCGATCTACATATTGTGCTCACTGACTGCTCGGTCTGTTGTCTCGAATACTGTCCAACGTGGATTGATGGGACTGATGCCAGTCAAAACGGCATTAAAATGCCTTTTTATCACTATAAGGTTTTTTTTTTCTCTAGGTTTAATCCTCAATCGACACCACGAGCCCAAAGTGCCGAAATAATTTTTGAAATTACGATTTTTTTCACCCAGCTGTTTTCCCATTGCCCCAATATATCTCGAAAACCATGATAGATAGAGAAAATCTAAACCAGGAAACTCTCTTTAATTTTCAATGCTCTACAAACAAGTCTCAATGACGAACCCCTAAAAACCACTCCTTATCCCCAAAACGGAGACTTTTTCCTAAAAACTTCGCTAGATCCCTACCATTTACTAAGTTTTTCTTAGTTTTACGTTAATTGCTCCGATACTATTCAACGTACGTCAATGGGACTTGTGCCATTCGAAAGGCCATTAAATTGCCTTTCTATTGGTACTCGCTGGCTCTTCGATCTATTGTGCTCACTGACTGCTCGGTCTATTGTACTCGCTGGCTCCTCGATCTATTGTGCTCTCTGACTGCTCGATCTATTGTACTCGCTGGCTCCTCGATCTACATATTGAGCTCACTGTCTGCTCGGTCTATTGTACTAGCTGACTCCTCGATCTATTGTACTCGCTGACTCCTCGATCTATTGTGCTCACTAACTGCCCGGTCTATTCTACTCGCTGACTCCTCGTTCTATTGTGCTCACTGACTGCCCGGTCTATTGTACTCGCTGACTCCTCGATCTACTGTGCTCACTGACTGCTCGGTCTATTGTACTCATCGGTTTTTCGATCGCTTATACTCTTTAACTGCTAAGTTGATCAATTTTAGGTCTTCTTTTGTTCCTCATTTACATCATGGGCATGCTTAATTTCGCTCTTCTCTTTCATTATGTTCACTAGAGGGCCCAGTCTCAAAAATGACGGCAAAAATTTTGTGATTCAGCGTTTTATTGTTCCGGTTCCTAGTATATGTTTTACTGTATTATAGGTCTCATCCCTGCAGGCCTGATCTTCCATTAGTGAAACGCAAGCTGTACAACCATGAGTTTTGCGATAGTAAAATATCCCCTGTGCAAGATATATAGTGAATATCAGCTTGGAATTAATCAAGCGTTAAATTGCACGAACAAAATATAGTTCAGTCAAAAGAATTCACTGGAAATTCGCCAGGGCTCACTGTATTGTGGATACCGACTGATTGTTGAACCTTCAGCGTCGAAATTTGGCTGCGATGAAAATCTACTATATAATAATTCACGTCGTGTTTTTATTTATATATTTATATTTTTCCTGTCACGCTCTTTGGGAATAACATAGGAGAAAATTCAGATTTCAAAATGTAAAAAAAAGTGCGGTACCTTGGAATCTTTTTCTTCAGTATTAGATAGGGGAAAATAGAACTAATAAGATAGGAAAAAATTTAGATTTCAAAAGGCGAAAAAAAAAGTTGGGTACCTTGCAATCTTTTGCTTCAGTATTAGATAGGGGAAAAATGAGGAAGCCCAAAAGACGGCGGGGTTTTGGTGAAGTGTTAATTTTTTGCCGTCATTTATAATGACGTCATGGGCCACTAGTTCAATATAAAAGGCGTCTCCTCAGCGTGAAGAATCAACGACTTCGATATCATTCAGTAATGAAGGCGGGGATTCAAAGGTTAAGAATCCAGAGGCTGGGGATCCAGAGGGCGGAGATCCAGACCTATATATGTCACCGGTACCACAAGCGCTGAAATTGTGTGGTATCTGAACTTGTTTTTCAGTACATGAATTTTCTCCTATTAAACTCTAAACTGCGTGACGGAGAGACGGACCAACATTGGAGCAAACGACCAACAACTGTGTTTTATTATATAGCACATTTTACAGAAGATCCTATCATATTCTTCCCTGGGACTGATCTGAGAACCTTATGCCATGCAAATGCAGAATTTAACATGAATGACAGGTGCAAAAAGGGTGCCGTTGAACATTACAAAAGCAGCCCATATGATATTTACAAATTTTCGTGATAATACGCATCTACAACCTGAGATAAGAGGCACAGCTATGAACCATACTAATCATTATAAATTTCTAGGTTTGCTACTGTTTGATATATTGACATTTTCTCAACATTTATTGGCAGTCCGAAACAAGATATGTAAATCTTTCTGTATAATGTACGGTTTAGTAATACTAATGTTTACTATGTAATTCACAAAATGCAATCTAGTACATATATCAACATCTGACATACGGCATAACGCTGTGGGACCGCGCTAGTTGAATTGGACTAGGTGCCTGGCAAGGGTGTAGCACAGGTTTGTAGCTTCACTGTTTTCTATAATTAAAGTAACCATTCTCTCTCTCTTTAATCTCACTCCAAGATAAATCTGAAATTCAGTTTGACAGCTTATTTTTCGAATGGCATATAGATATTTATAGTCCTACGTGATGGACGTTTCGAACATTACTATTTTTATTTGCAACTATCGTTTAAATTGAGTGCCACTGGAGTATTTAACGACTTACGTTCATCATAAGACATTTTCATAATAACCCTTGATAATGATGATACTATTAAAAATAATCGTTAATGTGTGTTATGGATGATGTGAATTAGTGCATAGTTAGTAGTGTGCAAAATCTATACTGTGTTTAGTGTCTGAATGGCTGCATTACATTTTACTGAATCGCGTTAAGTGCCCGTGTGATATCCAACGAATCGCGGTCGGCCTTGGTATACTTTAACACGACCAGATATTGCCTATACCTCAAAGTTTGTGTTAGACTAGTTCAAGTTCATAAGTAGTTACAAATACGTTGGGATAGGATCGGTTCAGCTAGGATAGGTGCCTAATCTATCTTTAGTCACTAATATACCTGAGCCTTCGAGGCGTGACTTATCTGAAACTTCAGCTTTGGCTTTGCAACTTTGAATCATATTGAATTGTTAGAAGAAGCCACATTAAATTGCTGGATGTCTCAAGGACAACCAATTAAGGGTCATTGCCTGAAGCTCAATTAAACTGGTTGAAGCCAGTGCATCTGCGTGGAGTTTCGAATAAGTCAAACCTCGAAAGCTAAATGTTCGCGCACAATGAAACATGCCCTTAAACGGCATGCCATGATCATTAATACCTTTTTAGACAAAAATTCTTCAAACATACTGGTGCGCAGCTGTTGGTCGATTTGTAGTAAACTTCTCACAAATAGTGGAGAATACTCTTGAGGAAATTGAACTCCAAGATTTGTTAAAACATGCATTAGAAGGTGCATCGACATTTGTTTTTTTTTTTTCGGGCAATGACAATTCAGGGCAAAGAAATGATGCAACGGCATTTCAGGGGAGGAATCCAGAACACAAAGTTAGAGGATGATTTAATGAAGCTAGATGGTTCTATACTGTAGGTTAGGTTTTGCTAGGTTACGTTCCGTTAGCATTGGGTAACTTCGCGTAGGTCGTGTAACGTTAGGTTTGAGTGGTCTACATTACTTTTAGTTAGGTTAAGCTAGATCACTTTAGGTTAGATCACGATAGGTTAGGTTACAGGACGTTAGGCTGTGTCAAACCTGGTTAGGTTACGTGAGGCTGGGTTAGGTTAAGTTACGGGGATGGTTAGTTTGAGCTATGGATGCGGTTATGTACATCTTAAGTTTTACCAAAACTAGCTCATATAAAATAGTTCACATTTATAATTGTTTACGATGAATTGCTTTTCACGGAAAAGTTGTGAGCTGAATGGTCCATGCCCAGAATTGGGTTGCCGTAAAACATCCTGTCACTCAAGTGTCGTTGATCGAATTGTCAGTGCAGACCTATCATCCGCAGCATTGTGGGTATAATTGTCAGTGCACTTCGTAGGAATTATATGCAGTACATTTCGTTTTAAGAACAGTCAGTATTAGATTATATGTAAGACTGCAAAATATTAACTTTGTTCCACTTTTCAATTGCAAGCACGAATGAATTACTTGGTCACTTATTTTGTTGAGGACATCAAGCGATTCTTACGAGCTAAAACTGCACCGCACAACATATGTTCATTACGTCAGAGTTGGAGGAGAAGGAATATTATCGCTTGCTTTAGACAGGACACACGACACATTATGAAACAGGAAGCATTGTGGGACAGGGGACCTATGCATGCAACCACATCTGCTCTGGTACCCCTTGCCTTCGTAGCATCCCACAGCATGAACAAGCCTATACCCCCTGAGTGCATGGTGGCTTTGCTGATTAATTTCTGCAAAGCCTTGGACATCGTTCCCACTGAAAGCCTCCTCTCCTCAGTTTCTAACATCACAATATTGTCAGATGGCTAGCGGCTTACCTCAGGGGCCGAGCACTCTGCTGCCTCTACAACGGCTCTCGTTCCCAATTCCGAGCTGTCAAGGCGGGGGTTCCTCAGGGTTCGGTCGTTTCACCTTCCCTTTTCAACCTCTACGTCTCTGACTTCCCCCTACCTCGAGACCGGCTCTGTCGCCTTTCTGTGACATCATATGCCGACTTCATTGTCGTGGCGTCTCATCGCTACTCTCTCACCGCTGCAGCCGTTTTATCAGATCACTCTGACTTAATCAGTAACTGGGAAGCTGCTATGAGCCTTACTATCTCAACCTCTAAATCCAATTCAACACTATGGACGACGATGCCCATCAGTCTAGACTCGACCCTGCTATCACTGATGACAACACTGCCCTACCCCTGGAGCGTCGCATCAATATGTTTGGCGTTACATTTGACACCCACTTTACTTTTACACCATACATCACTTCCACCGCTGCCCGAGCCTCCAGCCACCTAAAATTGTTCAAAGCCCTAGCCAGCACACGCTGCGTCCAGTGCAAGGAAACCCTTCTTCTTGCATATAAGGCATTTATTCGATCCCTCTTCACCTACACAGCTCATGTCTGGTATCCTAGAGCTTGCCACTCCGCGGTTCGCAAGTTGCAAACGATTCACAACGCCGCTCTCCGCTCAGCGACCGGCTTCCTTCCCATGGCATCCATCGATCATATCCCTTGGGAACCCAAATTCCTGAGGGTCGACCAATCTCTAGACCTGCAGTTCCGCCAATACCTTGTTCAGTCCTTTGTCCCGAGTACCCAGCCCATTCTGTCATCACCTCGAAGGCCGGCTTCCCACTATATCACAGTTACGTTCAGGTTTTTGCTCTGCCCTTATGTCTTACCGTCACAGGGTCGGAGTGGCAGACTCAAACTTCTACTCCGAATGCCACTTTGGCCCTCACACTGTGAACCACTTGTTTTCGAATGCCCCGCCCATCCCACCACACTCCTTCGTACCTCACTGTGGGACCATCCTTTATCTGTACTTCACTTCTTATGCTTTCTGCTTTCCTCTCAATACCTTCCACCACGTGATCAACCTCCTCCGGAGCCTCCCCCTGCGTAACTACAACAACAACATAAGTAAATATAGGTATGCATAAGTCAAAATATTTGACACTCAGGATTCGTATTTAGAAGGATGATTTAGAAAATCTTCTGAGTTTTAGTTATTGCCAAAGCTTTCGAACAGTTTAACTCTGATCGTCGTCAGGGGAATGGCAGTTTAAAACGCTAGAACTATCTACACAGCATCAGTATCCTATATGCGCAGGTAAAATAAAATTTCAATAAAATCATTTCCCAAGCTTTTGAAGAGTCCGGAGGTAAACTTCTGGAAACTGGATGTGCCTGTTGATAGAATTTTGATTACTATGAGAGTGAAATGTTTCTAAGAAAAGTCGAGAATTTAGGTTCTTTTCGTTCGGTACTGAGGTAGTGAACCAAATTCTCAAACGGCAAAACATCCAACTTGCCAGAAAACCTACAAACACGTCGAACAGAAAGTTGAATAACAGTAAGCAACAGCGTAACATCCAATCGAAACATAATGTTGCGTATTAAATCAACTGTAACGACTGCAACAGCGTTTACATAGGAGAGACCTGAAGGTAACTTTCTGTAAGGCTGGATGAGCATGCCAAAAATTTTGGAAAAGATGTGCAAGCTTCATAAGTAAATATTGATGTTAAAGACAATAGCTCTTGAGAAAATCCCATTTTGGCCGCCAGCGTCAGAGCCTACTTTTGGACCTAAGAGTCAAGCACTGTTGCTGTCTATGTCTAACGTTTTCAAATTTCATTCCCTGACGACGATCAGTATTAAACTGTTCGAAAGCTTGGGCAAAAAAACTAAAACTCAGAAAAATTTTCAAATCATCTTTCTAAATATAGGCATGTATCACACACACACACACACACTCGGGAGATATGCCCTCCTTAATGTCTCAATGCTAGTGACACTACTTAGCGGAACAAAGCATAACGTCTAATTCAGTCCCATAAGTAGACATGCTCTACATCAGTAGGCTACGGCTGTTCATCACCTCTGACTGCTCTATGTCGCTCAAATAGCTTTCACGATTTTCGCATAACATCGACTACGCTGGTGAAGAATTGTAAAAATATTTCAGAAAGTCAAATTTTGTGATGGTCATTTTTTTTTTTTTTTAGATTTTGTGCAGAAATAACTTTGGTGTATTGTCCATTCTAATAAATATGCTCTCAATTGGTTTACATTATTTATATCCCGTTTTGAAAGTTAGTGCCAAACGTCAATATGCATAGTGCTGCTTACTTTGATCTGCTTGTGTGTATCAATTGAATTTTTCAACTTAGCAGTGACGAAAAATATCTGCTCAGTAAGTAGCACCTTAAAAATTCCATCAATTACAGGGCCACATCCAACTTCTAAGGCGACAATTTACCGTGCCCGCTATGTTGTACACATCTGAAATTGCCTCCCGTAGAATAAAGCACATAAAAAACACTCCACCGGCCGGTTCTGCCGTCTTCTCTGTAGAAAATGCGCGCTTAGATGCTGCCACCCACCACCCTAATACAGACCCTCTTCCAGAGCCCCCTCAGCAATGAATGGGCCTGTATAAGGTTAGGTAAAGCTATACTGTTTCTGCTAACGTCTGAATGTGCATTTATTACTTAGCATCAATTTTTGCTTTGCCGGAAAATGAGCTTTCAATACTTAGCGTCAATCTTTAATTAGCCTTTCAGTTGTTCGTAACGTCATTTGAACCTTAGCAGAACCAGTCCTGGCCCTTATCTAGCGTTACACAGGCCAATTCATTGTTGGTTAGCTTCCTCGTGTCGCCCTAGTGAGCGACGGTTTGCTATTGTATTTACTCTCAAAACCTGCAACAAATTCACAGCCAATGGGGATCGCCTCAAGCCATTGCACGAAATAGTCAATCGTTCATTAAGAAGGGGCGAAGTTCCACAGGATTAGAAGCTAGCTAACGCAATCCCGATGCATAAAAATGGGGAGAAGAAAAGCCCCAGCAACTATCGACCAATCAGCTTACATCTGTCGTCGGCAAAACCATCGAAGGCCTCTTGAAGAAGCGCATCACTGATCACCTGAGGATGCACGAGCTCATTTCCGACACTCAGCACGGCTTCCGAAATAAAAAAACTGCCTAACAAACCTACCACTTTGACTGCGACGTGCGCCATATATGGTACACAGTGTAATGAGGCTCACGAGTTTTTTTTTTGACGGAATACTGCAGAGCTTACTCCTGTGGAGCGGCACACAACTTCCCAGCGCGCTGTCATCCCGGTAACTGGAGATATGCAGATTACAACATGACGCCAGACAGGAATACGGCCGATTTTAGTAGTCCCAGTCAAAGTACTACTGGACTTCTCGAAAGTGAAGAAAATTAGGGATGAGGAAAAAAGGTGTGTACCTCGTGTACCTAGACTTCCAAAAGGCTTTTGACAAAGTCCCCCACCAACGGTTAATGAAAAAAAATGGAAGCCCGTGGCATTCAGGGAAACTATTTACGCTGGATCCGAGCATGGCTTACGGGTCGGCAACTGCGAGTGAAACTTGAAGGTGAGACAAGCGACTGGACGCAGGTATCATCTGGCGTTCCACAAGTTAGCGTGCTTGGCCCACTTCTGTTCATAATTTATATTAATGATCTCGGTCATGATATCCGTAGTAAAATCAGTAAATTTGCGAATGATGCTAAACTATGTCTTCCTGCCAGGAAAAGAGTAGAGCACAACGTGGAGCACAACGTAGAGTGCACCCGTAGAGTAGAGCACAACGTGGCAGATGAACTTTAATGTCGACAAATGTTCAGTAAAGCATGTAGGGCCAGAGAACCCCTCAAGCCAATTGAAAATGAACGGGACAGAATTGGCTGCTGTCACCCAACAACGTAACTTAGGAATAATTATTACAAACAAATTAGAACACAGTCAGCAAGTTAATAAGAGTGTGAAAATGGCTAGCAGAGTACTGGGATTCATCGTCAGAGCTTTGAATGCAAGTCAAATGACATCGTCATTCCGTTCTACAAGGCATTAGTGCGGCCACACTTAGAACTTGCTGTTTAATTCTGGTCGCCACATATGTGTAAAGATATCGATAACATGGGAAGAGTTCAACGCAGAGCAACGAAATTGATGCTTCAGCTGCGAAACAAGTCATATAAATATCGTCTACAAGAACTGGGCCTGATCTCACTCGAGCAAAGACGACTCAGGGGGCAACTAGTAGAAACATTCCAGTATTTGAACGGCTTCAACGACGTACCT
The DNA here is from genome assembly GCA_001587735.2 of Parhyale hawaiensis. NCBI lineage: Eukaryota > Metazoa > Arthropoda > Malacostraca > Amphipoda > Hyalidae > Parhyale > Parhyale hawaiensis. The sequence continues at coordinate 17,644,898 of LQNS02278143.1, read as the reverse complement.
ACAACGATACTTTTTGAAAGAGACCTCAATGATCGATTGCGAAATAACTTTAAAAAACTCAAGCATATAGCTCAAAGAACAACCTTAAGCCAGCAGTTCTTTCCGTATTTCATAGCCCACATTTGGAACAAACTCCCTTCTAATGTTGTTGGTGCGGAGTCAGTCAACGCGTTCAAAAATCGTCTCGACGTGCATTGGGAGAGACATCCTCCACAGCTAAGAATACGTCCGCCACCAAGAGTAACAAATTCTTGAGCTCCGCAGATCAGCGGATATGAATTGCACTTGCGGGCATTAATAATCAACTCGTGGCTAAGATTTCCTTTTTCTTTTTATTCTTTACTCTGTCATCTATATCCTGCTAACATAATGGCAATAGCTCATAGCGGGCTGGGGCGTACGTCCCGGTGTCTCAGCGGGACTAGCTCTGATGGTCCGTCTACCGACGCCTATCTAATCTAACATCACATGCTTCACTTTATATTTGTTTATATAGCTATTGCTGGGGTTAACTGGAACACTTTATAACTAAATGCACCAATAAGCATAACCCCCACTGGACTGTAAATGGAGAAAAACTATACATACTTAATGACATGAGCAAATCTACTGTCGGCTTTATTGTCTGTAAGGCTAGGAGATATCACGCTAGTTCAATTTACGTTTTAGTTAATTTTTCATTTGAAGCTTTTCATTTAGAGGGTTAGGAGAACCAGTATTTTTTTTTTTTTTTCGTTAGGTTACGTTAAGGTAGGTTAGGTATGTTTAGATTAGCTCAAGTTATCTTTGTTTATAAGGCGATTACGCTGAAACCCCCATTAGCAATTAAAAATGCACTTGAGCCACAAACCCCCACCACCTTCCAAAAAGGTCATTACACCTAGACCCCTCAATCACTGTAAATATATCTATAATTCCTAAAATAAAACAAAGAAATATTATATTGAATAGCAAATAGATCAAAATTTATATCCAAAACAGAAGTTTTTGGAGTGTGGTGTTTTTACTGGAAGAGGTGGGAGGTGTGCTTTGTAAGGATCCGATACAGGTAGTTGTTTTATTATTAATTAAGATACATCAGACTGGCGACGTGAGAAAGGAAGAAGCTCCGGAAGGTTATCTACCCCCACGCAACCAGCCCAGCAAGAGAATAAAGGAGAGAATTAAAGCTCACATACTCACTCTGTTTACATCTCTATTATAATTCTTTTCGAGGCTCCATCCGTCCGTATGCACGTCCATGTGTCTGCACGTTACGCTTTCAGTATAAGATAGTGGAAAATTCAACTGGCAAGAAGTTCTGAGTTTCGCTGGAAGAAAGTTCAACCCTAGCTGCTTGCTTTCTTCTCGCTTTTGAAAAAAATTCCAGTCAGTTTCGAAGAAAAGACATGAAGTTTATTTTACACATATCATACATACGTATTTCCAAAAATCAAACAATATAATAATTACCGTCGTGTGTTCACGTGTTTATATATTTAAAAGTTTGTATGTTTGTTAGTTTCGTGTCACGCTCTTAAGGAAATAAATAGGCGAAAAATAGGCCTGGTTCGCAGAGTCTGTAATTAGGTTGCGTTTCCATTGATATCGATGACCAGCTCGCTGAGTATGGCAAAATGCGATCCTTATCCTTTTATCTGACTGCATTTCTTGCTCGAAATACTTCTTGTAATCGAAACCTTGATCCAAACGGAGCTATTTACAGCTTTGTTTGGCCCTGGCATAGAGTCTGATTTTCATAACTTTCCCCATACATAGAAATAGGCTTGCTCTCAGTTAACGGCGTACAAATTTAACGACGGAGACACAGTTTTTTTTCAGCTTGCTATCTTCCTTTTCGACGACGCAGTTTTCGCTCAGCGCAAAAGCTTCGACCTACTGAAGGCTTCTTATTCGGTAGCCTGGCAGGCAGGATACGCCGGAGGAATTTAATTGTATTCAGTAATGCTTTGCTGCTTGAGAATGTAAGTTTTTTCCGCCTATCGCTCATGGTGGGGAACGATTGCGCTGCTTGAATGAATTGAAAGAGAGCACTTATCTCTTATGATAATTTGAGGCGGCTGTGTAGCGTATCCTTCAGAAACATATTAATAACTAGAGCACTCTGAGAGCGCATACCTCCGCCAAGTGAGCCAAAGGTAGCAAAAATTCAAATTGGCTCTGAAACCATAATTTTCTTTCCATACACTCCAAAATCTAATCATTTGTGCCTTTTTATATTAATAACAGCTTGTTCAATTTTTTTGAAGATCCGTTCATAACTTTTCGAGTTATACTGTTAACAAACGTTATGACAAATATGAGTCAAACATACAAACGAACCAACCGATCTGCACCAAAAATTGATCATCTATGCCTTTTACCATTACTAACAACTCCTATAAATTTCATAAAGATCCATTCATTGGAGTTATTGTGCTAACAAGCATAAAATTAAAAACAGTGACAAACGAACGAACGAACGAACGGACCATTACCAAAATTTGGTAATCTACTCTTTGTTATATACCTAACAATTCATGTTAGTTTCATCAAAATCCATTCGTAACTTTTTGAGTTATGGCATCGAGAAAAATGACTCAGATAAACATACAAACGGATGGACATATCTTCACCAAAAGTTAATCATCTGTTTCTCCTAACATACCTAACAATCCCTGTAAATTTCATCCAAATTGGTTCATAACTTCTTGAGTTATCCTGGTGACAGACAGACAAACACGACGAAAACATAACCTCCTTGGCGGAGGTAACAAAAGCATTTTAACCGAAGACAGTTTTATTTTTACAAATTTCTCGCTGCCATTTTTGACAAAGGAACTAAGTTCTGCTGAAACTATATCACAGTGTATTCTGGATAAGCAGCGGAAATATACATATAGAAGAAGAGCAATGAGAGAGGAGCCTCCGAAGAGTGAGGCTGCTATTTCTATATTTTTATGTCTTTATGTTCTTCATGAAGTACAAGTGCGAATTCTTTGTTGGTAGAAAATTTGCGAGATCCACCGGTCAAATTCGAATGCCTAGATAAGTTGTATGGGATGACTCAGGATAGACGGGCTACGTTAAGCTCATTACAAACGAGTTGGAACACGAAATCGCTTCACGTTCTAGAAACAGATGTTTCTGTGCGCGTCATGAAGGCTTAATCTATGAAAAAATACTGATTCCAAATAGGAACAATTGAGAATTGAAACACAAAAGAAATTGAGAAAGAGATTCGATACTGAGCAACAGACCCTCGGTGCAACGGAATAGCTGACGCGGGGGTTCGGAGATTAAGCATTTGAAGCTGCATTTCCGGCAGCGTAAGCGGAAGGGTTGGGAGAAACGTTCACGTGTGCAGCAGACTTAAGGCTAGACGCACTTCGTCACGGGTGTCATTTATGGGGTACGTTAGGTTAGAAGGACTGCATTAGGTCAGACTAAGATGAGTTATAATAGCCTGGCTTTGGATTGCTACGTTTAATGCAGCAAGAACATTACTAATCGTGGAATTCCAATGGGCCCGCTAGTATTGCTAAAAATGGCCAATGCCCGCACCGATCAATGCAGAGCCATCAAGATTACTCCAAACCTCCAGCATAAACGCAGTACATCGACGAACCACTCTGTCAACCAAACTCAGATGACCAGTCGCAGCAGACAGAACCACAGACTAGGAGCAGGATATTGCAAGTTGAGGATATAGCAACTAAAGCAACGACGTACAACTCTACCTAACCAAAAACCAACTTTGTGCGATGGTCGCGAGGCAACTGAACGGACGTGGGCCTCAAACGGCAACTTGCAATCAAAATTGACACCCTAGATTACCATATCATTAACCACAGGAAGCGACACACCATCCAGCATGAGAGCGGGGAAAGCAGGTCTCACTGCACGTCATCTAGACACGAGCGTAATTTTAGTCTTACCTGCATGGCTGCATTTAATCTCTTCACCCACCTAGAACACCAGAAATCAAGCACCTCCAAATCACGCTGAATGGATTCTGAAACCTCCGACCTAATATACTAGGATTCTCGAAAACAGCCAGCAAAGTAACATCTTCAGCGTAACCAACGAGTAAATTATGAACAAGATCAAACAAGTCCGCTGCATATCATAAAAAAAAATAGTTCCATAGAGTCATAGTCTCCACCATGCCTTGACTGTGCCAGCGTGAGTGGTACCAGCTGTACCAAACACGCACCAGCGTACCAGATAGTAACAGAATCAGTATTTCGCTGTCAGTATAGAATTCCGATTAATCTTTTCCAGATACAGCCACGTCGAATGGGGGGTCTACTGCAGTTTGAGTGTAATCTTCTCGGTAATCATCGGCTGCAGGCCAAGAATATAGAAGAGTGGATTAAGCTTGATACATATACTTGGTGGAGCTTCCGCAAGTGCTGCAGCTAATAGTGTGCTAAGTTTAGCGTTCAGCCAAGACGAGAGCTATCGCTTTTTGAATACATCACGTATCATGACAAGGGCTTTTATGCCCTCGGGGAGTGCACAGTTGCGCATTGCGGATGCACAACTTTCCACTGAAATCGAGTCTTTCGCAAGTGGACCTGAAAGACGATTTACGTAAGCATTGATAAAATGAGTTCTAATGTTCACAGAGATTTCAAACATTAATTTATTCGTTGTGCCGTAAGGAATATGTTGCAGGGCAGAAAAACCATATTCCTTATTATATATCATCATTAGGAGATAATAATCACACCTTCTGAAGGCAGGATTGGTTGAAAATTCTTTATACTTTGTAGGAATAATAAAGTTTTATAATAAAAAGGGCTCATGGACACTAGTCTGACCATTTTATCAAGGCAGTTCGGTCGTTCGGTGCCAATTCTTTGGATATTTTTGAGAATTCACTATATACAGGTAGTAGCGGCGTTAAAACATGGGCCGAACAAAATCTCAGAAATACCCACCACGACTGAGCTGCCGTCATAAAATGGGCAGACTATAAATGGAATGTACTCTAGTATCCCATGTAATTAATTTTTTCCCATCGACGGATTAACCCCAGAAATTGATGTATGTGGGGCTATAGGTAGAGCTTATTAGAATATCCTGAAGAATGGAGTGGTTAAGAAAACTCAGTAATATTGAAGAACTGAATAAAACCATAGTAATACGATAAAGTGAAACTACAGTATTACCCCTAAGCTAAAAGCGCATGACTAAGCACGAGGTAAATATAGAAGCACAGTCGTGAACTAATCTTCAAACATCAAATTCTTGTGTTGATCCAATCCTTCACCCCTGGAACCATTTCAAGCTGCACATCGTGGCTCTCCAAGATATTTACCATGATTGCCTAGAAATATTTCACCACTCCGGGGTTGCCTACGTTAATCACTTCATGGGTACCTAAGTTACATTACTTCCGGGTTGCCTATATTACAGTACTTCATATATTACCTAAGTTAAATCACTTCATGGTTGCCTAATTTAAGTCATTTCGTAGTTGTTGCCTACATTACTTTACTTCATGACTACCTAGACATTACATTACTTCACGATTGCCTTAGTTAAATGATTTCACAGTTGCCTATATGATATCACTTTATGGCTGCTTACGTTACTTAACGTTATTGCTACCGGTGCTACTTCACTTCATGGCGGCCAATACCAACTCATTTCATTAATGCCATTGCTATATCACCTCATGGCTGTCACTGCTATATCGCTTCATGGCTGACAATGCCACACTACTTGACCCTTTGCCTCCTGAAATTCAGATATAATTTTTTTCACTTTTTTTTTAATTTATGAAAAATAGGTCAGTTAAACACATATTTGAGAAAAAATTAGTTTTACTTGCAAAAAACAGAATTTTTTTTTTTTTTGCATCGGCTACTATAGATGCCGTCAGTGTCTTGGGTAATTTACATGAGGCATAGCTTTTGCATAGGGAAAAATAGAGAGTGTCATCTGATGATGCCGTCAGAAGGCAAAGGGTTAATAGCTGCCATGGCTACATCACTTCAGGGCTAGCAATTATTATTATCATCATATTTTAATTCTGTTTGTTCCTCCCTACGCCACTTCCTTAGCTGGTTCCTGGGTTAGTCCGACCGTTACGCTTTCAGAATTAGATAGAAGAAAATTGCGATATTTTCGATGTCACCTCAATAGGGAAGAACCGTAGCCAAGCTTCTTTTTATTAAGCTGCTATCGCTCGCAGGTCATAGTTAGATCTGCTGTCACACGTTGAACTTGTTTCACACTTCTTTTCACAGTGCTTGGTAAGCATGGTACGGTCTGGAGTATCAATGAAGACCGGCTTTTTTTTTTTTTTTGCTCTGCTGAATTTCCTCACGTTTCAGCTCCATGCATGTAGCTCCCTTCGTGGTCTCCAAACTTCGTCGTACAAATTTATCGATGTTTAGCGCGACCCGAGCTACATTTACAATAGCTACCTGTATCATGTCTACGAAAGTGTAATTAAACGAAACCTTGCAAACTAAGTCGCACATTTTCCTACGAAAATATGAATAGAATGGCCTGACTACGTTCAATTCTAAGTTATTAGCTACCCACTTGCAAAGAAATGGGAGATGAGACAGCTGTATCATAGAAAATCTAGAGGGCCCGCGCTGTCATAGAATGACAGCGAAGAATTTGCGCTGACCTTCTTCATTGATAATACATTCGTTATTACAACTGCTAACCTAAGCACCCTGAGATGAGCGTTTACGGCTTCACAGCCGCTCAGTATCGAAACTTTTTTTCCCCTCTCTGAATTGGAGAAAATTCATGGCTTATTGCAGCCTGATCAGCAACGCTCAAAGTAATAGCTCAGGTTTGGTATTGTGGATACGGTAGGCTATTTTTTACAGGTCCAGTGGTTTTTGTTTAGCAAAAGCTGTTGCATCGACCATTGAATTAAATTTGGGAGCTCAGCTGAAGCAACGAAATCATCTGTGGGAAGAAATTACGTATCAAGATGCATGAGAGTGCCAATGGATGCTTCAGATATCTTCAGTGCTGCGCTTTCAATTTCAACAAGAAGTGCATTCAGACGTAAGGTCCCGCGATACTTTGCCATTGATGCGATGTATGGAGAAGCTAATACTCGTACAAATCAGACTAAGCCTGCGATGTCTTCATTGTTTGAACTTCAACTGTCCCTGATTAAGATACGTTTGCCATCTTCTGCAACCCGGCCTATTTTCTACCGATCACTGCTCAATGGAGCTTGAGAGGACAACCAGAGAATCCAACCTGGGCTAAGTTCCGCCTGTTTTGTTACAGCGTGACAAAAATGGATAAACAGATAATTCAATAAACAAACAAAACGATATACACACATCGGTCTTTATTATATTGTAGATAGCGTGAAAAAGACAAGTGGGAGAGAACCAGCAAAGTATAACGAAAGCCATTTATGTAGAAAATGCTCCATTTTTCATAGTAACAGTATTTGTATTTAATTGATGTTTCGTCACTGGCACCCCCGTCACAAAAAAAAAAAAAAACTTGTCGGTGGCTACATTTTACTTTAGTCCATTTCTCTCCAGCAACTCGACTGACGCAATGGGAGTAATACTGGAGCCACCTTGCATTACACTAATCAGTCTCTACTCAGCACTCAGACCCGGCAGCTGTCATCTCGCCTGTGTATCTGCGTCTCACCCGTAACTCAGCCCTTCTAGGTTCCGACCCAACCTTCTTCTGACGGGACGAGATCGACGAGATGACTGGCTAGCTGCCGCTTCTGACCGTCCGCTCGGGGACGCCCGATCGCCCTACCGACCGCTGTCATGGGCCGCTGCTAGGGAGTGCCCCTTCTCCCGCCGCTGTCAGCATCGTCTGCTCCTTTCGCCATCTTCTCTGGGCTTTATTAAGGCCGTAAGTCACCGACACTAAAAATGTTTTGGTGCTGTCAGTGACGGTTTTTTGTCTAGGCAGAAGTTGCTCTCACCCTCTATTTGGTATGTAGGAATTGATAGCTAAACTCGTAAATTGATAGCTGAACTCGTAAATTGATAGCTGAACTTGTCAATTGATAGCTGAACTTGCAAATTGATAGCTGAACTAGTAAATTGATAGCTGAACTCGTAAATTGATAGCTGAACTTGTAAATTGATAGCTGAACTTGTAAATTGATAGCTGAACTTGCAAATTGATAGCTGAACTAGTAAATTGATAGCTAAACTCGTAAATTGATAGCTGAACTCGTAAATTGATAGCTGAACTCGTAAATAGGTAGCTGAACTTGTAAATTGATAGCTGAACTTGCAAATTGATAGCTGAACTAGTAAATTGATAGCTGAACTCGTAAATTGATACGTCTAAATTGGTATTTCTAAATTTATACTTCTAAATGGATACTTCTACTTGATCAATCTTTCTTTCTTGATGAACTTGAATTCTAGAAAATAACTGTTCTAATTGTTCGCTTTCCTACTGGGTCCCTTTTTCTTATTCAAAGTTGATTCCATTTTTCTTAAATCTTCCAATTTTCCCTCGGATAATTTCATAACTTCAGTACAACTGCCGTAAAAGATAACTTTTTTCCACTCACTCTTGCTTCATCATTGTTCGAACTCGGTAACCCAAACAAATTTCTTGTTCTCCAGCAGTTCCTGCTTTATAGCGAAATATTCCCGAGTAAGGCCCCCACGGCACCGCTGCACATCTGCAGTTAAGGCTTCACCTATGGCCGCCACCACGCTCCAATTATTATTCATAATGTTTAGTCAGTAATTTGAAATTACCACAGTAATAAATAACTTGAGTCTAATGACTGGTAACTGATCCTTTACTTTCAAATTTTTCTCCAATTTAATTATTTTTCGCTATAATTTATTGATAAATTGATTAGGTGTGGGCGTTAGCATGTACTGCCTATTTAACGTCTACATGCATAAACACTGAAAAAAATTAACAGATTTTTAGCGCGAACATCTCCGCCAAGCATTGTAACATTAGTATAAAATTGAAGCTGGTCCTAAAACCATTATTTTTTTTTTTAATCCTTACCAGAATCTGTCGTTTGTGCCTCTTAACGTTAATCACAATTACTGTAATTCTATTGAAGATCCGATGGTAATTTTTGAATTAAGTTCTAGCAAATACTAAAACTTAAAATCAAAACAGTCACACGAACAACTTGATCATCACCAAAATCTAGTCATGTGTTCCTTTTAACAATTTTAACAGATCCTCTGAAGTTATTGAGGATCTGTTCATAACTTCTCAAGTTATTTTCTGATAGATACAAAAACAAACATCGAGACAAAGAGACAAATAGATCGGCAGATCACAAACATTCGGTCAGTTGCTTTTCGTAATATTCCCAACAATTACAGTAAGTTTCATGAAGATTTGCTCATAAATGTTGGGGTCGTGAGTCATGTTACCAAGAAAAATAAATGCAAATGGATGGATCTTCACCAAAAAATATTTACCTGTTTCTACTGACATGTCAAAAATGTCCTATAAATTATGTGAGAACTGCCCAAGGCAATAATTGACTACCGAAGAATTTCATTGGCTCTTGTGATAGGATGAATGAAAAAGCGAAAATTTAATAAACGCAGTCACAAAAGGAGCTACTAAGATTGAAAGAAATATGAATTGAAAGTACGCGCGTCAAGTTCGTTAGATTAGTTGACAAACGTTGGGTTTAATGAAGACCGTGGGATTTTATGAAAACGTAAAGTTAGCTGAGAAGCGTTGAGCTAGACCGTGTTGTGTTAGATTGGAATGTGTTGCAGGGGCCACACTAGGCATTCGTAAGAGCACCGCACAACTCACTCAGAAATCTTTGTTGTGTATCAGAACGACTGTAGGTGACACACTAGTGACGGGAAGCTGCTGCTGCTGCTCGTCCACCATACGAAGTCCCGTCCAGACTAAAACGCACATGTTCGGCAGAACTTCGTTGCCCATGCTCCTCGATCCAAAGAAGCTGCACTGTTTGTCACAAGTAATAACTTATTTTACTTCTAGTATCGATTAAACTAAGAACAAGCAATCACTGTAAATGCAGATACTACTTACAGCGTGCTACAGCAAAGCGCGTACTGCCAAGTGAGCTTAGGTTAACGTTTTCATACTTTTCTTGACCACGCGGTCGTGGTTCCGAGGGCGCGGGAACACAATCAATCATATTAAATGACTGGCTTAGAGAGCGATTCCAACAATGATTGAGAAGTAAAGGTAACTCGATAATTTTCTGTTCCCCCAGAGGTAGTGTAAAGGGTTCGAACATATATTTTATCTACGAACATAAGCACAACCATGTCCACGAGACAAAACGGCGACAAAATGTTTACCGTCAGCTCAGTATTCTCCACAAGTGTCACTACTGTAGTGAAGTTCATATTTCTCATTGAATTTGCAGTGAAATATAAATCAGAGGGGCTTAGAAGCTTTTAAAATGTCTATAGAGAACCAAAGCCTCATGGAAGGCCTAATTTATTCGTTTTGCGGATGAACCTGCTTTGTTTGCAGCCTAAATCACGCGTAAATATCTAGCAAAATGGACGCACACGAAATCGCACATAGCTGTGATTTGACAGCAGAAATTCGCAGCGATCAGCGAAAACGACACAATGTGGACAGATTTCTTATTTCATCTCATTTCGTAGGATAAGTAACTAGAAAAACACTTTACAAATAAGAAAAAATACGTTTTTAAAAAACACTTAAAATCCCACTGTAAATACAAATAGGCTGAATGTTCCAATGAACAATTTTGCAGTGGTAAGCGAAAGGCCCGAAAGGCAGAGTACCTCTGTCGGATAGCACCACGACTCGCGTCATCGCGGGTTTCTCCACGTCGGGAGGACTTTTTCTCTCGCCCCCTCTCCCCTCCCCCACCGTCCGTGGCTACATATGGAGGCACCCGACCCCTGAGTCTCATTCCGGACGACGAGCGAACATCTCGCTATTAAACAGCCCAGAACTACGGGCTTTGGGAAGGTTGTACCTCCAGAGGTACTCTGCCTTTCGCTTACCACTGTAAAATTGTTCATTGGAACATTCAGCCTATTTGCAGTGGCTCGCTTCCGGCAGAGTACCTTTGTCGGATAGCACTGATTTACCAACAGCGTAGCTTGCGGAGCAGGGAGGGGTTCTGTGGCGACTCCTGATGTGGAGGGTACCATAAAAGTGCTTAAGCGTTCCCTGATCTGCGCTTTATTAATCCTGTCTATGGAGGTCGTTTTATTGACCTGCCATAGGAGATTGATACAGCATTTGCGTCTCTATGTACCTTTTGTCCATTTGTGTAGACCCCAGATCTCCAATTGCTGGTATCTTATCACTCTCTCCTGTGAGAGTTACCCTGAGGGAGCTGTCTGCTTTGTCTTCTGTGCCATTTGGGCGAGCGACTCCACTTACAGATCAGGGTAAAGGATTCTTCAGAGTTTTCCGCAAATTCCAAATTTTCAAAAATTTATACAAGTATCCACGGGCACTAAGCAATAAAAGAATACGTCCCTATGCCTCAAAACCATAGTTAAAAACTTTTAAATTATTTCACTGTATTTAGAGGAAAACTCTCCATGGACTTCTCAAAAATATTCCAAGTCCCACGATGGGACCCGAATTATTCAAGTATAACTGCTTCCATGCCTCCCAGAAATCTTTCAAAGAGTCAACTGTGGGAAGTCCAAATTTTCTAAATCCCCCAGGTGAGACCCAGAATCATTTCCCAGTATTTTTTTCAAATTCAGATTCAAATTTGGAATATTCGATAACCCCACGCTAGACGCGTGTCTGTTTTTGATAGCTGAAAGCAGCATATCAGAAATGAAGACTAAGCCCACTGAGTGGAGGAGATTCCAAAAGGGAATACCGAATTCGAAAACTTTCAAAGTTGCGAAGTTTTTCAAATTTCCAAAAGTGAATCTGATCTGAGGATGGATTCTCAAAGAGCCAGTTAAAATCCAAGTTGTCTTCAAATTGTAGACCGAAAAGCCAAAACTCCCAAAAATTCCAAAGTGTCCTTGGGTGAAGTTTTCAAAGTTTGCAGAAATTTCAATTTCTCAAATGTAATCAAAGTATCAAGAGGCACAAGGCCATAAGAGAACTAAGTCCCTATCCTCAATATCACAGTAGAGAAAAACGTTTAAGTCACTTCACTGTATTAAAGGCAAGGCTCAATAGACTTCTCATAATTATTGTACGTCCCAACGGTGGAAAATAAAAATTTTCAAAGTGTAACTGCTTCCATGTATCTGAGGCTAAGTCTGAAAGAACTACCTCAAAAATTTCAGTGTCAACAGCGGAAAGCCAAGGCTTAGGAGAGATAACCCTGGGTCGAGGTATAACTAGGAATTGCTTTTTTTCGAAAATTACGAGAGGATATGTTTAGGAGTGTACTCTCAAACTCTTTAAAACTTCTCGAGGTCTTTACTGTGTGACCCAGAGAATTCATAAAAGTTCAAACCTCTATTCAGTATCTGAAGTTATGTCAGTCTGTGCTTTTTCAAAATAATTTCAAAGTGCCTAAGAGGTGCCCAGAAATATTCCAAGTGTAAACACCTTCTTGGGTATCTGAGGCTAAGTGTCGAAAGACCAGTTCTAATCTTTTCTAAGTTCCAAAAGTAAATCACGAAAATATTTTAAGTTTAAAATCTTCTTGAGTATCTGAGGCACCGTATCGAAGGACGAAGTGAAACTCTTTCCAAGTCCCGAAGAGGAACCCAGACATTTTTCTAAGTCTAAAAGGCACTGCTTCATTTAGAGTTAGAGGTCAACTGGATTCTCGGCAAAAGTTCAAGTTCTGAACTGGTATCATGAACATTTTCCGAGTTCTGGCAGCTGAGGAGAGCCGGTGTTGGGAGAAGTTGACTCTGTCCTGACGAATGCGTCTGGCGTCAGAGCCAATAAAACCGTAGCGGACAATGCCTTAAATCTTTTCCTGCCGGGCCCACTCAGGTAGGATAGACACACCAACAGGTTCACCGTGGCCGGAGGTTATCCTCTAGAAAAAGATTACTAATGGGTCCGGAAACCTATGCCGCACGGATGCAACGCCCTTCGCTGAGCAGAGACTAAGTCTCCAAGAGGGGCAATTTTGGAAATTTCTCAAAATTTCTCAACTCTCCAAGGACGAATTTTGACCCGTCTTCCAATGTCAAAACGTAATTATATCCCTAGTGAATGGGTCTTTCTCCTTTCTTAAATCCTCGAGTTAAGCATATGCCTGCACGTGAGGGTAGCCGCGGCTTGTATAACCTCTGGCTGTCAGTAGCTTTTCCACACCACCAGAACTGTCGACCAGCTGGTAGTTATGAGCAAGACCTCTAGCTTGCCTTTGTATCTTTTCCAGCTACTGGACGAACTGCCAACAATCTTTCAATCTTCAAAAACTTTCAGGTAGTGAATCAGATTTGCGAGTGTAAACTCAAACATTCAGCTATCTTTCTTTCCCCAGTCTAAATTTCCCTGTGGTTTCCAGGGGAAAGGCGAATTAGAAAATCTCCCAAACTTTCAAGTGTTTCGGGGAAGTTCGGAATTTAATTCGAATTGACGTTAAATTACCATCTTTTTCAGACTATACGTCATAGAAGATTTCCAATTATAGACGAAATCAACTAGCATAAGTGCCCTCCGTATCTGGTAGTGATGGGAACCAGTCCAGATGAAGGATTACGTGTACACTTCAAAACTCCATCTGAGTTCGTTGGAGCACGACGAGGGGTTGTTCCTGAGGGAAATTTTAGTTTTCACGATCTTTCGCTTTATGCTCTACACTCCCGCGTAGACGTCTAGTGCCTTGAACAGAGCCGCTAAGTCTACGTCCGATCGTATCTTCGTAGAAGAAAACATCTCCATTCCGTCTCTTCCACAGCTTAGAATGTAATTTTCCCGAGCTATATCTGAAGTTGTATGCTTTCGGAGGCTGACTCCTTCTTGAGGGTGACCTCGTCTAGAATGTAGCCGGTTTTTTATCTCATACCAACTGTCCAACGTACCGTTCTCTAAGCCATGGTGACGCTATGTGTCAGCTGAATTTAAGTTTGCCCCCAGTAACCTCAATGGGGTAGCAAGTGGAGTTGCGTCATTTTTGTGAATGTTGTTCGTCATAATAGCGGAGAATACGGCAAACAAGCTCTGTAAGGAACTTTCTTTTACGCAAAAAAAAAAAGTGTGGCTTGCACCCAAAGCCTCTGAACTGCCTGATCCAAAGGCTCTAAAGCAGTTTGTCTAACGACCGAAGTATTAGACCATTAAGTCTAGAGACTAAGGAAGAATTCTTCTGGGTCTGTACTCCCGCTTCCGAGGCCCAGATTTATCTGGAACTTCAGGCAGGGGCTTTGAACTTGGCTTGCTGAATTGAGTTTGATTGATCTGATCGCGAACGAATATCGTAGTCCTTGTTAGAATCCAGGGTCTCTATCGACCGATCCTCATTGGATTCTGACTGATCATTTGCTTCAGAATAGTGACTGATATCAATCCCTTACTCTGAATCTGATTTATCGTTAGATCTACTTCGTAACTCAGAGTGTTGTTGGTTTCCTCGGAGTGTTGCTCTTAATATAAAAGCTGCATATTCAGCTTCGAAATCCTAGAATTGTAATGACCACTAGCCAGGTCCTGACCAGTTCTAGGTTTCATTTTTCGTAGATATAGGCATTAGGCATCTAAGAAGGGAAGATGAGATCGAGCAGGTCTTACTAAAGAACCTTAGAATTCTTTACATATATGACTGATAATCCAGATATCGGGACGCATCACTGCCTCTGTATGGGCTCCGATCGTACCCGCAGCTAGATTATGAATCTCTGCAGTCTACTGCACAAGTCCCTTATCAAAATCCTTTACCTTCCTGGTCACACCCTTTCGGATTTGAAATATTAGAAATGATATTTTGCTTCTTGCAAAAATCTTCAGGCTCTGTCTGTTCGAGCCGTTTGCAGTGTATTAGCGAAATTCTCGCTGTCTTCCGTCTAGGTGCAGTACCTCCTGCTTGAATATTACTGCCTTTGACTGCTCTTATGGTACGCGAAAAACCCCATATCTCTCCTCCTTAATGAGAGGCAAGGGAGATCGAAAAGGACCCCTTGATTTAGTCATAGGCAAATTAATGTCCTTTTGACTATCTCGGCTTTACTATGAGATCAAGGGCCTCCCTCCTTATCTAAAATCTCGTAAATCGCTAACGAGAAAAACAGGCGAAGTGAAAGTAAAAACTCTCACTGTCACGAGATTAAATTAGCTCGGACCTGTTCCGGGGCTTTATGGTCATCGCTCGCGTAATTCTTGTTCTAGCGTTCATTTGTACCTCGTACTTCTTGCTGATATCGGAGTAACAAATCCTAGCTTGTCTGTGGAACAGTCGCCAGAAAAAGACTCACCTGCCTCCTTGGTCTACCTTTGGGTCGTAAAACTTATCAGCCGCTTCGGTATAAGGCGTACCGAGAGATGTTGTCTTGACCTGGGGTCGTGTGACCTCGAGGGTTAAACCAGAATTTTCCCGTTTGCTACGGTTCTGTAAGACGAAGCCGCGAGTAACTGCGGATCTCAGTCTCGACTGACTATGCCGGAAAAGCTTCCTTTCGATTATCTGCCCACTCATGGTGGTTAGTCGATTCCGTGTATAGGTCGACGAACCAAGGTGGACTATGGGTCTCTAGGCCTCTCGGGAGCTTCGTTCTTGAGGGTTAAGAGTCAAAACTAGAGTAATTTCCCTTGACTACAAAACTTTCCCCGATTACTCTGCAAGAGCCCTTGGTCTCGTTGAGTTCTCAGTAACCTTGTATCATAATACCTTACCTTTGATACCTTTGATGATACTTCGGACGAGGTCCAGGCGACGTTACGCACGCTGCCCATCTTGTGCAGAGGTGATGCTGCAGTCCGTGACCAGCGGGGTGGCTAACAAC